>OVBI01000058.1:45181-198652 GCA_900406495.1 Sisymbrium altissimum | reverse complement strand
AATAGTTAATCAATATTTCACCCTGCGCATAGCGCAGGTTATTACCTAGTTTTCATTAAAAATGTACCATCACTATTTCTTTTCTAAAGATGCTATGAATTTTGACATCAAAACTGCTTAAAACCTTTTCTTAGTGACAAATCAATTAATTAAGTTTTATACTAGAAAGGGACAACTCCAAACATAATATCTTGTCGATAATTCATTAAGGATAAACAAATGTTTTCACAAAATAATTTGATGTATTATTGAAGAAACTTTTTTTTAGTGATGGACCTGATGGTGTGTTTGAACAAAATTTGAAAAAATGGGATATTTTAGAACATATATACATTAATGCAAAATATTGGAAAAAAATGTTGCAGCCTGGCCAGTGGGATGCGTAATGGCCCAACATGAAAAGTGATGGCTCATTCATATATCGTAGTCCCCATTTTCCGAGCAACAAGGCTTCATGGGCCCCCACAGGTTCCCCTCCTTTTAGAACCACATAAAGTATTTGTAATTTGTTCATGATTTTCCACGAGCAATATTTGAATTATCATTCCCACCAGATTTTCTTGGTCCACAATAGTTGGACTTTTCAAATAAAATTGGGTGCTACTATTCATATTTGTGTGTGGAGATGGCTTACGTATAGTCAATTTCGCTACATTGTTTTGTTATTATCCTCAAGTTGTAAATACTACAATTGAATATTCGTTAATAAGTTGAATATAAGGTTATTTATATCTAATAGTTTCGAAATTTTTGTATGAATGTCTTCTACACGTTGAGAAAATTGAGGTCCTCGCCTTTGGGAAATTGATTCCAATTGTCCATATAAAATATTTATGAATCTCTACAAAATGTACCAGATATTAGGATATTATGTTTTACATCGGAAGTTGGAAAAGATCATTAATAATATATAAGTGATATGAACATTTTCATTTATTGTTAATTAGTTTTGAGTTGAAAACTTATAGAATTTAACATCCGTTTAATTAAAAAAAACATTTCAATTATAAAGATTGCTTCTGCTTCTAAAAGACTAGGGCTTATTGAAGAGGCATATGGACAACAAGGGAAAGAGAGAAATTGATTTAGAACCTTGTGTAGGTATCTGGGTTCTGCTTCTTCGCTTTAGTGTCTTGGAGGAGCATCTAAACATTAGTCATGCCAAATAGGAACGCTATTACCATCCCCTATTCTCCATTCCAAGCCTTGTTTAATTAGTTAAGTGTCCAAACGAGCATAGGCGATATCTTCTTTTTACCGGCAAGTATAGTCACATTCAAAGAAAGTCGCGTCTAACTGGGTATGTTCGCGGTCCATAGAAAAGTACATGATCCAAATGGTTAATGTATTGCACAAAGTCACAGAACCTGTCGTAAAACTAATTTTGTACATGTGGACGACTTAAGAAGTTCATAAGGACTTTTCTAGCCCATTATAACAAGCCCATAATGGCAACACCGTAATATCACCGAAATGCCAGGCCTTAACTATAACGACAGGGAGAGAGAGAGTCAGCGTTGACTGAGGGAAAAAAAAAAAGACAAAAAAAAGAGTTTGAAAAACGGTCTTTCACCGTCACCTAACCTCTCTCAAGTCACAGGTGATCTCTCTCTCTCTTTCTCTCTCTCGAAAAAGAAAAATGTCGAACGCGGGATTGACGATTCTGGACGGTGCGGTGCTTAGATCCATCGATCTCAACCTTCCGGAGCTCGATCATGGCGTCACCGGAGCTCAGCTTCTAGAAATCTCCGAGTCTAAGGTTTCTGAATCTCTCTCGGGACTCTCACTGCCGCCACACCTCAAAGAAGCTGCGATCTACCGAGTCTCCGCTGGTGATGACGTCATTTTCCGAAGTACGGAGTTTGATCGAGAACAAGCGTCTGAGAAACTCGGAGTATTCGTCTCTGCTGTCGCCGATGCTCTAAGTGGTAAAACTGATATTTGATAATCACCTTCACTATTAGCGAACTGATTTACGCCGTAAAATGTACCTCTTGTGTGTTCTCTGATTGATGTTTGATCAAATGGAGTTTATAAATAGCCTTACTTTGTTGTTGTTGAGAGAACGAGAATAGGCTCTGTTTGTAGATTGATTGATGCAGAGATACTGAATGTTACAGAGTGATTTTTGTTTTTTCTTGGACAGATACTCCAATTGTGGTATCGATTTTGGATGGGAGTACGTTGAAGCTGTTTTTGGAGGATGAGGATGATTTTGCAATGCTGGCAGAGAATCTCTTCACTGATTTGGATGAAGAGGATAAAGGAAAGCTTCCTAAGAGCCAGATACGGAAAGCTCTTTCTCACATGGGTGTTGATATGGGTGTCCCTCCTCTCTCAGGTTTTTCTTCTTTCTTTCCTCTTTGTTTTTGCCTCTTACAGTTACGACCTTTTTCTTGTTGGATGGAATCTTATGGAGTAGTTCATGGATTTATTATTATGTGAGCCCTGAATTCAAGCCTTTTTGAAGTCAGTTTTAACAGTCACGCTTGTGTTTGGTCTTAAACGGTACACAAGTTTTCTAGCAATTACATGGGTTTCTCCTGTAAAATCAATCTCGTACAAGAGGATTCACAACGTTTTCATGTTTTTCTTTATTCCGTATTTTCCTCCTATCACATGATTTTAGTCAACTTCCTATTGTATGTTTTTGGTAATTCAAGTTTGGATTCCATATTCTCCAATAATTCTGTTGCCCTTTGAATCATTTTCATTCACATTCGTGTTTAAACACGGTTATGTTTGTTTGGAACAGAATTTCCCATCTTAGATCACATCATTGAGAAGCACGATGCTGATGGTGATGAAGAACTTGGACAAGCACAGTTTGCTGAATTACTGCAGCCAGTTCTACAAGACATAGCAGATGTTCTCCATGAGAAACCAATAACCATCGTCCTTAACCTTGAGATTTTCACTGGATCAAGGCTTCGTAAGGTTAGTCCATCCATACTCTCTTTTGCTTGTCAAATTTTAGAATTTCCAAAGAAGGCGTATACAGAGACTTTCAATGTAACCCTTTTGGATTCCGTTATTAAAGTTAAGCATGGATCTTTGACCAGTTGTATCGAATTATTTGCTCAGGTTCTGGCAGACGAGAAGACACTCAAGTGTCTCGTAGAGAAAACGGTTCTGGAAGAATCAAACAGGAAAGCGAATCTAGGACACTATCAACAAGGACGACCAGAGCCAGATCCTATGAAGACTCTAATTATCAAGAACGCAAAAGAGTTGGGATTGCCTCCGATATCTTCAGAGAACGAATCAGTGTCCCTTCTCTATGAGACCATATTGTCTCAGTTGAATTACGGAACGAAAGAAAACTCTGTTTCTTCCACAGTTGATGGGTTTATGGATGCTCTAAAGGATATACTCAGGAAGTTTGAGGAGTTTCTCGAATCCACACCGGTATATTCCGCTACCAATCTCTAAAGCGTGCCATTATTCTCTGTAAATCGATCATTAACTAAAAAGAGAGGAAAGATTCAGATAATGTTTTTGAGTTATATTATTATTGTATATCCGAGAATTTCAGTACACCCTGCTTGAAATTATTGCTTCAGAGTTCAGACGGAAAGCAGACATGTGTTGGTAAATTCTGAAATCTTTTGATGTATATATGAAGCTATGTCATAATAGACCCATAATCAAACCGAATAAACCTTTTAGAAAGAACAGACGACAAAAGCTTCTTTGAAAATGAGAATGCCATGTGATTTTCCTTAGTACTATATCTTATGCCATGTGACTCTCCTTAGTACTATATCTTATTCTTAATCAGTGTTAGATATTTAATTGTCCTATTAATTTATTGAACCGACAGCAAGCGAATAAGATCCAAGAGTGATGGGATTGTTTTGGCCGAGGAATGGGGAAAAAGAAGTGGAGGACAGAGAAAGAATGTGGAGTGGTCTCTAATTCCTAGGGATGTGTAAAGACATGATATAGTTAGTGATAAGATGAAAATAAATCTCAGAACTTGGCCACTTGATTCTTGGTACCACAGAGCATCAAGTTGACGATGATGGTAAACATATTGTGAAAGGACCACAAGAATACATAGATATAATCGGCTCAAAAAGGGAAACTTTTTCAACTAAAAATAATAAAACAAGAATTAGGGGTTTACTACAGACACGAAAGAAAGATCAGCAGCAGAAGAGAAGGAAGAGGACACTCAAATCCAAAACACTTATTATTGCTTCTTTTTTTTCCTTTTCTCATAGGAAAGCTTACCTAGACGTATAACTAAACATTTTCCTGACCTTAATTATACATTAAATAAGGCCATATTTTGAGCTTCACAGTAGTGAATCATCCATTTACTCTTTTCCATCAGCCGCACGGAGTGAGCCCAGCTGCACCGGTGCTTGAGTCCCAACCACCTTTGATGACCCATAAAGCGTCACATCACTGCCTTTAGCTTTCTCTTTCTCGATCTGTTCCTTGATCCAGAAGTAGGTTATTCGAAGCCCCTCCTGATTAACCATTGTGGCCACACAAAATCAGTCACTAGTTCTCACTTAAGATTCAAATTCTCATCCTTTCTTTGAGCTACTTAAAAATAAAAACGTGTTGGTACCTTCAATCTCATTGTTGGAGCCCAACCAAGCTTTTCTTTGATCAGATTGTTGTCTGAGTTACGGCCACGAACACCTTCAGGGCCTGGAATGTGGTGAATTGGAAGCCTCTTTTCCTCGAAGCTGAGAACCATCTCAGCCATCTCATTCATGCTAACCATCTCATCGCTTCCAATGTTCACCGGCTCACGGAAATCTGATTTTGTCAGCCTAAAAACAACGGAAGAGGAAAAAAGTTTCAGAAAAACTAGATATGTTTCTAAACATATTTCATCATTTCCTAATTTGGAGGTAATGCCTTCACCTGAGTACACCTTCAACGCACTCATCAATGAAGGTAAATGAACGGGTTTGAAGCCCGTCTCCCCACATCTCAAACCTATCTGTGGAGGTGAGAGCCTTTCTGCAGAAAGCAGCTGGAGCCTTCTCTCGTCCACCTGAAGTGACCAAAATGTACAGCAAATAGTAAACCCAATGGTCAAGCAATACTAGTTAGCGCAAAGCCTGGAAACTGTTTGTTTCTCTGTTTACCTTTCCATGTTCCAAAAGGACCGTATATGTTATGGAACCTTCCAATACGGCACTCAATTCCAAAATCTTTGTTGTAATGCTTGCACAGCTCCTCCGTTGCAAGTTTCTCCAAACCGTAAGCATCTTGAGGCTATATCACCGTGTAAGAAAGACTCGTTATATATTTTGCAAGAACAACCATATGAATGATAATCAATCAGGGTGACACAAACCTCTGCAGGCCAAGCATCTGACTCCTTGAGGCTCACATTGGTAGTTTCCAGCTGCTTAAACTCCGGATAGATACATGCACTAGAAGCATAGAAGAACCTGAAACACACACATCAAAAAGTTACAACACTTAACTCTGTTTATATAAAAATAAAATAAAAAACCCATAGCTCCAAAAACACACAAGAATACGCAATCTGACCTCTTAATCCCATTGATCCTAGCAGCCTCGATCATGTTGAAGCTGATCATGGTGTTGTTGTACATGATAACGGAGTGGTTAGACTGGATGAAACCCATACCACCCATATCAGCAGCCAAGTTAAAGACGTGATCAACTTTATCAGTGACCTTGAGGCAATTCTCCATGACCCTGAGATCAACAAGGTGGAACTCATCGCAGAACATATCTTCAGTCATGTGCTCATTCTTCTTCCAGTCAGAAGCAATGACGTAATGTCCCTCATGCTTCAAACGGCGAGCAATGTGGGAAGCGATGAAACCTCCAGCACCAGTGATCGAAATCCTGAGCTTCTCGGAAGGCCAGTAAAGCTCTCTCTCAAGCTCCTTGTAAGTGTATTCACCATAGTCAGTTCCATTGGTGGAAGTTGCCGCCATTCTACAGCAAAAGAAAAACACACACACAAATCTTAAATAAACTTGTTGAAGTGGATTATGTAATATCTGAATCAAATGGACAAAACAAAACAAGTGAAGCTAAAAAAAGAAATAAACTTTATCCAACAACTTGGGAAACAGTCAGATCTCATGCAAATGGCTCCAAAGAAAGGAACAGTCTTTACACAAACTGATTCAGAATTCGCCACATTACGTCGGTAGAATTTCGTAATTTAACAGTTTTAACAAATCTCAGATTGGTTCATTGGATATAACACAAGTTTTACAAACCCATAAACACAGAGAACAAAATAAAAATCAAAACTTTCTTAGTAATCTCAAACAGAATTAAGTGGCGAAAAGAAACGAAATTGTTACGGAATCCTAAATCTGAAGAACAAATAAAAACCCTAGATTACAGGGGAAGGAATGAGGAAGAAAAACAGAAACGGTGGATTGAGAAAACATGAACATACGAGAAAACCGGGGAGTAGATCTTTTACCTGAGGAAGGAAGCTTCGAAGACGGTGGGAGAAGGAAGAGATAATGTGCAAAAGAGATAAAGAAGAGAGGTGAAGGTAATTAAGGGAGGAGGGAGAGTAAACGTGTTTTGTATATATAGAGGAAGGAGACGAAGAAGCTCAACAGAGCAACACCACTCGTTTATTTATTTTTCCAACTCATGTTTTCGCATTTGTGCCTCTCTGTGTGTTTTGCAATTTTTAAAAGGACTAATATACCCTCGAAAACAAATCGAATTAATTTCGGTTTACAGATTTTCTTCTCTTTAATTTGATAATTTTCGATTCCCTTTGTATACTCGATGGTATTTGATTTTTTTTTTTTCCTGAATTTATATATTTGAGAAGATTGCGTATAATAAGATGATACACGTTTTTGATATAGGATTTTAGATTAGTATATTTTGTTAGATGCTCCTCTCTTGCACATGGGTTTTGTTTGCTAAAAATATTACATATGAACAAAAGTAGGCAAACATTTAATATATGTGGGTAGGCCAGAGAACTGAGTAGTTCAGTTGTTTTACAAAAATATCACATTGTAGAAGTCCTTTGACAAATTTCTACACCAAAATACTGGTTTCTACTTCTAACAAAAATTCTAAAAAATGCAAGTTGTTAAGTATCAATTAAAAGTTCAAAACATAATAGGAATAAGATAGAGAAGTATCTACCTAGCTATCATAATAAGACCAGTTGGTTGCTTGGTTTTAAAGGATTACGGTAAGGTTGACTGGTTGGTTATTTTTTATTTTTATTTTTTTCAGTTTGATAAAAACATACTATATTTTTAGTATGAAACATATATTTAAAATTCTGAAATTTAAATGAGAATAGAAACTGAAAATATTTTGGATGTAATTGGAGTAGTAGAAGAAAACGCAAACTCTCAATCCAAATCCAAAGATTTTCCATCTTTTCTCTTTTAAAAATGCTAATCATAAAAAAATTAAGGTAAGAGAATCCAACTTGTGATGACTACATATCAACTTCCTTTCTAATACCAAAATACTAAGATAGATTTCAGTGAAATAAAAATCTCTAAAATCTTATATATTTAAGTGATATGAAGCAAATGCCTTTTTGGTACCATGATATGCAGGGCTTTGCTTACCTAGCTTGAGATTCCCAAAATCCCATTCATAAGTTCATTCCCAAGTATCCTTTTTAACTTCGAGATGATCATCAGTACTGAGTTTTCTTGCTCTCTTTAGTGGAGCCTAAACCTCAGGCTTCCTTAATAGCTTCACACTGACTCTCATGGCAATCAATCATAAGTTTTCACATTCTGTTAATCCTAAAAAGAAAGAATAAAAAAAAAACCAGTATTAATGAATTACAGATTGCATCTAAACTTATTTCCAGCTTACCCTATGATCAATTTATTAAGTTGTAAACGTAGCTTTTCGTCTCTTCTCGTATTTATTGTAACTGAAACTTTGTCAACAACTTTGATTTGTAGACAAATTTCTCCGAATCTTTGTATTGATTCTAGTTTTTGAGCTTTGGCATGTCTTTCATCCAAATGCTTCAACTTCATATATTTTTTTAACTTAGACTATTCTTTTTGTTTTCATCAAAACAAAGTTGTTATAGTTGTTAGGTTTGATGTATATAACTCTATAACATATATGATTATAGTTCTTTAATGAATGGATCGAATCCTAATTAACTGCATGCAAATATGCTTCAGTTATAGAATTTTTGAATTATTAAGAAAAGGTTATTTCTATAACTGCAAATTATATAATTTATATTTAAATTAAATATAAAAATTTGGTGATTTTAAAAATTATTATCTATATTCATTGTAATTGATTTAGAATCCGATAATTTTAAAATTGGTTTGCTGTTTTCGATAATACCAAAATTTTTTATAAATTATAAATTTATATTTATTGTAACCGATGAAGAATCTAATAATTTTAAAACTATTTTGTTGTTTTTCGATAAAAATATTATCTTTATTAACTTTTAAAATTGTGAATTCTTATTTATTTTAACCGTTATAGAATCTTACAATTTTAAATTCATTTTTTTTTTACTTTCGTATCTTCATTTTTTTTGGTAAAAGTTCTCTCTTTTTTTTACTCTTTTAAAAATTATCACTCTCTAATTTTTATTTAAAACTTCATTTTAAGTTGTGACTGAGTAAACCCATTTTCTCTTTGAACCTTTGTAAGTCTGTATACCTTCTTCATATATAATAAACAGTTTGCAGTTCAATTAACAAACTATAAATGACGTAAGAAAAACCATAAATTAAGATAAGAAAAAAAGGCGAATCGGCACACACATGACTCCTATTTTTTTTTCCGACCACACAGTCTAATTTCTCGAACGTATAATATTATTTTATTTTTATTTATTTATAAGGTCGTAAAAAAGAGAGAGAGAAAAAAAATAAATAATAATCAACATATTTTGTTTCCCTCACTTTCTCGAGACCCATTCACTTTTACGCACTTTTTATTCTAAAAAATCTAAAATCGAGAGAGAAGAAGGTTATATAGCAAGGGGGAAGCAGAATTCTTTAAGATCTAGGGTTTCTTCACACTTTTCCCTCTTCCGATTTCGTTAATTTATTATTTCTCTCTTCTTCCGACTTTTGCCTCGTCCACGTCAACAAAAAATCTCCGCCTCGTCGGTGTTGATGCGATTCGATTGATTGGATTTAGGTATACGTGAGTTATGGTGGACGCTGTTGTTACCGGAGACATGGCTTCTCTCGATGCCGATTTGTTACAGCTACAGGAGATGTCCACGTTTGTTCTCAAATCGAGACCTGAATTCACTCAGAAGCTCTTCGACCAGTGGCTTTCCCTCCCCGAAGCTCATCGTCAGGTTTTGATTTCGTCTCCTCTTCATTCACTTCCTTCCTTGCGTATTCGATTGATTTCCATCGGTTTAGGTTGCTATTTCTGTGTAGAGTAGATTTGTTGTGAAAGAGACTGTTATGCAAACTGATTTCTCTACTAATCTGTTTTGACTAGGTTGCGTCATTGATTCATGATGCAATAGCTGGAGCGCCTTTGAATGTTCCTGGGAGTGCATCTGGTTCAGGTCCTGGTACAAGCAATTCTTTACCATCCATGTTTCCAGCGGGGAGTGCTCCTCCACTTTCACCACGAAGTTGCGGTTCACCGCGTACCATGAAGCAGAGAGCTCCTTCTAATTTAGGCTCTCCTCTTAAAGTACTTAACGAGCCTGTTAAAGAGTCCATACCACAGGTCTTTAATCTGCCACTTGCAATTCTTTTTGTCATTCTTCCTTTTTTTTGTTTTATGTTTTGACGGAGTTGTTTGTTTATGATGGGTGTTGGAATGGGTGTAGTTTTATTTTCAAAATGGTCGCCCACCTCCAAGCGAGATTAAGGAGCAATGTATGTTTAGAGTCAACCACTTTTTCTACGGCCACATGGATGGACTTCAAATTCAAGGTAAATGAATCGTGAGTTTTTTATTATCTTAAGCGAAAGTTATACGCAATGCCTTGTTAACTCAATTACCTTTTCGATACTCAGAATTCAAATTAGTCACCCGTGAAATCTGCAAGCTTCCGTCTTTCTTCTCCACGTCACTTTTCAGGAAGATCGATGTCAATAATACAGGTTTTGTTACTAGGTGTGTGCCTCTATGCTCTTTGCATTATGGAATCTGATATGCGCAAAGTTTCTGTGCTTCAAGCTTGCTTCTCAATTTATAGCCGCTTTGTTATGAGTTTAGTATTGTAAAACCCATTAACAGACTTTGGAGTTCGATTTATTTTTTCTTTTATGCAGAGAAGCGTTTATTGATTATTGGGTAAACGGCAACATGTTGATAATGGATACAACGACCCAAATATTTAAGATACTAAAGCAGCAAAATCAAAATTTCCTTGTGAAGGTAATTTTCTTCCGACTTGTCTATTCAGTAATGATAATTAGTTTGTTCCCCCAACCTCCTTTCTCTTCTATGTGAATTTTCGTTCTCAGCTTTCTTTTGCTCTGGCAGGATGATTTCAAGCCATTACTTAAAGAACTTTTGGCGACACATCCTGGGCTAGAATTTTTGCAAGGCACACCTGAATTCCAAGAAAGATATGGTGAGGTCTTAACTCAGTTTTTAGTCAATTTCCTATTTCATCGATCTTGGCTTTCCCCTCTTTGGTATTCCTGAGTTATGGTGTTTAGTTTTCTGGAAGTTGAGCTGGACTTTGGTAGTATATCTTATCCTTAGATGTATATTCTTAGCTTATAGCTACTGCGCATGTTAGGAAGAACGAGTCTGTTGTGTGCGGTTATTCCCGTTTATATCATTGCTAGATGCCTACGATAATGTGGCATTACTGTGTAGGATTGTGACAAGCTTGAGTATGTAACTTCTAAGCTAAGATGTCTGTTTTGTGTTACATCTTCTTGAGGCTTTCAAAAAGTGCTGCTTTCTGATTCAGTTTGTATTTTGATGGCCAGCTGAAACTGTTACATACAGAATTTTTTACTACATAAATAGATCTGGAAATGGTCGACTTACATTTAGGGAGCTTAAACGTGGAAATTTAATCGATGCTATGCTTCATGCTGATGAAGAAGAAGATATAAACAAAGTGTTGAGGTACTGATTAAGAGTTTTGCTGTTGTTGTAAATATTGAATCAAGTAAGCTGCGCGGATCTGCAAATCATAGCTTTGTGTCACTTCTGTTAGTATTGACACTGTTCTATTTACTTTGGAAACTAGATACTTCTCATATGAGCATTTCTATGTCATATACTGCAAGTTCTGGGAGCTCGATACAGATCACGATTTCCTGATTGACAAAGAAAACCTTATGAAATATGGCAACCATGCTCTTACTTACCGGATTGTCGACAGAATATTCTCCCAGGTTTCGTCTAAAAAATCTTGATCTGTTAGCATGCTTCTTGTTGCAAAGTTGTTACTTCTCTTGAGATGACTGTCATCATGGATGCATTAATTTCTACTCAGGTTGCCAGGAAATTTACTAGCAAAGTTGAAGGGAAAATGGGGTATGAGGATTTTGTCTATTTCATACTTGCGGAAGAAGATAAATCGTCAGAGCCTAGCCTTGAATATTGGTAAGCTGTGATATAAGGATTCATAGGTGGCAGACAGATATAGTATTTTGGGTGTTATCTGACATAAGTATATATTGGACTAGGTTTAAGTGCATTGACTTGGATGCAAATGGGATTATTACGCGAAATGAAATGCAATTCTTTTATGAGGAGCAGTTACATCGAATGGAGTGTATGGCGCAAGAGGCTGTTCTTTTTGAGGATATCTTATGTCAGATAATTGATATGATCGGACCAGAGGTTCGACTATATTCTAAGCTCTTTTATATTAGAGTTATATATTGGAAGTAGTTGATGTTTCCAATTTTCTCTACCGACTCTTACAGTTCTCTTGTTTGTGTTTCTTGTTGCTTGCCACAGAATGAAAGTTACATAACCCTGCATGACTTGAAGGGATCCAAACTCTCTGGAAACGTCTTCAACATCCTGTTTAATCTAAACAAATTTATGGCATTTGAAACACGGGATCCATTCCTCATTCGTCAGGTACGTCTTCTCTGATATTTTAACATTGCTGCTACTTGGTGCGAGCCTCTTATAAAATTTTAAAATGTCAAATGGAAACAGGAACGTGAAAACCCTACATTGACAGAGTGGGACCGTTTTGCACATAGAGAGTACATTAGGCTATCAATGGAAGAAGATGTTGAAGATGCATCGAATGGAAGTGCTGAGGTTTGGGATGAGTCATTGGAGGCTCCGTTCTGAGTTCATCTAGGTAACCTCCTCTGGATTCACTCTTCTCTTTATAAACCCGTTATGATGATCCGAGCAATGTTCATCTAATGGAAAATCATATTGTCTTAGATGCAACAGAAATTAAAATCAATGGGATGAATAAGAAAAGGGAAACGAAAAAACTCAAAAAGTTAATAAAAATCTGTGATTTGTGCAATTGATTTTATTTATTTCATCATATTGGTTAATCATGCAGGATGTTCCATTATCAGTGAACAGAAATACCACAATCGCTGAGAAAAATCTTGAGAGCTTTATGGAGTAACGAAAGGGAAAGACGAGTATCCTCTCTGCTTCAACATTCGTTGTTAGGTCATCTTGGGAAGGTATCATCTTCCTCAGGGTTTACAATTGGAATCCAGGTTTGAAACCGGAAATTTCTTGGAATTTCTGTTTTCCTTTCAGTTTAGCTGTTGTTATGCACGAGTTTGATTTATTTATTTATAATCAGCGATGCTGATTGCATGCTGTCACAATCGCACTCCATCCGTATTTTTATTTTCTGTGCTTTTTGTTCATTTCTATCTGTACTTTGTAGCTATGGTACTTTCCCGTCTTCTGTTGTTCAGAATTGTTAAATGTGTCTTATAATCAAATTATTCAATTCGTTAGCGTTTCTTCTTTCTGTTTGAGGTATCTAGAAAGTACATAGTTTCGTATACCTATCAGTTTAGTCTCATGTTTTGGTTGGGAATAATGCCTACCTGAAATCAGTTTGATGTGTAGAAATGCTCTGCCGGTTTGTAGATAGACATGGTAAAATAGAATGCATTTGAGTCCAAAGAGTTAGAAAATTGGCGCAAGTTATATGTAACCTATCCAGTATCCACGAATGCCCAACTGCTTGGACTCCAATACATACATACATGACTTGGTGAAGCAGACTTTCATCAATTCAGAATTTGTATTTGTATTAACTTTTTTATTAATTTTTATACCTCGGTAGAAAATCCTAAGCTCAAATCGTATCCAGCTTGAACAGTCCCCATGGATGTTTGATTTTTCTTTTGTCAACGAAATTCGTATCGTTCTTTTCTCACAAGGCGTTCAAACAAGAGAAATGGTGGATCCTAATCACTTTTATTTAATACTGTTTATCAAAAATGAGCTTAAAACATTGTGTACCTAAAACAAAGAAGCCGAAATATATAAAGATGAAATTGAAACGACCCCATCTCGAATAACTCTACTTGTAGTACGATTCAGTGTACAGACTGATATACAGTACTCTTCCTTTTTTGTCAACGAAAATATTATTATATTTTTATTGTTATCAAAGTAGTATTTTGGATCGCTCTCTTTTCACACGGCGAACAAGAAGAGAAAAAAAAAGAGAGAAGAGAGTACATTTTCTGTTGCATTTCCTTTTAACATATTCGTTACCCGATCACTTTCTTATTCGGGAATCGGAGCAAGCGAGTAGAATCTAATTCTATGAAGATCTGGAGCTTCTTCTTCACACTGTTTTAGCAGCAGCTCGATTTGCTTTGATTTCTTCTCCACATCAAATCTTCCTTTTGTCTGTTTTCCTTTCTCATTTCGTTGGTGTTAACACGATTGATTCGATATGAGTATGGTGGATGCGATTGTTCCCGGAGGAGACATGGCTTGCATTGATGCAGATTTGTTGCAGCTACAAGAGATGTCTTCTTTTGTACTCAGCTCTAAACCCGGATTCACTCAGAAGCTCTTCGACCAATGGCTTTCTCTTCCCGAAGCTCATCGTCAGGTACACGTTCCAATTTCGCAGGATTCCCCACTTCTTTCTATCTCAACTCTGAACTCTGCCTTCATTTTCGCTTTTGTTGATGGATTTTGTTGTAAAGTTGGAATCTTTCATCCACGTGAATCTCAAAGTCTTAAACTTTGTTTTCCGTATCGGTTTTCTTAGATTGCATCATTGCTTCATGATGCCTTGGCTGGAGCTCCTTTGAATGCTGTCACCGGAACTGCATCTGGTTCGAATTCTGCCTCCAGTAATTTGATACCATCCATGTTTCCTGCGGGAAGTGCTCCTCCGCTTTCTCCAAGGAGCTGTGGTTCACCGCGTATGACGAAGCAGAGAGCTGGCCCTTCTAACTTAGGTTCTTCGCTTAGAGTTACCAACGAGCCTGTTAGAGACCCCATGCCTCAGGTTTTGTACTACTTCTGCATAGCCTTTTTTATAAAAAGTGCATTCTTTTTTTGGCTCGTTTTGTATACTAATGGAAGTAGAAACCCTACTGCAGTTTTATTTTCAAAATGGTCGCCCACCACCAAGCGAGATGAAAGAGCAGTGTATGTTTAGAATCAACCACTTCTTCTATGGTCACATGGATGGACTTCAGATACAAGGTAACTTGTCATTATCATAATATCTAAAACACTTCCACGGATTTGCGTTATTAACTGTAAATACTTTTCTTTTTCATACTCAGAGTTCAAATTAGTCACCCGAGAAATATGCAAGCTCCCATCTTTCTTCTCCACTTCACTTTTCAGGAAGATCGATGTCAACAATACAGGTTTTGTTACCAGGTAGCGTGCTTCTATGCTTGTATGGTGTGCGCGTAGTTTGCAGTCTACTTCCAAGCTTCCTGGCTCATTTTATAGTCACTATGTAATGAGTTTTGATGATCACAATTTTGAGCAACCCAGTATAACAGTCTTTTATTATCTGACTATGCAGAGACGCATTTATTGATTATTGGGTAAATGGGAACATGTTGATAATGGATACAACAACCCAAATCTTTAAGATACTGAAGCAGCAAAATCAGAATTTCATTGCTAAGGTGATTTTCTTCTGATTGGCATATTCAGTCATGGTAGCGAGTTAATTTGCTAATCTCCTTGCTCTTATGTTTGCATCTTCAATTCTTCACCCTTTTCTCTTATCTCTGGCAGGATGATTTCAAACCACTACTTAAAGAACTGTTGGCGACACATCCTGGGCTAGAGTTCCTGCAAACCACACCTGAATTCCAAGAAAGATATGGTTAGGTCTCAGCTTCATGTACATTTTAGTCTGTATCCTATTTTGTCTCAGACTTGGGGTCTTGCTTAAATTATGGTGTTAAGTAATTGAGCGGGAATTTGGTTGTAGATTTTCCACTGAATCACGCTTTTTATATAAGACAGAAATTTGATACTATTTGCCAACTTTTTCTTATCTCATTGACATTTTTTGTAGATTTGTGAATCATTTGTCAGTTAGAATGACATTAGGTGCACAATGTTATTGTTTTCTATGTTTGGTTTTCTGCTACTGTTGAATATGGGGGGATCAAAGTTGTCTTTATCAGGATGCTGTTTTTTTCTGATACAATTTTTGTATATTGTTGGACCAGCTGAAACTGTCACCTACAGAATATTTTATTACATAAATAGATCTGGAAATGGTCGACTTACATTTAGGGAGCTTAGAAGGGGAAATTTAATTGATGCAATGAAGCATGCTGATGAAGAAGAAGATATCAACAAAGTGTTGAGGTACTGGAAAGAAAGAGTTTGTGCTATTGTTGTGTATATGGTTTGGTTTCACTTCATTTGACATCAACACTTTTCTACTAACTTTGGCAACTAGGTACTTCTCATATGAGCATTTCTATGTCATATACTGCAAGTTCTGGGAGCTGGACACGGATCACGATTTCCTGATTGACAAAGAAAATCTTATGAGATATGGAAACCATGCTCTAACTTTCCGGATTGTCGACAGAATATTCTCCCAGGTTTTGTCTATAAGTTCTTGATCCTTTAGAACGATTTTAATGCATTGGTTTCTACTCGTAGATGTTAACCGTATATGCTTCCCTTTAAAGACTTCTGTCCTTGGTGTTCCAAGTTGTTAGTTCTCTTCACGGATATTGCATTGGTTTCTACTCAGGTTGCTAGGAAGTTCACTAGCAAAGTTGAAGGGAAAATGGGGTATGAGGATTTTGTCTATTTCATACTTGCGGAAGAAGATAAATCCTCAGAGCCTAGCCTAGAATACTGGTAAGATTTGACGTAAGAATTCAAAGGTGCCAGACAATAGCACTTCGAGTGTTTTAATCTGACATGATGATATATTGTGCCAGGTTTAAGTGCGTAGACTTGGATGCAAATGGGATTCTTACGCGAAATGAGATGCAATTCTTTTATGAGGAGCAATTGCATCGCATGGAGTGCATGGCGCAAGAGGCTGTTCTTTTTGAGGATATCCTGTGCCAGATGATTGATATGATCGGACCAGAGGTTGAATAATATGTCTCATGATATTGTGGACGTTGTGGTTATTATATGCTTGAACTATACTAGTATTTGAAGGAAAAATAGGATGGTTTCAGAAGTAGTTTGATGTACCCAGTTTTTCTTTCTGATTCTTACAATTCTGTTGTTTGTGTCTTTTATTTTTTCTTGTTTCCTTCCGCAGAACGAAAGCCATATAACCGTGCATGACCTGAAGGGGTCCAAGCTCTCTGGAAACGTCTTCAACATCCTGTTTAATCTTAACAAATTTATGGCATTTGAAACACGGGATCCATTCCTTATTCGTCAGGTACTTGTCGTGTGATATATTAACCTTGCTGCTTCTTAACGCGGGGGGATCTTATAACTTTTCAAAAATGTCAAACGGAAACAGGAGCGTGAGAACCCTACATTGACAGAGTGGGACCGTTTTGCACATAGAGAGTACATAAGGCTTTCGATGGAAGAAGATGTTGAAGATGCATCGAATGGAAGTGCTGAGGTTTGGGATGAGTCACTGGAGGCTCCCTTCTGAGTTCATAAAGGTTAGCTTCCTTGGATTCACTCTCTTCTTGATAAACCCGTGACAAGAGATAAACAAGTGGGATAGATAAGAACAAAGGAAACAAACTTGGGAGTTGAAGGTTGTGCAAATGTTGTCGTTTCATCTTATTGCGTTAATTATGCAGAAAAGAAAATACAAAGTTATTGGGAAGAATCTTTGGAGCTTACTGGAGGATGGAAAGGAAAAACCGATGTCCTCTCTGTTGAAACCATACTAGAGCTTTGATTGTTTTCTCCACGCTCATTTCAATTTTAGCTAAAAACTATACAGAAATCGTATTTACGAATAATCGTCTAGCTCATGGCTTTGTATGTGCATCTTAGTGTGGTGATGTTTCTATTTTCGGGTTTGTCTGTACTTTTGTAGATGCTCCACTTCATCATTTACAGTTGTTGAGAATTGTGAAAACCAATGCCAAATCTCTCCTTTCTTTCTTTCCTTTTTTAATATAATTTTGCTCTGATAATTTAGAGGAATCCAATGAATTTAGTTTTCAGGTTTGGGTTGTTTTTATATATCACGTGGCTCCAGTTTGGCTTAAGTAGTAACCCCACACAACAAGTATGATTTTCAAAGTCACAAGACAAGGAACCACACAGAAGCTTTGTCCTAACTCTGGAGTCTGTAACATGTGCGGGTCCAAAAACCGTACACCTCTTTGGATCGGACTATTGAGATTTTGGTTAGTGACAGATATTCTTTTAGGAAACTGAGGGCATTGAAATATGATGACCTGATGAGAATGATAAAAGAGAGAGGTGATGGGGGGGTTGGCTCTTAAAAGAGGAGATGAAGAAAGCTGAACTAGCCACCCTGGAAATGTAGAGAGAGAGTGACGTAAAAGCTGAGACAATATTATAAAAGTGGAAAACCAGATGGCAAAGTCGTAAATAAAACCCAAATCCAAGGGCAAATCACTATTCCTCCCTCCAGAAAACCGTATAGCATAAACCAAAATGGTCGCAACCCAAAAAAAAAAAAATTGGAAATTGCAGAGAGAGAGAAGGAGAGAGATCTGAGTAAAAAAGCTTATAAGGAAGGCATTAATGGGGAAGTAAGTTCGTAGCGGCTAGATCGAACCCGTCGTTGGAGGATTATTGTCAAACCGTTGGGCATTTCTGTTCCCTTCCTCAGGGCTTCGGATTCCTCTTTTTTCTGGTAAGCTTTCGTATTCATGTTTTGTTACAAAGGAAACAAACGAATATAGGCATGTTTGCTTCTCTCCTGAATCTCTTGTGATTAAATCACATACCTTTTGCGTTAATTTCCGGTCGGTGGATAAGATTCTTCTGTTTCCGCTAATCCTATAGGTTGTTTCAATTTCATATCCGAGAGCTCATTGAGGAATCTGTGGTCCAACAAGATAAAGGGAGGTTTTGTTTGTTAAAGGTCGAACCTTTTTTATAGGCTTTGTACATTTTAGTTGAAGGAGAATAGGTGATTAAAGTGTGCTAAGCCTTCCTTAGTGATTTCTGGTTAATGGAGTGAAGTTTAACTTGAAGAGACAGAGACGGAGAAGTGAGCCTATGGAAGATTACTCCAAGTATACACATAGTCCTGCCCATCTGGCTGTTGTGCTTCATGATCATGCGTCTCTTAGGCGTATTGTGACGGAACTTCCCAGTTTAGCCAAGGCTGGTGAGGTTACTAATGAGGCTGAGTCTTTAGAAGCTGAGGCTCGTGCTGATGCTGTCACTGCTGTTATTGATCGACGTGATGTTCCTGGGCGTGAGACCCCGTTGCATCTTGCTGTTCGTATGCGAGATCCAGTCTCTGCTGAGATTTTGATGTCTGCTGGAGCGGATTGGAGTTTGCAAAACGAGAATGGTTGGAGTGCTTTACAGGAAGCTGTTTGCACTAGAGAGGAAGCGATTGCTATGATTATTGCACGGCACTACCAGCCCCTTGCTTGGGCTAAATGGTGTCGTAGGCTTCCTCGGATCACTGCTTCAGCATCTCGTATCCGTGATTTTTACATGGAGATTACTTTTCATTTCGAGAGCTCGGTTATTCCTTTTATTAGTCGTATTGCTCCCTCGGATACCTACCGGATATGGAAGCGAGGTTCGAATCTCCGTGCTGATATGACTCTTGCAGGTTTTGATGGGTTCCGCATCCAACGATCTGATCAGACGTTTCTTTTTCTTGGAGAGGGTTACACGTCCGAGGATGGGAAAATCTCACTACCTCCTGGTTCCTTGATTGTTCTTTCTCACAAGGAAAAAGAAGTGACAAACGCTCTGGAGGGGGCAGGTACCCAACCGACAGAAACGGAAGTTGCTCATGAAGTCGCACAAATGTCTCAGACTAACATGTATAGGCCTGGCATTGATGTCACTCAGGCTGATTTAGTTCCTCAATCGAATTGGAGACGACAGGAGAGGACAGAAACGGTCGGGAGCTGGAAAGCCAAAGTGTATGACATGCTACATGTGATGGTGAGCGTGAAATCAAGAAGAGTTCCAGGTGCAATGACTGATGAGGAACTGTTTGCTGTTGATGAAGACAGAATGGCAAATGGTGCCGAGAACGATGGCTTTGAGGATGTGTTAACGTCTGAGGAAAGAAAGCAACTGGATTCTGCCATGCGGATGGGGAACTCCGATGCTGCTGAAGATGAAGAGAATGAGGCTAACGATCACCAGGAAAATGGTTCGGGAGGAGAAGCCAATGGTGCTCATCTCAAGGATAAGAAAGGCTGGTTTGGCTGGAATAAGAAAGGCACAAAACCTGGCCATGATGGTACTGAAGATACAACAGCAAAGTTAAAGAAAGGCTCGAAGTTGGCACCAGAAGAGGGAAACCAGAAAGAGAAAGGGAAAAGCCAAAGATCGTCGACACTCTCTGATAATACCAAGGAGGATGCTGGAGATGGCAAAAAGGGGAAGGACAAAGGCGGTGCTAAGAAGAAAAAGAATGAGAGCGAGTACAAGAAAGGGTTAAGACCTGTATTGTGGTTAACGCCTGATTTCCCTCTTAAGACAGAAGAGCTTCTTCCGCTTCTCGACATATTAGCCAATAAGGTCAAAGCCGTAAGGAGGCTCAGAGAGCTCCTTACCACAAAACTTCCCACAGGAACATTCCCTGTGAAGGTCCTTTCTTTTGCCTCGTTATGGATTTCGTTTCTTTTGCAATCTTATGTTTTGCTTATCGGGTCTTTTCTGCTCATTGTGCAGATTGCGATCCCCATTATTCCAACAGTCCGTGTTCTTGTCACTTTTACTAAATTTGAAGAGCTCCAACCATCTGAGGAATTCTCAACGCCTCCTTCTAGCCCGGTTTTTCATGATGCAAAGTCATCAGAAAATTCGTCATCAGCATCATGGGTGTCGTGGATGAAAGGTACTCGTGGTGCTGCTGGCCAATCAAGTGACAGCGATAGTAACCGGTTCAAGGACAGTGAAGTTGACCCTTTCCTCATACCGTCAGATTACACATGGGTCGACTCAGCTGAGAAGAAACGCAGAATGAAAGCCAAGAAAGCTAGAATCAGGAAGAACAGGAAACACGGTGCTCCGAAACCTGGTTCCTCGAGTTCCCGTTCCAATCAAGAACCGGAATAATAGTTGCCATCCTGAAGAACAGGGTGTCTCTTAGATGAGAAAAGGTTGGTTGTGTTATTGTTTGTAGTATGGCATCTTATTTGTGAAATTCTTAAGGAACACGTTTGCTATATCAGAAACAGCCATTTTGTTCAGTTATTACTTCACAATCGGTTCAGTTGGTTCGCGGTTGCTCTGAATTGTTTGTAAACCAAACCGTAATAAACCTACGTTTATTATACACTAAACTCTTATGTACAACAGATGAGAACACGGAGAGGAGTTTAGAGCTGGTAGTTTAGTTATGTACAAAGGCGGAACCCATTAAGTTACCAGAACCGGTCTTTATTGACACTGAGATAACCAGACATGACTTTACCACCGGTATTCCTCATACCGTCGATGAGGAAACACCAAGTGGAGCCCAAAGCTCCGACGAAGAAATCAGCTTCTGACGCCATTAAGAAGTTGACTAGAGGATAGTTCGTGCTCATCTCTCTCCCGAGGCTAGCTTCATAGTCAGCCATCGATTTATTACCGACTTGTCTCGCCACTTCCGTGTAATAGAATCTCCAGTGAGCATAATCTTTACTTCTGTCCACAACTTCCTTCATCTCCGTAGAGAGCCAAATCTTGTTCAGCTCCGGAAACCGAACTCTGATCCGATCAGCTAAACGCATATACTCTTCTAAAGCAGCGACTCTCATCTCGCAAGCTTTGTCTCCCATGCGCACATGCACGCTCAGCATTGGCCTTGGAATCCACGGCTTGTGATTCGACCAAACGTTTTCCTCCATCTCCGACTTAACCTCCTTCTTTTTCTTGCTCCAGTCTCCTGCAGAGAGGACAATCTCAGCAGCTTCTTTTCCAAACGCGGAATGTCGAGCAGCGTTCATCAAACCGCAAGTGTATTCCGTTTGAAATCTCATCAAGTATCTCACCGCCTGTGCTCTCCACCATCTCCTATCCATTTTACGGTGACTGGAGATTAATGTTCCGTTGATTTCTGTAGTTGGCTTCATATAGCTCCAAGGCTTACCCCATAGCTTTGGTATATGCCCAGCCCAAATCTCCTTGGTGCTGTAGTTTTGTTTCCCTGTAACAATCCCACTCTCCCACGCTTCTCTCTTCTTCATTACCTCAAACGCTCGTTTCCGACACTCTTTTGATGTTTCCGGTAGAAAATAGCAAGACCAGCTTCCTCGAGATGAACCTGCAACCAAATGAGAAGTCAAAAACTCGGACTTGGTTCTTCCTCGAGTAACAAATCTTTACATGTTTTAGACTATTCTCGTCTAAAACATCTTCAAAAGGAAGACTAACCAAGAAGATGTAGCCTATGATGTTACTACGAATAAAGAACCTACAACATACTTTCTGACCATCGAAAGAAAGGCATCGTGTAAAATGTGTTTGAAGGTACCTTTGCAGCCATCATGATCAGCTCGGTTATAGTAATTTGCAACAAGAACTCGGTTTTCGTTTATAGCGATTGCGAGAAGACCAGTCATTCCAGCGATCTGAGCTCCGATACCAAAACCAGGAAGCGTTTCCCAATCAGCTACAAGGAACTTGAGACTCTTGTCTGCACAGTCCAAAGGATGCTGATGAATCCATATCTCTCTTTGCACTCTCCTTGTTAATGGATAGTTCTCTTCATCTCCTCCATTGATCTGAAAAGGCTTTTGTGATCATTTCATTCATCATAGTATTTTCTTGATGATGGCCAAGAAAATGAAGAAGAAGAAGAATGCATACCCAAGAAGGAAAAGTCTGATTGGCTGTTCGTGAATCTAAACGCTCCCTTACTCGTGTCCTCTCCTCACAATTCTCCAAATGTGGAGCGTTTGGGACGTCACTTTTGTTCATCCCTTGTTTCTTGAAGTAGTCTTCATTGTTTAGTAATAAGTTGTCCCAAGCAGAGACCAAAAGGTTCACCTGATCATCATTTTCTTCTTCTGTCTCAGCTTTGTTCTTCCATTTTAGTTTCCTGTCTACGTGTGCACCCATATCTGCATCTACCAACAATATATCATCACATGGAAACAAAAGAAGTTACCAAAAATACACAAAAACAAAATTTCTTAAAACTTACTGATGATTTGAGAAGTGGAATTGCAAGGAGGAAAAACAGAGGAGAAGGAGAAGGCGGTGAGCTCGAAGGTGCCAAGGGAAGTGAGAGCAGCTAAGAAGAGTGAAGTGAGACAGATTCCACATAGAAACCCAACCACACAGATTTGACATGGAAATGAGTTTCCAAGCTTTAATGCTTTATCTGAAACCACTCTCTCTAATGACTTCATGCTTATACTACTACAACCTTTTGCTTCCATTGATTTTTTTCCCCAGCTAATTAGAACCAAACTCTACTTGTTCTTCTTTTTCTTCTCTTTTACTTCTTCTCTCTGTAACTGAAAGCTTTTCCCGAGAAAAATCCTACTTTCCTCTTACCTACAGTTGTCTCAGGATGCTACTTTCTTTTATAGCCACACTTACCAACAATCAACCACAAATCACATGGTAGTTTCTCTAACTCTTTTTTCCTTCTCTCAGATAAAATGTATATTTCGTGGAGAGAAAAACAAAAAAAGGATAGATCAAGATGTTTCCATCAAACTATGTTTGTTTCCTCCTTCATCAAGTGGTCCATTTTCTATTTTCCTGCTACAGAAAAAATAACAAAAGAAAATAATTAGTACTTATCAATAAAGCAGATCAAANGAGGGGGGGGGGGGGGGGGGGAGAAAAGGCCAGCTTCAAAATCTGATGGACGTTTATAAATTTCTCATTTCACTTTTCTACCTAAACAATAAGCTGAATAAGCGCAGACTGATAATTACTTAATGAGAAGATGAAGAAAAGAGGAAGAGAGAGGATAAAATAATAAATCCATGAAACGGATTGTTACATAATTATGGAGATATTAAAGGAGAGAAGAGCATAACTGCTGATCGTATCTAAACTCAAATTTTTTTTAAAAAATTTGAGCTGTAGAAAATCTATTTTCTTATATACATTTTAAAAGTAAATTAGGAAAATAATAATTTTCGATACTAAAGATGAAAAAACGACACTTGGATTATAAATAAAGAAAGAACAAAATGCCTTTTTTACCAGCTGGTCTGAAAATGAGGCAGAGTATCATAACACAAATCCACTCAGTACAAGCCAAGAATCCACCCAGAAAGAAAATATCTTTCGATATTGTTTACATATAATTTTTGTTGTAACTAATTTTCAGACCCCAAAAAAAAACAAAAACAAAAATGAGGGAAAAGAGAAAAGCATTGAGAGGCTAACCCCAACGCGCGGTTTCTTAGGACATAGAAGTGACAACAACTGAGAGTTTGATGTGAGCGAGGTTGTGTTTGTGTTGTGTTATTAAAGTAATAGTTTCAGAAATATATCAGCACACTGTTTAAAGTATTGATTATTTTATTTTGTTTTATTATAATCTTTGATGTTCGGTGAAGCAATTAACTACGATTCCTATGGTGCTTGAAAAAGTAGAAGTGACTTGAATTAAAAGTTTAGTATAACGCACGGGATAATAATGATAATTGTATTATATAGGTATGTGTTTTATTTTTGTTGCTCTATACAAATTCGATCATGCCAACGGTGTTACACAATTAATAATATGGTATGTTGGTTTCTATAAACGAAGCTTCAAGAATTAATCTACCATAATCTGTATGATCAGAAAGCATACCCGCAGGGCCGCAAAGGTATATGATCTAATAATATCCATCCATCAGCAATACATCATACATCATGATCATTTCAGTTAATTTATTCTTCACGTCACTACTAAAAGTTGAATAAACTATTGAAAATGATACATAGATCTGTTAAAAAACCGATGTGTCTTTTTCACATGAATATTTTTGTGAGAAAAATTAAATTTATAAGACAGCTGGCGTATGGATAGTTTGCTATAGCCTATAGTCTTTTTAGGTATAGCTAACCGGGCTGAACTAAACCCACATCTAGCTCTTGGGGAAGACTGGCATATGGAAATCCAATCAATAATATACCTCAGTAACCGAAAATTCGAATCCAATTAAGGTAAAACATCTCACCAGTCACTTTCTAAAATAAAAACCTAAAATACAGTAAAACAAATTGCATATCACCTCATGTTTTCTTCACTAAGTACGCGTTAGAAATTCCTCGCAAAGCACCAAAAACGAAAGAAACAAATTTTTGCCAAAATGTAGTCTGTCTTTATAACTTATCCAATCATGTAAAGTTTTCTAAGATAAAATGGATTATAATTTCTCCAAAAAAATCTCCCACATTGTTCCAATTTTTATTTTACAAAATGGTTTTTATACAAAAGATTTAGTAGTCATTAAGAAATAATACTAGTAAGATTTTCTGTTGAGTTGAAGATACTGATAATCATTCAGGAAATGATCCATATTGGCGTATTGTACTTGATTTGAAGAACTGATGAAAACCTAAATTAAAATATCTGAACAACAATCAAAATTAATCGTCGTATTTTCGAAAATATAAATGTTGACAGGATTCTGAAATTTGTTTGTATGTAGCTGGCACATTTACGAACTCATGTATACATATTACATATAGACAAAGAGTATCATACGAGTAAAAAGACGTTCGAATGTGCAAGTGCAGTCATGAACTTACGATGTTACAAATTCAGTCAAAGGATCATGGTCAATAAAATATCCTTCTATAGTCACTCTTAGTCAACAATCCTCCTATTTATCATTGTTGATAACTTTTTGGATATCAATGCTGAGAGATATTTTTGATGCAAAGGGTAAACAATATACAAAGTGGAGAGACGCACAGCTTTGCGTTGATGGCGATTCCAATTTCTGCAGTTATACGTATAGCAATGGAAACTGAATGATTCCAATCTAGACTTGTATACACGATTTTTGCATTTAGGACAAACCAAAAAAAAAAAAAGAGAGAGAGATAGAGCTGCTGATAAGTGAACCATAATCCTGCACAGCATCTCCATCAGATCAAATTAGATTGCAGGATTTCAAATACAATATTTTTATGTACATGAGAACATCTGCAATCATTTTCAGTAATTGATCTTCAGTTAGTGTTGCAGGGCCTTCAGAGCAACTGCTTCCTAAACTGAACAAAAAATCAGAGATAGGAAGAAACAAATTTCTTTTAAAACAAAACTGGAGTTATTGCATCTCTGTGTTCCACAAAACACCTAACTCAATTCCCAATAAACATGTTTCGCCAAACGAAATCAACCTTAATTGTTAATCTACTAATCTTCTCTGGCCCTTTTCCTTGATGCTGAAGCAGATTCAGTTTGGTCCCCTGCTTGTGTCTCGAGACCAAATTCGACTTCTGCAGATGTGCCGTTGCATTGCTTTGGTGATGGCTCTGAGGAAGAGCTCTTGTTCTCTTGCAACTTTTGTTGTTTCTCAAACATCATCTGTAGGTATCGGCCCTGTTTTTCAATCTGTAACTGCAGCGACCGTTGGATCTGGGGCATATGATATAACAACATCAGCCAATAGTCATGATATATAGGACTACTATTTTTTTCTAGTTAGAAATCAGACAAAGAAGGGTAGTTTTTTAGTGATTACGCGGGTGAAAAAGAGATGATTACCTCGAGCTGCTCATGGAGACGTTTCTGAACTTCCATCTGTAACCTAAGAGCTTGTGTGATCTCAACGCTCCTGGAAACGAAATAGTAACAAAATTAACTAGCTAGAAACACATAAGCATTGAACCTTTGCTACAATCAAAATTCTAAACAAATGCGAAGAAAAGATTCCTGGTTTGTTATCCAGTCAGGAAACTGAAATTTCTTACGTTTTCATGTCAAGAGATTTGATATCTTCGATAGATGTCAACTTCTTCTCTTGAGGTTCTCCTGTGCAAGAAAGAAACAAAATTAATTACAGAGATACGTGCCCCTTCGTAAGATTTTTCTAGAGTGACCAATTCTTTAGAGGCCTATGTGGTTTAAAGCTTAGGAAAAATGCAGAAGTATCCTGTGAAAGTATAGGAAATCCTAACCTGTAGCTTCTGAAGTCTCCGGCTTATACCTTGCCGTTCTGTATTTCTGTAGAAAAAGAGTTTAATATAAAACCGGTAGAAACTGAGAAATGAGCAAAGCGTAGCAGAAAAACGGCATGAGATGCAAAAAGAAATAAATGTATGGATCAGAACAAACCTGCAAATGGCTTTTTACGTGATAAATGGTCAAGCCAGGGTTATTCAAGAGCTTCAAAACAGCTTTAGGCGTGGCTCCTATGGTGGAAAGTATGAAAGTCAAGAAAATAATTAGTTCCACTGTTTTACAATTAACAGCCTTGAGATATTACTTTCAGGAACAAAGAGAAGAAGAAAGCATACGCACGTTCACTACCACCAAGCTGATTAACAGCTTCAACGAACGCCTCATGAAGTTCCGGTGTCCAACGCATGCGTTGTTTAGATGTTGCTGCACTAGATGACGAGTTTCTGGCACTGAGCTGCTCCTCCAACGAAACCACCTGATGCTGCTGGTTAGCTATTACCTCTTGCCTTGGTACGTCCGAAGATGGTGTCGGTATCTGTTGCAAAATCACGTGAACGCTGATTTAATGACATATGAACAAACATAGAGAGCATATATGGCTATAGAGAAACTAAACCTGTGAAGTTAGATTGTGAAGACTTGGTTCTCCAAGAAGTTCAGACCAATTCGGCTCCGAACCATTGTCAATCAGCTGATCTGCCCAATTTTGCCATTCGCTTTTCTCAAGGAGTTCCACGGATGAGACCACCCTTACTCCGCTACTCTCTTCTTGTGGATTCGGAACAGGAACATGGTCAGAAAAATCAAATAACTCGTCAAGTGGATCTGCGAACTCCTGAGGCTGATGATTAACCAATGACGAGGATTGTGCTTCGAAAAGGCAATCCTGCATAGCCAATCTGTCGCTTGGCATGGTGGAAACAGGTGGCTGGGTTTGGGAATTCCTTCCATGAGATGAGACAGCTGAAACATTGCAGAATCCAGAGGGAGACGAAAACAAATACCCACCAGAGTTGCCACCAGAGACCACCTGACAGGGAACGGGGTTATTCATCAGTTCCTGCCCCGATGAACCCCAGAAAGAGTTAGGAAACTTGCGGTATCTGTCTTCTACAGACGTATGTAGAGCTGAAAAGGATGAAGACATAGCCGTTGAATATCCGAAATCATTAGCCAGAGTCATTGAAAACGAGCAAACACCACACAGTAGCCGAAATTCAGAAGACAATGAGGGCAACTTTGATGCATGTATAACAACGAGATATGAGACTCACATTCGGCAAGTTAAAATACAGAATATAACTTTATGCAGAGGACATGACTACCATTGAATAAATTCCTTTCACATAATTCTGATTCTATCTTTTTCCCTAGTCAAAAACAATCTCTCAGGAATATTCCCAGCTTTTTGTTTAGCTTTAGATCACAACCTCTTAGCTCTCAATCTCTCCTCTCTGTGTTCTACCCTTAGAAACTGAGAATTTTCCTTCAATCATGAACAATACCACTAAAAGGAAAGGATGAAAGAAACGAGAGGACAAATATGGCGTGCTTTTTTTTTATCCAGAAACCTATGAATCAAGAAGAGAAATGAGCATGGAGATGATAAGGCATCTACATCAGGATAGTGAAAGGCCATTACATAAGATATGGAATCAGTGCTTAAAGAATGAAATTTACGCCCACTTTCACAAAGGTAAATATATGGCTTTTGATGAGCTAGAGAGACGTGTAAGGAGCCAGCCACCATGAGCATAATAAACCCCATCAACATTGAAAACTCAAAGAACACAAATAAGGAGAATCCTTTCAATTACTGAAAGACACTCAGAATCAAAAAAATTCACAAAACTAAAACTGTACAATTCTAAAGGCAACTCTAGGGTCTTAAACTAGATGGGTTTGACATAAACTGTTTCTTCCTTAGATCATAACAAAGTTAAAACATGAAAAATCAGACCTTTTGATAGAAAATTCACCATCAAAATCCACAAACAAATTAACAGTTTTGATGTCTATAAATCGTTCTGTTGAAAACAAACAACTAAGTGAGCAAATAGATTTGTCTTCAAAGCTGTCAACTTTGAAATCAAACCCAATCAATAATCAGCTAATCCATAGAAAAGTCACAGACACACGAATCGACCAATCAACTGCTTAGTTAGAAACTTAGACAAAAACGCAGAACAAGATTGAGAAAACACATCGAATACGAGATATATTTATTCAACAGTAAATGGAAAAAGGTGAAGAGAGAATCATACTCGAAGTGAGAAACGGCGGCACGACAATCGAAACGGAATCAAAGAAGACAAAAGGGCCCCTGATGATGATGAGTAATGAATGATTGGTTGGAGGAGGCCTTTTTGGTTTAAGTATATGATTGTCTTCTCGATTTCCCCAAATAAACTCTTCCTTTTTTGTTTCCCCTTAGACCATGAGATCAGAGGAGACGTATTTTGGCTTCTCCTTCTTACGTCTGTGTTGTGTTGTGTCGTCCCCTGTTTTTTTTAAGTTTCCTCCTGACCGCTGGATTCCACTCGTGTAACTATCAACGGCTGAGATTTCAATGGAGTACGAAAATTAATTTATATCTGTCGTGGAAGATCTAATAATGGACCCACTTTGTGGTTATTTTTTTGCATTTCTCTTGATTTTTTATATTTTTTTTGTGATTGGTCAAATGTGTACTTACGTCAAGTACAATAAATTTTTATTCTTGTTTTTTCCTAGAACCCTGAATTAGTTTTTTTTTTCTTTTCTAAAACTGGATTATTCCGTCGAATTAGACCTAATTAATTTTCTTGGAAAAGAAGTGAATGAGATATTAACAATTTTAATATTTTAATTGAGATTGCAGAAGATGGTAGCATAAGAGAAAAAAAGAATTAATTTAGGTAATGGCAATGGAGAATATTAACTCAATGGAGCATATTGAAATTAAATTAAGCGATATGTTTAATAAATATTCGGAATCATTTGTGATAAAATAATATTATTTAAAAAACTAAAAAGTAAGTAAATGCTGTTATTTGCACACAAAAAAGTATATAATTGTTAAAGAAAAAGGGGGTAAATTAGATTAAAAAATCATAAATATATGCTTTTAAAAAAGAAGAGAAAATAGAAATTGAGTTATCAATATCATTCTACAAAACCAAATGAAAAAAACTTTGACAATGTAAACCAAATAAAAAAAAAAGACTTTGACAATCACATGATTAAATATATACCATAGTTTGATATATATTAACTATCAAGGGATGATTACTCTTTTATTAAAAGAAGCAAAAATGCTTAGTCATAGAAACACGTGGAAATTCGACCACGTGTCAACATAAGAGGTGGTTATTCAAGGCGAAGCAACTCCCGCGAGTTATTTGGAATCTGTTGCACTCTCTCAGATCTCTTATTGATATAAAAAAAAGGCCTCTCCACACCACAACACACAACGCGAGAGAAAGAGCGATGGCGACAGATGCAGGATCAGAGTCTATTGCGACGGTGGCTGCCAAAGCTCCGGTGACGGCCGAGAGAAAGGTCCGGACTGATCTCGACGATCGTCTCCCCAAACCATGTTCGTACATTTTCTTTATTTCGTATATATTTTTTTCCCCATTTCCGTATGTGTTTTTCCCTGTGGTATATGATTCTCGTATTCGAGTTTCCAAAATTAGAATCAGATTTGTGCGTTTTTGGACTGTCTGATCAATGAAATTTCCCAAATTGGATTAACTAATTGGAGCATCCAAAAGCTATGAAAGTTCTTTAGTGTTCGTTCCAGTATGGCTACAGAAATGCTGAATCCAAAAGATAAATTCCAAAAATCGTTATAAATGGTTGTAGCGTTTTGTTTAATTAATGTTTGCTTTCGCATGGCTACACAAATGCGAAATTCGTTTTGTTCTCGACACTAACATTAGTTGTTTGGTGGACTGAAATCAGATGTGCCTCGGGCCATGGTTGCACCTGACATGGAAAACGTTAACGGGACAAGAGGACACAAGCACCAGGACATGTCTGTTCTCCAGCAGCACGTAGCCTTCTTTGACCAGGACGGTGATGGTATCATCTACCCATCGGAGACATTCAGAGGTATCTGTAGAATCGTTTGGACAATTGAAAAATAGAATAGAAGAATATCATTGATCATTTCCTTCCGTTGCTGATCAGGATTTAGAGCACTTGGTTTCAACGTGATCTCTAGTTTCTTTCTAACATTCATTGTGCATCTTACGATGAGTTATGCCACATTGCCTGTAAGTTTCTCATCGACATCGCAGTTAATATGTAGAGTAGTAGCTTTATTAATATCTCTTTAGGTTCCTCAATATGTCTTCTTTGTTTTCTTTTCCTCATGAACCAGACTTGGATGCCTTCGTTTACCTTCCCGATCTACATCAAAAACATCCACAGAGCCAAACATGGGAGCGACACCTCTACTTACGACACAGAAGGACGGTTCGTCTCTTAATAAGTAAACCCTTGTCCATGATATTTCGTCGGACTTGTGATTATAAATTTGAAAAATTTCAGGTACATCCCGGCAAATCTGGAGAACATGTTTAGTAAGTACGCACGTACAGTGCCTGATAAGCTAACCCGTTACGAGCTGTGGCAAATGACTGAGGCTAACCGCAACGCATTCGATTTCTTTGGCTGGTCTGTCCCACCTCTCTCTCTCTCTCTCTCTCTCACACACACACACTCTGATCTCTGTGTCTCTTAATGGTGTGTGAAAATGGAAACAGGGCAGCGAGTAAAATGGAGTGGGGAGTACTGTACTTGCTGGCTAAAGACGAGAACGGTTACTTATCCAAAGAAGCTGTTAGGAGATGCTTTGATGGGAGCTTGTTCGAGTACTGCGCCAAGTCGAGAGCCTCTGCTAAAAAGGCGGATTGATGACACGCTTACCGGCTTCTTACTTTCTGGGCAGTTAATGTCTTCAAGTAACCTTTGTTTAGTCTCTTAACCGAAAACACGAATCAGATCGTAACTTTTTTGCTACCTATGTTTATCTCATCTTTTTAATTGTTCTTCTAGTTTCTGTATTTTGACGACTGCGTTGCTTGATGTATATCAAGATGTATGCTCAATATGTCACTATGTTTGTCTATGGATATTTTAATGAAATATTCATGTTATACTCAGGTGTGTGTGAGCGCTTAATAAAACCCTTTCACCTTCAAGCTTAGAAGTGCCCATGAAGCACAAATTCATGTTAGACAAAACTTTCATTAAAAATATTTTCAGGCGTATGCGTTGCTTGAAGTATATTTAAGATGTACTTGGGCTCAGTAACACCGTTTCACCTTCAAGCTTAGAAGTGCCCATGAAGTACACCTCAGGATAAAATGAAATCGGCTTCCAAGCAATAAAAATTAAGTATAAAATAGCTAAAATGATTGCAAAACAAACCTGGTTGATGTTATTAGAGGAAAAAGCAAGAATAGTTTGAGTCACAGTGTGACAACTTCGTTTATAGGGATCTTAACAAAGTCCATATCGAATTCCCTTAGATGAACAATCACTGTATCAACAATTCTATCACTGTATGCAATGTTAATACAACGATTACTCAGATATATGATTTGTGTATAACTTGTTTATATATATATTAATATTATCGATATGATTGTAATTAGAGTTGTTTACACACAGAGTTGTTTACCCTGTTATCATGTTAATCATTAAGAAAAATTTCAGATAAACAGTGTCATCGTCGTTGACAATAGTGTTCTCGTGCCCCTTGTGTAATGATCCCCTAGAAACAAGAGACCACCTCTTTTTTCAGTGTCAGTATTCGGGAGAAGTTTGGTCCGGCCTGGCAAATAAACTGCTACACACGAAATATACTAACCAATGGTCCTTGATCCTCGAGGTTACTCTGGATACAACCTCAGACACTATCCAGCTCTTTCTTGTAAGATACTTGTTTCAAACGATGGTTCACACCATATGGAANCAAAAAATTTAAAATTTTTTAAAAAAAAAAAAAAAAAAAAAAAATAGTGTTAATTCTAATAGTTGATGAACGATGGCAATGGTATTTTGTTATTGATCCAAATAAAAAAAAAAGTATAAAATTTGGTTCTCTTGTCATTTAAATTTTTGAAAATTAAATAACGTTAGTTACTTAATAAATCAATTTTTTGTGTTTACAAAATCAAAAAAAAAAAAAACTCAATTGAAAAAAGTTGACAAAACGGGTTTTAAAATTTGATATTATATTCAAAGGCCCAAAAGCCCAATGGAAAAATAACAGAAGACACAGGAGAGGAGATGCTTTCTTCTCCGCCGCCTATAGTGTATATTCGTATTCACCATTGAAGCTGCTCCGTTTACGCTCTCCCGTCGCCGCTATTCCTTTTCTTCTTCTCCTCAGGTAATTGAACGGTCTTCTTCGTCTCCTTTGTTCGTTTCTACGCCATTGAAATTACCTCTATATCTCATTTTCTTGCATGGGTGATTATTAGGTTTAGAACCGTTAAGTTTTATAATAGTGAATCAGTAGTTTTTGCAAACCCTAGACCTCTCCCTTACTTTATCATATATATTCAGTTTCGTAGGTGTAACATACTCAGTTCTCTATTTCTGTATATTTCGGTTTTTTTGCTGAGACTTTTGTGAAATCACATTGTCACAGAGACAAAGGAAATTTAGGTTAATGGCAGAGAGTAAACCATTGATCAGTCTTAAATGGGAACCGAAGGTTCCAGGCTTATCTTTAGAGTCGAAAGCTAGTTCCTGTTCTAGCAAAGGAGCTGAGAGACACGAAAGCGGTTCTCTCTGGTCGTCTAACTCAGAGCTTATTGATGGGCTTTGTCTTCCTCCTACTGATCCAAGGAAGATTAACAAGATGGTTAGAAAGCAACTCAAAGACACCACTGGATCAAACTGGTAAACCTTTGCCTTCTTCTCACCACTCTAATTTTTTTTTGTTTGATATGAATTATCTGGCGACACTCACATTGTCTTGCTATTGTGGATAGGTTTGATATGCCCGCACCAACTATGACTCCTGAGTTGAAAAGGGATCTTCAGTTGCTTAAGGTAATTCTTTTTTTTTTCTTTTTTCTCTTTGGTGTTGCTGTTCTCTGATTTTGGTTTCGAAATCTTAACTCCATTCTACTTGGTTCTCTATTTCAGTTGAGAAATGTGATGGATCCTTCCCAACATTACAAGAGAGTTGTGTCCCAGTCAAAATTAGGTGAAAAATATTTCCAGGCAAGTCTCTCAGCTGCAAACCATATCAAGACAAGAACTTTTGTCTCGGCCTCTATCTTACACCAACTCTTTTCGTATTCTTTGTGTCAAAAACCAGGTTGGGACAGTAATTGAACCAGCTTCAGAGTTCTATGGGAGATTGAGAAAGAAGAATAGAAGAACAACTCTTGCTGAGGAGTTGGTGTCTGATCCCAAAGCTTCTAACTACAGGTTAGTTACTTCCATTGTCTGTCAAGAAAGAGTGTTTAAGAAGATTATGCTTAGATTCATCATAAGAATGAAAACAAAATTGCATGTCTTGTTGAGGCTAGTTGATTGAGAAAACCTTTGGTTTGTGATACATCGAGTTAAATCCATCTCTAAACCTGGCTTTGATAATGGATTTGGACCTGTGTTGATTGAAGAAGTTGCATTGTGTGCCCTTGTAGATGTCCTGTTGGGTGGTATATTGTTTGTCTAGTATCTATTGAGTCGCAAGAATGCTACGTCTTTTTCAAGAATTATGATAGGGGAACTGTTTTATATGGAATTGATAGATGTGTTGCGGTTTAAGACATAAGTGGAGAATATTTGCTAATTGATTTGTGTTGGTTGTGTATTCACAGGAAGCGTAAAGTGAGGGAGATTGAAGAGAAGAACAGAACTTCTCAGGATAAGAAATGGAAGAGAAAGGGAAACGACTCCAAGAAGACAAAACATAGGAACTGAATTATACATTTATTAGAGAATATGATCACAGTTTTGGTACACCTTACCTTGTAATGACTGTTGTTGTTTTATGGCCTTGGTTTTGTTGTTTACAAGTCGGGATGATTGAAGAGCTTTCATGCAATTGAATAGATCATATAATATTCGGGATCTGGTGGTTATGCCACCAAATAACTTGACTAAACCGTGCCTAGATTGTTTCATACTTTCATCTGCCATGCCAAGTCCCTTAATCATAGTGAGGAGTATTTATCTGAATGAAAGAATCACGAGAGAAAACGAAATAATAAATTTTTTGCTATTTGTAAGCAATGAGGAGTTTGTGTAACATATCTGAAAGTTTTTGGGGCTATTTGGTGGTTTTTAAAATTATAGTGGTCAAATCTATTAATATAAGAAAACAAAGGTTTCTTGTTTCCCTCAATCGTCTCGTCTCTCTGTAGAGCTAACGACGCCGTTCCTTTAGATTCATCGATTAGGGTTTTTGTCCGCCGGCAGTTGGAGGTAGATTAAGCTGTTTCTGTGCCTCATAGACGGGCGTTCACTCTTCAATCTCCGATAGAGTTATTTGGTGAGAGACGTAAACACGTTGAATTGGCGTTGGTGTATCTAAGGATGGGGTCAGATGAGCAATCAGAGAAGAAAAGTTCGGGTGGTTCAAGCAGTGTGTCTAAGAAAGTAGCAGAGATCTGGGAGAGAATGAATGAAGGAGTGCCTAAAAAGCAATTCAATTTCGTCTCTAAGAGCTCAACCGCTTTGCCCGCTCAAAAGTCACCTAATAACGTGAGTTTTGTTTTCTCTCTTTCTCTCTGTTTTTGCTTCTTTGTTATGTTAATCGTCTGGGGATTCAAATGTTTGTTCTTTTCTTTTTTCGATTCACAGAACTGGAAAAGTTATCTTGGTGTGGATGCGAAGAAGAAGAATGATCAGAAAATTGTACAAAAGGAAGATAGCGTTAAGGATAATATCTGTAGCGAGCAGGCTAAGAGCATTGCTGCAGCCGCTCTTGCTGCTGTCAGAAACGCAACCGCAACCGCTGCTGCTGCCTCCAGCCGCGGCAAGATTGAGGTCAGCAAAAGCTTACGTTTTGTCTTGATTTTGTCTGTGTTTGACTCAGTGTTAGTTAGAATCTAAGATCACACTTCTGTTTGGATGGATTGTGTAGGACTTAAAAAAACTCTGTCTTTTAAGTTAATTATTCGATCAAACCATTGCGATCCGTAACTAAAGCTTGAGTTTGTGTTTTGCCTTGATAACGGTGTAGGACTAGAATCTTTGACTCAACCTTTTTTTTTAATCTGTTAATTGCAGATAACAGAGGTCAAAGACTTTGCTGGTCAAGAAATCGAAGTAAAGCGTTTAGTGGAAGCGGATTCAAAAGAAGCATTGGAGAGAGGAAACAAAGCCTCCTCTTCCTCCTCCTCTGCGGCGGCTACGCCTTCAGCAGTTGATGCGGTTCTTGAGCAGATCAAAAAGAAACAGAAGCTGAGTGTGTTGGACAAGACCAAGAAAGATTGGGGGGAGTACAAGGACGAAAACAAAGGTGTTGAAGACGAGCTGGATAAGTACAAGAAGAGCTCCGACAAGTATCTCGACAAAGTTTCTTTCTTGGAGAGAGCTGATTACAGACAGTTTGAGAAAGAGAGAGACGCTCGTTTAGCTCTTCAGTCCAAGAGAAGACACGATGATGTCTGAATCTGAAGATTCCTTTGGTCGTTCTTCTTCGTCTGGTGTAAGTAGTATTCTTGTTTTCTGGTATGTAGCCAAGTGATCTTGTAGCAGTTTTAAGGGATGTTTTGTCACATTCTTTGCAGAGTCTAAACTGATTTCCGGTTTGCTTGATTGATTCGGTTTATATCTCCGGCTTTGAGTGTATGTTGAAGAATGAAGATCATCCGCTCATTAAGCCTTGGACAATGAAATGGGCTTTCAATGCAAACATAAGCCCACGTTTCTCTTTCTTACCCATATGTACCATCAAATGAAACAACAAGTTGTGATTGCAATCCTCTCTTTTTCTTTCTTTTTTTCGTTCCGTGATTTAAAACCTTAAGAGTGCTCGTGTAAATAAATTTATTTTTTCTTATTTAATCATAATCAAGAGTGCGCTAATTAATTTCTCATATGAGTTAGACCCTCAATATGCTCTCATGGTATTAGCTCAATTAGATGTGAGGCTCTTCACAAGCTGTCCAATTTGCATTAGTAAAAGCAGCAAAGATGCAATCATCTCAATAAGCAGTGTGTATATAAGATTGAAAAAACATGATATTACATAGGTTCTGATGTTCCTTTCTTAAAAACAACAAATTGCTTCCGAGAGAAGTACCCATGGAATGTAATGTTTGTATGTCTACAAAGTTTTTATGTTGTATATAAATCATGTTTTGAAGTAGTAAATTTTAGAGATTATATAACTTAACATAACGAATGGTACGTTTTGTACATTGAAATTTATAATAAAAATGATGAGACGGAAATCCTTTCTATATCTAGTATTCTAGCTAGTCAATAGTCACAAATGCCGTAATAAATGAAACCATACCAATTACAAATATGATTTTGTATCTCGTAACATGCATGTTTTCAGGTGAAGATCATATGCTATAAACTGAGGATATTCCCAACTTAAATATTATATAATTGTATAAAGAAAGAGGCTAAGAGTAAGCTTCGATCTCTATTGATCGTTGAGGTTTTTAAAGTTATGAGAAAACCCGAGAGAAAGTCGAGTTAGTTGAGAAACTGCAGTGAGAGGGTGAAAAGAGGGAAACCTAATTGATGTTGGGTTAATGCCTTAATGATGGGTTAGTACTTTAGTTCATTTCGGTGATTTTGCTTTTCCTTTATTTGTTTGAGATTAATCAAGGAGTTGTGTGCCGACCCATACAGAAAACATGTCCTCATTTTAATCGAACTATGAGGTTAAAACGTATATCTTTTGGAGGGCCCGAGAACTTGCCAGTAGCCCAGTACTCGCTTAGTAATCAGAGATTTTGTTTTGCATCTCGTAGATCTTCTTGGACACCATTTTGAGCATTTTCTTTTTATACATGGAATTTAATTTAATTATACAACTATGAAAATCGCTACGTTTCAGTATACGATAGAGTACTATAATTGAAAAAATATCATCTCAAGGACATAAATTTTATAAAAATTCCATAAAAGGTGAAAGTTTTCAATTTTGGAACTATCCGATTCCTATCAATATGGTAAATTATAATTGAGACATTGTCCACATTTAAATTCAAGGATCCGTAAAATATGAACTTTCGGAGTCGCTCCCTCAATCATAAAATTAGACTTTATATGGAATATCTCATAAATATTCAAGAACAGATTCCCTTATATAATGCAGATTTAGAAACCTCCGAAATCTTCAAACTTTTTAGATAAGAGTTATATATGGTACCTGCCTTTTGTTTCTCGTTACATATTTATCAAACAGTTGCGTTGAATTCTTTTTTTTTTTTGGTTTTCTTGCGTTGAATTCTTGTCATTGCAATAATAGTGTCGATCACAGAAGGAAAGTACACATGCATGGTACTATAGTCTATAGGCAACAGCGTAGTAACTTATTTACGAGCCCGAATCAAACAAAGCAGCAAAAGAATTTAATTCACCATTTTAATTAATCCACATGCAAACATATATATAAAGAAAATATTCGTATTTCTATTTTTAATATGATTTTAGATTTAGTTTTCGTTTTCATCTCCGACTTAAATCTTGACAAACAAGAATTGGATAATTAAGTCCGTAATGAATCCTCCTTCGCATTGAACTCCACCGGCCTCTCTCCCTTATATATTGTAGGATGGTTTCCTCATATCTCATCCACTTTTAACCGAAAGCAGAAAAAAGTTCTTCTCTAAACAGACATAATCTTCTTCTTTATCAATCATTTGTGATGTCTCCAACAGAAATGACCGTCGAGAGCAAGAGAGAAGTTGACGTGGTGGCGAGTCCTAACCGTGGAAAAATGGCGTACGTCACTTTCCTAGCTGGAAACCAAGACTATTGGATGGGTGTCGTTGGTCTAGCTAAGGGACTTCGTAAGGTGAACTCGGTTTATCCTCTTGTGGTGGCTGTTCTCCCTGACGTGCCAGAGGAACACCGTCAGATCCTGCTGGCTCAAGGATGTATTGTTCGTGAGATTGAGCCGGTCATCCCGCCGGAAAACCAAGCCGGTTATGCCATGGCTTATTACGTTATCAACTACTCCAAGCTTCGTATTTGGGAGGTAAATTAAGATCTTGTATACGCATGTGGATATATCCGATTATTTACTGTCTCATACTGAATCCGTTTTCTTATGACCACGTTGTTTTATGCACGTAAATGGTTTGAAAACTGTTATTAACTGATTTTCTATAGCCACGTTTCATGTCGCATGTAGATTTAGCATTGCACGAACATCTGATGATATTATTTTCAAGTCCATATGTATATATTTTCACCATCAGTTAACTAACATATATATAAATATAAATGCAGTTTGTTGAGTATGAGAAGATGATATATCTAGATGGAGATATACAAGTTTTTAAAAACATCGATCATCTTTTTGATTCCCCTTCTGGCTACTTATATGCCGTCAAAGACTGCTTTTGCGAAGGGAGTTGGTTCAAAACTACTCAGTACAAAATTGGTTACTGCCAGCAATCGCCGGAAAAAGTCACATGGCCCGTGGAGACCTATGGTCCTCCGCCGCCAATTTACTTCAACGCTGGTATGTTGGTCTTTGAACCAAATCTCCTCACTTACGAGGATATGCTTCAAGTTGTTAAAGTTACTACTCCAACTTCTTTTGCCGAACAGGTCCGTTTTTTTTTTTTCTTCTGAAATTTTATTATTTTGATTCTAGTTCTCATTATTTTATGAATCTAGTATTATTTTTTACTTTGATAGGATTTTCTGAATGTGTACTTTAAAGACATTTATAAGCCAATTCCAACAACCTACAACCTTGTGATGGCTATGCTTTGGCGTCATCCCGAAAACGTTGATCTTCTTGACCAAATCAGTGTTGTTCATTACTGTGCAAAAGTACGTTTGCTTTCTTTATTTCTTAACATATTTTGAAATCTACATATTCTTGGTACTATAATCTTATATTTTTGATCAATTCCAGGGTTCGAAACCTTGGAGATTCACTGGAGCTGAAGAGCGTATGGACCGAGAAGACATCAAAATGTTGGTGAAGAAATGGTGGGATATTTACGAAGATTCATCTTTGGACTACAAGAACTTTGTCAAGTCTGAGTCAAAGCTTAACCCGATCATTGCTTCCTCAGCCTCCGAGGAATCCGGCGGTGATGGCCTCACGAGCCTTGCCCCCTCCGCTGCATAAGCAATCCTTATGCAGAAGTTGTATTATTTCCCTTTTCTGTTTTTATTTTTTATGGTAGGTCTAGCTATATATATATAATTTTTATAAATTATATATAGCAACCTCTTTGAAGTTTTATGTTCGTGAGATTGTGTGCTGGTCTTGTGTTTTGTCAAACTAATATGACAACCTCGACCACCCCCTCCGTGATTTTGTATCTCACTCTCTTTTTATCATTTATTAATAATAAGAATGGTATTTTGGCTTTAACTCTCTTACTCTCTCTTTTCTGTTTAAGTAGCTTAACGTACGTCAATTTACAAATTTGATAAAAGAATACCATTATTTAGACTTCAACATTGACTGATTAACAAAACTTCTTTGACACGATCACCTGAGTTAATAAACTTCTAGTTGTGTCCCGGTTTCCACGACAAAGTTCTCTCTCTTTTCCAAAAGCAGTTGATACAAAGCCATTTGTCGAACTGCATCATGCATCTTTCCAAAACCATCCATCAATAGACTCCATCTTCACAAATTTATATGTTTCGAAAGTGATTGAGAGATTTGACTTGAGAGCTCATATTCATTTATCATCAGAAAGACACTTATAAAGACAGATTAGTAGTCACATTAGCAATATAATTTTTGTTGTTGCTATATAATTGAGGCCAGGTTGTTAAACGTTCGGGTCAGTTGGGCTCGGGCAAAGCGTTCTGATGAACATTTTTGGACATTGAAATAGAAATATCGATAAGACAAAAAAATACACACATGAGTTATTGCATATTACATTGAGCTCGAGATGTTGTTGTCTATGAAAACGTAAAAAAGAAGATTTTTGAATCTAAAGATCAACGGCAGGAGGAATGTCGTCGACGGTGAGATCTACACCATCATCTGGCAAGTCAGATCCGAGTGGTCCTAGTATCCCTTCAGAACTCAGCGTCAGTCCACTCTGTTCAAACATACACCAACATTAACTTATTATTTCCTCCAGCAAAAACAAAGATTCTCTGGTTATTTCCCGTTATCGATTATTGACAACCAAATTTGGTGAACAAACCAAATCCCAACAACATAATTCTTGAAAAGAACCAATGGTGGTTAGGACCTAAAACTGTACGAAAAGAACTTTACAAGAACTTATTTGTGGTGGTTAGGAACTAAAACTGTTGGCTGTTGAATGCCAAGTCCAAGATGATTACTATATATGTACACAACTAGTTTGTTTGGAGAGTAAATGCATCGGTTTAAATAAAACATCGAGAAGTATTGATAATGAAGGCCAGGCAAGTGAAGTGAATAATCATACCTCAGGTTGGAAGCGAAGCATGTCTGCACGAGCCATGGCTTCTGCTTGGGCGATTCTCTGTCTGAACGTCTGAGCCATCTCCTCAGCCTTGAGACAACAGAAAAGTATAAAACAGGGTTGAGAGACCATTGAGGGAATTGAAAGAGTATTTCAGTGGAAACAGTGCTACCTTCTCGAAGACAAGTTTTGGGTTGCGAATCATATCACCAGGTGTTGGCTCCAGTTTCTTGGTGGAGAGACTTACTCTTCCTCTGTCACGGTCGTGGCTCAGTATCATAACCTGTTAACATTATAACTTGGGTCTTATTGCACAAACATCCGAATCAAAAAGTTTTTAAGAATATCCGTTGTAGAGACCTTCAAAGTGTCACCGGGCTGAAGAACAGTTGCGATATCTGATACACGGTCATGACTGATCTGACTGACATGGAGAAGCCCATTGATTCCGCCAATGTCAATGAAGGCACCATAGGGTTTCAAGCTCTGAACAACTCCGAGGACCACAGATCCGATTCCAAGCTGAGCCTGGCTGTCTGCTACAGCTTTACGGTTGCTGAGGACAAGCTTTGTTTGTTCCTCATCAACCTCCACAAACTTGAGTGGTATTTCTTTATCAAGAAGCTCTTCAGCTGCTGCTTTCTGACAAAAAAAAAAAGTAATCTTCAATCAGGCTGCGTTATTGACTCAAATAGCAAACAAGATTCCAGCTTAAAAAAATCTGCTTGTTGGTTATCTCCTTAAACTCGTTACAGTTCTGAGCCAACTACTAACCGATGATATTTGCGAAAATGGCACAAATCCGCGAAGACCCTCCACTAGAGCCACCAATCCACCTTTGTTAGCACCAATAACCTACGCATATAATCCAATTCCTGAGATTGTTAACCAAGAGAAACCAAAAGAGTAGCAAAGAAGTTCCCAAACGTACCTTCGCCTTGACAATGACATCCTCAGCCTGAAGCTGCCTGCATCGTTCCCAAGCAAGCTCGTATTGGATCATCCTTAAGCTCAAGAGCAAACTGTCGTCATTTTCGTTTTCACCTATGATAACAAACTCTTCTACCATACCAGGAACTATACCAGCTTCTTCCACATGCTTGATTCTATGAATGCACGCTTGTTCTACTGACAAGTAAGCCGATGACTTTGCAGAAATGTCAACTAATGCACCATTTGCGTCAGTCTTGAACACTGTTCCTTTTACCTGACCAATGTCATATAACAACAAATGATACAGACTTTCTACAGAACCAGAATTGCCGTCTTAGTTTGGTCTATAGAACCAATATATTTACTCATTTTCAAGATATCAAATTGGATGATTACAGCTCAAAGTTCGAAACTTTCTCAAATCCCACAAAAGAAAGAGTAAAGATGAGACAAACCCTGGTGCCGATTTCGGAATTGAAGTCGTACTGTTCAATGGCAGCTGCGAAATCGTCGACAGTGAAAGCGACACCTTCCATGGGAGCAGTTCTGCATCGCTCGTAAGCGTCCTCGAACATCTTCTTCAGCTCAAGACGCTCTCTTGTCTGTCCGCTAGACATGGCAACCGCCGCGACGATAGTGGGAGAAACGGAGGCGGACTTGTTCTGAGGGAAGTTCTTGGCCGCTCTCCTCGATAACCTAGAAGAGGAAGAGAGTGGAGAGCATCTCAACCCCGTGAATTGCTGAGCCAAAGACGCCATTGTTCCAAGAGTCTCACTCACTCCACTCACTGAGTTTTGTTTATCTGTTCTTCTTCTTCTTCTATGGCTCTTCCTGCGTGTTTTATCGTCGAGTTAGATAAGGGAGATTACAAAAGGCTTCGAGATGACGATGATCTGGACTTTCGGACAGTTTTCAATTTTGATCCGACGGTCGAGACTAATGCTACACGTTGCACTGAAACTACATGCCGTTTTTATCAATCATCTAACTTGCGTGACGTTTATGTCATTGGCTAGATTTAAGAAATGCGTTCACTAACACTGTGTCGTTCTATATATGTATACAAGCAATGCGTGACGTTTGTAAGCACAAGAAACATCAAAAGTGATGTGCTTGACAGTTTCCTAATCTCTCATGCATTCAGTTAATCATCTACATTCTATTATGTGGTTTATTCTCTCGTTGTGCTATGTACAATGTATAGTCTTTTGATCGATATTTTAATAACTATAAATGAAACTTTAATTAAGTGTATCACCAGATAGAATCATGGTTTTCCATATACTTTATCCAATTATAATGAAAAAATGATATATATCGAAACCAAATTAATCCAATCTAGCAAATATTAATTAGATATAATTAATATTATTAATATATAGATGATTAGATCAATTATGTATCTAGTAAACAAATACACCAGATATATAGCTAGAGTGTTTGGTTCTAAGTGGTTCCTTTGCAAATGTTCCTACTAATGCTGCCCACAAGTATAATTTGGCACATAGTTTAATGTTTCAACAGTTGGCCTAATTACATAACTTACATGAAACCACCTACACATAATATATTCTAAAAAATTAGTTTTCATAATTCAGATTATGATGTTCACCCACCAATTGGAATTAGAATTTAGAAGAAAAAGATTATCAAAGTTATACGTGGCCACGTGCCAGAGACCTGTGCTCAATGTACATATTTAGCTTCAATTTTTTATATTTTAATTTTAGTTTATGTTTGATTTCCTAAAAACGAATTTGTTTCGCTTAAAGCTAAGCCATGCATGTCGTTAATTAATCTCGACATGGTTAGCAAGAAAAGAATTGTAGTCTAGTGAGAGTTAAGCTTAGCCGTACAAAGTGCATAATTAACTTATCAAAGACACAACAATGGTTTCATTTCAAAGTTGGTAAAGTATTTATTTCAAGTCAAGTTGTTTTTCATTGCGTCTGTTGGCCTTACAAATAAAAATTGCCTAGAAGAATATTTTCGTAATGTAAATTTCGAAAATGACTAGCATACTTAAAGTGGATAATTTCATTGGTTTATAAGACGGTAAGTCTTTTCTACATATCCCAAAACCCGAACGTCAATATGATGCATGATATCTAACAAGATTAATCATCTGTCAAAACATATTCTTCCTAGATTGATTTACGTTATTTGATATGAACCATATATGTAGACTCTTTTAAAGACTTCTCACTTCTCCTACTTCTAATTTTACGGATAATCTTTAACTTATTGGTCATGAAAATTTACCGGTTTCTTAACCCTTATTAGTGAGAAAATTTTCTACTTTCCTAACCCTTTGTGCCAAAAAAAAACTATAAAAATTATTCTCCTACTAATTATGGGAGGATGTTCAAATTATGCTATTCTTCTTGTGTAGGGTATCTGAGTTCTGAAAATGACTTTTATCTTATAGTAGTGCCATATTATTTAAAGAACCTTTCTTGCAAATGATATTTTAACAGGAGATTTTACAAATGCATAGATTCTTCAGAATAAATAAAGAGGTTGAAAGCTTCACAAAAGAATACGCGTTAGCCTTCATAATTTTTAATTGGAATAGATTATTAAGATTTAAGATTAGTGTCGTTTGCAACAATCATTGTTAGAAACTTCTGGGAAAAGAAAATTCTCAGTATCAATCAATAAGATAAAAGTGAAAAATAAGGACGCCATATTTTGTTGTTGTGTGCGCGTGTCTAATTACTAGACCATATATCTTCGTTGGCCCGAATTTACATAAAGTTGCAATGCACATTTTTGTTTATATATATTATCTGTATTTAATTTTAGATAATTTTATCATAACCTATTGATTAGATGATCACCTAGGATGAAGTTTTACTGTTTTACCAAGCAACATCTATAAAAATATGGATAATCTTATTTTCCAGAGTGTTATATAAAGATAAGATTGAAGATCTTATATCTACGTAGTTTTTTTTCTTGGTCTTTTTACTTCAACTCCTGTATTGTCATTGTCTAAATCATATGCATTCTTTTCCTGCTCTTGTAATGATACCTTTGCTTGTGCATTATGGTTATACGCAGATGGTAAACAAATACGTGCAACAAACGTATTATTGTATTTGTAGGGGTCGGGTGTTTTTCACGACAAATAGGGGTCGTTTTAATGTAGGCAAGATTTTAAATTTACTTGTTATCAAATTAATACAATTACTTTGGGCGTGGGTAATAGTTTTAGGGTTATCTTGAGATTGGTCCAAACTTAATTCGTGTAATTATTTCTTGAAATAATTCATACTAGATAATTAGAGATAAGAAAAAGGGTGTATAGGTCCTACTTCTAGAGTACGATAGTGTACGCGTAGTGGGGAGCTACAAGAAGGTGAGTTTTAATACCTAAAATCTTCTTATCAAAATAAAGTTTTGATAGCCATGAACTATTATAACAGACAAAAAGTACGGGTTGATCAGTTTTGTTATACAGATCATTATATATTGGCTTATCATATGTTCCTTTTTCCATTATATATTGGCTTATCATATGTTCCTTTTTCCATTATATAGTTTGGGATTTTCAAGAAAGTTTTGGTTAAACTAACCAAGCTCATGGATAGGTGTTTGCCACAATGTCAATGTGTGCCATTAAAACTTATAGCAGAGGCGTAGAACAACTTGTTGTATGCATGAACAACACATTATTCTATATATATGTTTAATAAAACAAAATGTTCTAATATACAATAACGTATACGTTTTTCTGTCTAATTTGTGTTCGTTTTAAAAATTTAAATTATGACTTACATTTCTTTAAATAATTAAGATGTCGAGATTGAATCATTATTAATGAAAAGATAGATTCAAAAAGAGAAAACAAATGAGAGAGGATATATATACATGTAACAAAACGAAATATAGAAAGACATTTTCTTGTATTACCATTCACCAAGTGTATTACCATTCACCAAGATAGTCATCTTCTTACTTATGTCACTTATGGTGTTTTTCTTTATTTGGTAAGATTCTATGGGTATCTCACAAATTAACTCTAATATTTTTAAAAAAACTCTGATATTTTTGTTAAATTGTTAACCACTAGTGTGATTCGATAACTATGGTTACGTATAGTAACTTCTTATCTCCGACATTACCCATTGCAGCCACCCAAAAGCCAAAAACTCTGTCATCATAATTTATTGTTGGTAAGTGGTAACTGAAAAAATTTTACCGCTAGATCTCAAAGATGTACTACAATGACGGATTAATCTCTCGTAATGTGGTTAACTTCAAAAAAATATGACTTAACGTTGATATTGTCCAAAAATATTTAAATGCACCTCATGCGTAAATGTTGGCTACACGAACTTTTATGGGAAGGGAGAAGTGGAGAAGTACAAAACGTAAGTGAAAAACAAAAAGCTTTCGCGCGAAAATTATACATTCAGTATATTATTGGCAACTTGGTTGAAATTGGAAAAAAAAAGTTTGAAAATAAAAATTGTAAACCAAGTGGTGGTGGTTTAGTGGCTTCCACTTGGGGAGGAGTCGCCCTGTTGGTCTAAGCCAGGGATCGATTCCCCTCAAGTGCGAAGTTGCTAAACATTTCCCCATTTGGCCACACGGATATGGGCCCATGCTTTAGGGCCCATTTGCAAACCCGGAGAGAGGGTTTATCCATGGGCTGCACCTTCCCTGGGGGATTAGTTGGGCTTCGGTCCAGATACCCTCCCGGTCCTTCAAAAAAAAAAAAAAAAAAAAAAAAAAAAAATTGTATAGAATACAAGTTACACATATTATCAAATTGACAAGCAGAGGTACACGCAGGGAAGTCAAGTGTCAATCTTTAAAGCTTTAGTGCCGAAGTAAGTGCTAGCTAAGTAAATTATTTAACTCTTAAATCATCATTAATTAAGTCATACCACGATCCTTTAACTAATGTTCAATTTGCGGCATTCTTTAACTTCGTTCATTAGGATAACGCGTTTGGCGAAAGAAAAAAAAGAGAGAGCGAGTCAAATTATATATTTTATAACTATTTACATAGTTTATTCGTTTTTTATTAAAAATGTACGATTTCGGTTATGATCTCAATTAATAGTTCAGTGACGAAATCTAAAGATCAACATCACAAAATTACAGTTTCGAGTCTCCCTGTTTGGAGTTGGCAGCTTTTTTTTGGGATGTTTAACAGAGACACTTTTAGTAAGATTTATCAGAGTATTTTCATCCCTGAAAAATTCATCTCAATATCTTATAAAAATAATAATAATAAATTTTTTTTTTATAAATTAGTACAGATTCTCAAAACTTTTCTGTCTTTCTCTCTTCATTTGATCTCCCTCTAGCTTTTTTTCATTTTTTTAATATTTTCAAAGATTAAATATTCTCTAAAATTCTAACCGATGAGAGTACTCTTATGTTCCTTTATTATATTATTTTTCTCAAATGTTTTTAAATATTTTTTCATAAACTATATTACTGCAATTTAATAAACAAGAAAAATTACTTTAAATTCAGTGTTCATCTCAATATTAATTGGTAATATATAGTAAATTATTTTATATTTTTATATAGTATTAGAGTTTTTGCTGATAAAATATTCTAATACGTTTTATCATAATAGTTTTTGTCCTTATTTTGAAATGAATTTTACTTTAGAACTCAAAATATTATCCACTTGTTATTCAATTTGGATTATGATATCATAGATGTAAGAGTTTTCTGTAGTTTGAAGACATATAGAATCACTTACGGCTACAAATTTTAAATTTATTTCATTATATATATTCTCTATTATTTTGTGGTTTATATAGAATCTATAAAATAAATCAAAGATTAACATATTTTGTCAAATACAATAGTATGATTCTCATAATATTTATATTTCTATGCATTGTACTATACTATTTAATGATGTAATAGTCAATAGAATATTTCTATTTAGTATTTACTGATGTAGTAATCAACAAGAAAATTACATGAATAGAAAAATAAATACATATGAAAAAATGAAATAGAAATTGAGGGATAATTTTTTCTTTACAACTTTGAAATGGATATATATTTGTTTTATTTTAAATATTATTAACTAGCTATTTATTCTTTATATACAGTTTTTGGTTATACGGTAAATTAACCTTTGTCTTTTAGGTCTCTACTCATTTTCTTATTTCCAATGCATATATATTCTAAGTTTCTAGTAGTAAAAACGATAACATGTGAAATACCCTTAGCGTTTCAAAATATTATTCATGGATCTAAAGCATAGAGAACGAAACATAAATCTAAAACAAGGAGAATAACCTTTTGGGAACGAATTATTTAGCAGCATCTATAGTTTGATGTTGATGAATTTTGTAACTCCACGTCTAAATTACTTGCTTAGTCTATCAAAACTATAATCCTAAGGTATTGATCTCGAATCTACAAAAGATCAAGTAATTCATCAAAAGATGGAGGCCCTCCGGCCACTGTCAATGCCAAATTTCCTTACAACGCGGTTCAAGATGATGACACTTCCGGATCTATGGTTCATTGCACTCTTGGATACACAGGTTAATCAACAAATTGAGTAACAAACTGGGAAAATACTTTTGCTCATGTATTTGAATAGAAGTCCGAAAACTAATAATAATAACGTGTGTAGTTAAATAATTGGGATTATGCTTGCAATTATAATATATAAGTTATTGGGGGGAAAATTCTTATATTGCGGCCGTTTATGCCTTCTTCCCACATGTTGCAAATACATTTAAAGAAGTAAACTTCCTTTTAAAAATATTATTATTTTAGTTCATCTATAAAAACCATCAACTTCTCTATCTTTCCCTGTGGATACAAATAACATCCCTTCTCTCTCTACACATAACTCCAACATAAAGTGATTCTCTCTCATTTAAGACACACAGAAAAAAGTACAAAGTCTCGATCTTTTCTCTGAGTCTCTCTTTGAGGATCTTTCTGTTTCAATATGGATGGCAAAGGAAGCTTAGAGATCAACAAGAACATGGGGGATTTCGAGAACAACGTGGATGACGAAATGGACCTGAGGAGAGGTCCGTGGACGGTTGAGGAAGATTTCAAGCTCATCAATTACATTTCTACTCATGGTGAAGGCCGATGGAACTCTCTAGCTCGTTGCGCCGGTATGATACACTACCATCTAGTTACGTACACGTTCACACACTCAGATTAACATATGTATTCGTGTGTATATATGAATGTGCTAGCTCCTTCATTAAGAAAATAAAATAGCCAAATTATCACAAGTTGCATAAGTTTATTAAATTTATTGTTACCTTTTGTTCCTTTCTTGTCATATTTCGATATCCATATGTGTTTTTGTTTTGAATCAATTCGCTACTCCATTTTTGTGTTGATCAAATTTATTGTGTTTTCGAAATTTCAAGAAAATGGGTTTTGCGTTGTATGCACACAGCACATATGAAAAGAGCCCTATGGGGTTAAACCAAAAACTGTAAAGCTTTCATGTTTTTCTCTCTCTCTTTTTTTTCTTCTTTTTGATCGACTTGCTAAAAGTAATTTCATTCGAACCAATCTAATAAAATTTGAACAATTATTTTTAATTTCGCTCTATGTACTCAATTATTATAATTTTCGAATCTCAGTAGATTCAATAATTTAGCCTCTAGGTTATGAATAAAGTAACTATATTCGCGTAGAAATAAAAATGAAATAACTAATGCTAATAAATGATCAACATCTATATGGGAAGAGCACTAACGCATTGAAAGAAAGTCTGCTGGAGAAAAAGACCCTTTTAGACAGTTTGCCTCGGTCCATATAATTTATAGAGTAAATTTTTTTTTTGGTCTAAATGTTAAATATTTATAGAGTAAATTTGATAACTCTACAAAATATGATCAATATGATGAGTTTCTTGCGTATGAAATCATCGTACAGTATACGTGTACATGATGAATATGTCTAAAAAGTTTCATCTTCCGATTTTAAATATATATATAGGACTCAAAAGGACTGGAAAAAGCTGCAGACTACGGTGGTTGAACTATCTCCGGCCAGACGTCCGCCGTGGAAACATAACCCTTGAAGAACAACTCTTAATTCTTGAACTTCACTCCCGTTGGGGCAATAGGTACCTTTCAAATATAAACAAGTCCGAGATCGACTTTATTCAATTTTCTGTCACAAAGATTGATTATTATTTATATAAGATCACGTCTTTAGTCATCAAAACTTTTTATCTTCTTACAAGACTTGGAAGATTGGTTATTTCCTATTAATAATAATTTCGTCACAATTTAGTCACTGTTACAAATTTATTTTCCTGTGATTTCAGATGGTCTAAGATTGCACAGTATTTACCAGGAAGAACAGATAACGAGATAAAAAACTATTGGAGAACACGTGTGCAAAAGCATGCAAAACAGCTTAGATGCGACGTGAACAGTCAACAGTTTAAAGACACCATGAGGTATCTTTGGATGCCTCGTCTCGTAGAGCGGATCCAAGCCGCCTCTGCTTCATCCTCCACCGGTTCCGCTGCCACGTCATCTTACGTAACCACCCCCTCCGATCAGTTCGTGATGACGTCATACGACGACGGAGTCAACAACAACAACACCAAGATAGACCATTTGGGTTCAACGAGCAACCCTTATGGTTACGTCACGCCGGAAAGTTCCAGCGTGACAGTATCTCCGGCGTCCGGTTTGACGGAGTATCACATGGGTAGTGAAGTGGGAAATGAGACTAGTTATAATCCAGATCAGAATTTGGTGGGACCACAAATCATGTCGCCATCGCAGAATTATTTGGATGATAAAGGTGGATTATTAAACGGAGATTTAACGGGGATGCAGGATCAGAGTTGTCTTAATTGGTTTGAAAATATTAATGGAATGATACCTTCTTATTCGGACAGTTTGTGGAACATTGGAAGTGATGAAGACTTTTGGCTCTTACAGCAACAACAGCAGCAGCTCATCAACAATGGAAGCTTCTGAATATACAAAATAATTATTTGTGAGAAAAAAGTAAGAAAAAGAATAGTAAAGTGGATTAATTAGTGTGTGAAAGGAATTTGTGTTAAAGGAAGGAGAAAGCTCCTATTTGAAAAAAGGAGGGTTTCTTAAATAATTAGCAACTTTATATATATTGGGGGAAATTAGGAAGTTTGTTATTTTTGGAGTCAATTTGATTGGTTTGTGTTCCTTGGGGATTTTGATACTACAATATAATTATGCTGAATCAAATTAATAACTGAATCTATTTTTCCTTTTAATTTTAATTGCTTGTGAATTTATTTGAAAGGTGTTTTAAAACTAAAATAAGCGCATTTAATGATTTCCTGGATGCATGCTATCATCTAAATACGATCCATATTATTATATGTTTTTGCCAAAGAAACCATAATTGGTTCCACCATGTTTCATCCTACTTAGCTAACTCAGTATATGTCACACAAGCAAACAAAAAGTATATAGTATAATGACTTTGGCATGATAAATGAGAAAAATGGATAATCCAAATATTCAATTCATGATGCTTTTAGGAAGAATGTCTATGGGACCTGTATATGGGAAAAAAGGGGACCGAAGTGTGTGAAAGGCTTTGGGTTCGAAAGTAGACAATCCAAACTTTGCTTTTTATTTGTATTATTGTATCTCCACGTGGCAATGTCTCAATGGTGAATGTCTGAGTTTAAAGGTGCCCATTAAGGGGATTAATATTATTCTTGGGAGAATGTAATAATTATCAAATTAGTTATTGATTAAAATATATGCTTAGTGATGATAATTCCACCATTAACGCGTGCAAATCTTAATTTTTAATTGAACACCATTATTGTACGGACGATCCCACCATTATCCAGAAAATACCTTCCTCACACTGTAACACGTCATCCAGCCGATGTCGTCTTCCTACTCTGCATTAATTATTTTATAAATTATAGACTGTATAGTGTATTATATATGATTAACAATAGTTATCTACTGATAAAATATAATATTGCCATTCGTAATCATATGATTATTCCTGACTAATGACATAATAACCCGTCGAGTAGTTAGGAGACAAGAAATCAAATTATGACATAACTTCGCTTAGCGTTTTAGGACTAGTTCGATTACAAGATCGGATTTTGAACACCAAACCCCACAAAAAAAAAAAAACAACCCAAAACCATACCTGTGAAACAGACATTTGCAGATAAGATCAAAATGAACATATAAATCATAACTTTGCTGATTTAAACAGAGTTATATCATCAAATTAAATTATTAATCACAAATATACAATTGTTATTTTTATTGCATTAGAATATATGTTTACAAACAACTCTATCTAGGATCTCTTAATTAAAGCAATAAATAGTAAACGAGATCATTGAAGAAGTTAGGTAGCTCAGGAGGGACAAATAAAGGAGAGAAAATACGAACCTATTAGTTTACAACAAAATCTTCATCGGTTTAGTCGAGAAAATCAACTAATGTAGAAACGGGACAGAATCGAAAAACTAGAAGATTGAAATAGTTAGAAGACGGAAAAGGGTAGAGAAAAGGTCTTACAAGGTCAAGAAAAAGCAGTAGAGGATATACTAACTAAAAAAAAGAAAAAGAAAGCTCAGGGTAAGATAGCGTCGTTCATTTGTCATGAAGAAGAACAAGTTACGACTACGACCTTCTTCTTCTTCTTCTTCTTCTTTTCGAAATAGCCTTTTTGTCCTATAAACATTATGCCACTGGATAAGTTATAGACTTAACTAATTAATTGATTAATCGTGTGAGAATATACCTTGACCATGACATTTTGATGGTTCTTCATTCCATGAGACGCTTTCAAATTCATCCATAACTTGAGTGAAAAAGATGGGAGTGTTTTGCATGAGTTATATATATTTATAAAGAGATATGGTCAATACACGCATGTACGTCAGTACGTAGCTATATACAGAGATATATATATATATATATATAACCTATATATATAATATGTATAGTTTTTTGTTTGTCTGGTAAAGAAACAAAAAAAAAGAGACTATAGTATTGTATGTTTCTCACACATTTGATATGAAATCTTTCTATAGAAAAAAAACTTATACATCTATGTTGACGAAAAAAGAAACGAAAAAATTTTACGCATATAATCATATCCAATTAAAACATGTGTCATGTTTTAATAATTCTTTTCTTCTTAAGATCCTTTGACCCATTTGGTCACTAGGTTTATATATGACTTCATATTCCATCTGAAGTTTATTTGAAAATTAACCATATTTGTCACAATCACAAATCATCATGCATAAGGGTCGGAGGTTATGGCAGATAAAACACTTGATACCATCAAAATGTCGGACACATGGTCGACATTGATGAGAGCGAAATCATCGGAAAATGTCTGAAAATATTTTGGACCTATGCAAAAGCATCATATCCTTTGGCATGAATCTTCTTGTAGAGATCCCTTGCGGACAAAGAAAAGTCACGCGTGCGCCACGGGATTCATTCAGATTATCGTAATGTTTATAGAACAGTTCAAATTCTCGGGAAAGATAAAGGGATGTGAAAATATGATCAATCAGTTAAAAAAAAAATAGAACAAAGAGAATAAGAAAGCTAAGGGAGAAAATAAATGGAAAATGGTAAAAGGGAGAAAAAATTGAAGAAGTAAAGAAGCAAGTTAAGTTGCCTGAGGAAGATGGGGAAACTGATGTGACCAAAGACATAAATCATTGAGACAAAGTTACCGAGTTACGACAAAATCCTTCTCCTCAACTACACTTTCCACTCCCTTTAATAATTTATCGCCATTATACACATATATATATACTGTATATGCATGAATTATGAGTTTATCTATTTATTCCATGTATGTAAATGTATATACGTAGACGACTAGACATCTTGTGTATAAAGTACGGGCTCAATATAAAAGAGTTTATTATAAGGTTGGCCCGAGAAGAAGCAAGACGTCAAAATATCCTTCATGGGTGGAAGAATCCTAAGTTTTAACTCGGTATCTCTACAACTCTACTATTAAGTCGTTGCTTACAAAAAATTTACTCATCGAACTACAATATTAGTTTGGAATTTACAACTAATAGAACTAAGGCTAAAAAAAGTGTAAAACATAGCTATCAAAAACTAGAATATATATGAAATTATACATTAAAGTAACAAGTTAACCGCGAACCGTTTGCCTAGACGGTGTAGGTTTTAACTAATACATATTGCCTACTGTTATAAGCTCTCTAAAACCTTTTAAAAGGGGTTTAAATTGAATTGTTTTTGTGTGTGTTAATGGTCTAGTAAACACATTAAGAACCGTTGTATAACATATATGGGCCTTGGGCCTAAAATAAGCGAAAAACTTGTCATTCATCTGTTTAAAACATATATGGGCCTTGGGCCTAAAATAAACAAAGCGGTAAGATGCATATGGTCTTTGTTTATTGGCTAGTCAGAAACACGCGCTCTTCTTGTACTCCACCATAACTTGTTCAACGCTCGCGCGATTCGACGATTTACCTCTTTCTCCATTTTTGTGTTTTTGCTATTTCTCTCCTCAGTGATCCCTAAAGTTGTACTCTTTTCCCTTGTAAAGATGAAAATTTGAGTCCGATTCTCTCTTTATTCCTGTTATCCTGATTCCATCGATGGGTAAACACAAGACTCTCTCTACGATCAAGTGTAGGCCTTATCTGATGAGGTAAGACGAGAAAGTTTGGTTTTTTACCATTGTAGATTCCTCTTCTCTTCGGTAACTTTGTTGATCTCGTGATGGGTGAACGGAAAGGTGCTCTCTTTCCCGATGAGGTCATTCTTCAGATTCTGGCGAGGTTACCTGTTAAATCGCTGTTCAGGTTCAAATCCGTTTGCAGAGCTTGGTACAGATTGCCCTCTGACAGTTACTTCACTAACTTGTACAATCGAGTGTCTGTGAAAGAGCAAATGCTTGTTGCTGAGGTATCAGATTCGTCGGAATCGAAATCTAGCTTGATCTGTGTTGATCATCTGAGAGGTGTTTCTGAGTTATCATTGGAGTTTGTGAGAGATAGGGTGAGAGTTAGGGCTTCTTGTAATGGTTTGTTGTGTTGCTCTAGCATTCCTGAAAAGGGTGTTTTCTATGTCTGTAATCCATCCACTAGAGAGTTTAGGAAATTGCCTAAGAGCCGAGAGAGACCCGTCACTCGGTTTTATCCAGATGGTGAGGCAACGCTTGTTGGCTTGGCTTGTGATGTAACCAGGGAGAAGTTTTATGTGGTTATGGCTGGTTACCATAGGTCGTTTGGTCAGAGACCCGACGGGACTTTCATTTGCTTGGTGTTTGATTCTGAGACCAGCAAATGGAGGAAGTTTGTTTCGGTGCTAGAAGATTGTAGTTTCACTCACATGAGCAAGAACCAAGTGGTGTTTGTCAATGGGACGCTTCATTGGTTGATGAGTGGTTTGTGTTATATACTTGCACTTGATATTGAACTCGATGTGTGGAGGAAGGTTTCTTTGCCTGATGAGATCAGATGTGGAGATGGTGGTAATCGGGTGTATCTATTGGAATTTGATGGGTTTTTGTCGGTGATTCAAATATCAGATGGTTGGATGAAGATCTGGAAGATGAAAGACTATGAGAGTGAAACTTGGAGTGTTGTTGATAGCATTAGTTTAAGGTGCATCAAAGGATTGGTACCTGGAATCTTTCCGATTTGTCAGACCTGTGAGTATGTGTTCTTGGCTACTCATAAACAGGTTTTGGTGTATCAGAGACGAAGTAAGTTGTGGAAAGAGATGTTTTCTGTTAAAGGAAGCTCTTCTCTGCCTTTGTGGTTCTCAGCTCACGCCTTTCGCAGCACCATAGTACCATGTAATTAAGCTCTATATAAGTGTTTATGTTGCATTTTCTACATTTGTCTTTTGTTTCATTTCTTGGATCCGTCAGGGCTTGTGAAATATGGTTCCAGGTTTTGAAATCCTTTTTAGAGAAATGGTTAAAAAAACAGTTGAAATATACAAGATATTCTTTCTTACTCAACTTTCTCACCGACACACTTTCTTTTGTATCTATCTTATCTTTCACATAACTCGATGTTTAGGCTTATTGAGAAAAAAAATAGTCCCAATCTTCACCCGCAAAGAGTTGTTAATATAGCTAACCAAATTCAAAATAGGCTTTAATCGGTTTATTTGTTGTTTGGTTCAAATTTAGTTTACGGTTTGTATATAGGATGAGTAAAGCCAAATCGATTTATTTTCTCCTCTTTCGTATTGGCTACGGTTTGTGCGTTGCGATTCCGTTTAATAGAAGAAATAGATTTTAATAAAAATAAATGTTAAAAACATACTATGAATAAAACATTAAAGGTACGTATACATATATACATTTAGTTGCTTCTGTTTCTTTTCTTTTAGTACAAATAGATTTTGGTTTTGTTGAAATTCTGTTGATCCTTTTTAGGCTTCTCCTTAACATCATGAGTAGCCTCCTGAACGTTTTCAAAAACCGACAAAGGCAACGACTTAGACAATAAACCGACCTGTGTCTTGAAGGTAATCAAACCAGAGGAACGGTTTACATGAATCTCACCGAGCGAGATCCAGACAACGAACTCCTTGGCCTTAACCCCAGTGAGTTTCTTGATCGTGTTAGGCGCGAAATATGCTGTGACTTCATCCTCGAAACACACCACAACGTTGTCGAATCTAAACAAGTCTTGATATCTCTTCTTCTCCTCTTTCTTTTTCTTGTGCTTTAACCACACGAAACCCGTGTCCTTTACGTATCCACATTCTTCAATCTCCTGGTTACTTAGGAGCCGGCTTGGTAAACCGATTTCGGACAAAAGCGAACCGAATTTCTCTCTGCATGTCTTGTCCCCATGGTATACCTCGGCCTTGATTTTCATGGCTTCTGTCACCATAACAACGATTGTATGATCAAAATGATATTTTGTGTTTGGATAAGAGTTAAGAATGTTTTGAGGCGGTGAGGTTTTCAAAGTTGTCTTTTGGTACTTTTAAATGTTGTGCAAGTTTGGGAATATGCGTTCTAGGAGGATCTCTCTCGTGTTTTTTACCTTGCAAATTGAAACTCCTTTTTGTGTTTTATTTATTTATATACAAGTACCCATAGGATATCCTTTTCTTGTTCTACGACTATTTTTTTATTTGTTAACACATGGTTTGTAGTTTCGCTCAATTGCACGTAAGTCAGTTACAATATTAATCTTTGACTAGATAGTGACCTTCACCAAACGCGCAAATATTGTAATTTGAGTCAATAAATACCAATATACGGGTTACATATCTAAACGAGAACTAATATTCACTAGTTTCTAAACATGTGGTAAAGTATAGATAAATACATCTAGGATTCGTACGATACACAACTCAAAATAAAACATTGAACATCTAAAACCAATAATCCACGTACATATGACATTTCATATGTATATTTAAATTTTAGGTTTTGGAAAATATTGAAATATAATATATATTACATACACACTAGCAAATACAATATAGTACAAATATAAGATATCATAACTTTTTAATATCATTCAAATATTCTTAATTTTTAAAATATATTCAAACCTAACTTAGGTACATAAAAAAGATTCACAAGATATACTAAAAATACAAATACCAAAACATTCATTTTTTCATAAATGAAAAGTCAAAAAACATTTATTTGAAATATTCAATTTTAAGTTGTGGAGTAGTAAAATAAAGAAATGAATTATCTAAACATAGTAATATGAAACATGTGCATTCACCTATCCATGTAAATTATATACTCCTAATTTGGTTATCTGAATCAATTTAAATTTATTTTAATATATTGACAAAAAAGAAAAGAACAGTCAATTCTGAATTTTACCAAACTATTGATCCTATTAGCATATCAGGATTCAATGTGAATGACCATCAAATCAATTCAATTTACATTGAATTAGGTATGGAAAACTTATAAAGACATACAATGGTAATTTTTTCTATAAAATAAAATTTATATAAATCCAGTTTATGTAATCATAAATCATATCAAAATAAGTAAAACATCAAAATCAAATAATTATTGATTAGCAATAGTATAAAATAGGTTAAATTAATATAAAACTTTTAAATGGTTTACCAACAAAAAAGAAAACACATAATTGTTAATTCCAACGTCTAAAAATGTGTAACCGTCAAGGTTTTTTGACCGACTAAACTGTTTTTCTAGAACACTTGATTTTATTGGGCAGTAAATAAGGAAATGGGATTTATAAATTTAAATTTTGAAAATGATAATAAAAATATCATGTAGTTTTTTTCGCAGAAAAAGGGAAATGTAGTATTTTATTCTCATATATATATTCCAATAAATAATTTGCAAAACCGAGTTTTTGGAACAGCTCATCTTAAAACAGTGACACCGCCGGTGGAAACCTCCGTGCTCTGATCGATTCGGAGTTTACTAGTCCCAAAATTGCAAATTGGAAAAAGCTCTTCACTCGCTCTTCTCTCAATCACTCACTCACAGATAAATCTCTCTCAATTTGGTTGATTGATGATTCTCTAGGGCACACACAGACTTGTTGCCTTGTGGGCCCTTGTTCTCCGACCTTTTCATTTGACTTTCTTCTTCTCATGGAATCTCCTCCTTCCTTCTCTGCGCCTCTCCTTTGGAATCTCAGCTTCAGGTACCCTTTTTTTTCAATTTCTTCCCCAATTCCTTTTATCATAATCTCGAAGAGAAAATTCGATTTCGGTCCTCTTATTTTGGGTTAATTTCCACGAAATTCGACAGCTTTTTGATGGGTTTCATCTCAATTACGTCCTTTTTATTCAAAGATTTGAAATTTGTTGTTGGCTGCCATGCCTAAAGCTTGCTGTAGTTTCATTTGTTAGCTAGACGTTTGTGATATATAACATTCACTTTATTTGGATTACTTCTTTAAGATTGCTATTGTCTTCTCCAGTGGCAGGAAATGCTAGAGGAAGAAGTTTCAGTTGATTTCGCTTTACGTCTACTTGTTTGAGTTAGTGATGGCTCGGAAAGGAAGCCATCAGAAGAATGGAATTGATCACAACCAAACCAAGCAAAAGAAGAAAACTTCTGATTCTTTGCCGTCTAAAAAGGGACAAGGGAAAACTAGTGAAGCTGAGAGTGTACTGAAAGAGAATTGCCAGGATGATATACAGACGACGAGTAGTCCAGTTTGCGAAACTTCAGAGAGAGACATGGATGCAGTCAAAGGCGATGCTTCTCTCAAGGTAGATAAGCCTGTTGCTTCAGAGACAGATTCTGCTGGAGATGATAGAGCTCATAATGTACCTGGTTCTACAACCGAAGAGACTAGATATATTCCATTTGGTCGTGAACACATCAGCGCTCTTATGAGAAGCTTGCTGGATATATTGAGCACCAACAGCCCCTCGGAGAATATTGGCCTAGCATACAATGCAGCAATCAGGAAACTGAGGATACCCACTGCTACTATATCAAGGGAAGTTAATCAGTGGATGGAAAGAAACAGGCCTTTGGTTGTCTCTCTCAAATCACGAGTATATAAAGCCCGTGACCTTGTTACGAAGAAAATTCGGCAAGCATGTCCGGTTGTATTCAAATGGCTTATGCACTTTGGCAGCATAATTCTTCTTCTATCTCTGGTTTGGTTGGATTGTGCAATCCGAGGTTTCGATTCTTTCATCCGGATGGGAACAGCTTCCTTTTTCTCAATCATGTGGTGTGGTCTATTTTCAGCGTTTTCCATGATCGGCATGACCAAATTTATAGTGGTGTCGGTAAGAATCTCAATGAAAATTACTTATATGTTTACTTTTTATGCATATTTCAATATTCAATATATTTATAGGTTGCAACTGTTCTGGTGTCGTTGTTCATTGGATTTGTTGTTGGGTCCATCACCCTTGCCATTTCTGGTTTGGTTCTGCTATGGCTCTATGGTAGCTTGTGGACAACACTGCTCTTCCTCTTCGTCGGAGGTAAAGGTCCTTCTTGTCTCAATCGTGTAGAAGCAACCATACTCTTGCATTATCTTGTCTGATACAATGTGCAATGTTTATAAAGGTCTGGCATTCATGATGAAGCACGAGCGCATTACACTGTTTATCATCACAGTGTATTCAGTCTATAGTGCATGGAGTTATGTCGGATGGCTAGGACTTCTTTTGGCTTTTAATCTTGCTTTCATCTCAACCGATGCTCTTATATATTTCTTTAAGAACAAAATAAACCAGCAGAGCACAGATGATGGGCCCACTGAGCCCTTAAATGCTTCGTCTTTTGAAAACGGCCCTGGCTTCCCGGGAGACCGTGGCCCAGGAGTCGCGTCAACTAGCGGAACAGACTCTGAGTTAACATCTGAAGATGAAGTTGCTCGGTTACTGAATTGTCCTGACCACTACTCAGCTTTGGGCGTACCTCGGTATGGGAATGTTGACATGGCTTATCTCAAGCGAGAATATAGGAAAAAGGTAATGCTATTTATTTCTCTCTTTGAAGTGAATGTCTCTCTCTGCCTGTTAATTGCTGGATACTCATAAGCAACAAAATCGTTAATTGAGAGCATTGTGAATGATTTAACAGGCGATGCTGGTCCATCCCGATAAGAATATGGGGAATGAGAGAGCAGCCGAAGCTTTTAAGAAGCTTCAGAATGCATATGAGGTAAAAAAAAAAAATCCTCATTTCATCAATTTGTATCGGTGCATCAAGTTGCCCCATCTCTGATCTCCCTAGCTGGCCTCTAGGTATTGCTTGATTCTATAAAACGGAAATCGTATGACGATGAATTAAAGAAAGAAGAACTACTCAACTACTTTCGAAGGTTTCAGAATTCTTCTCAAAAGGTATGTTTATCTGGCTGTTATTTCATCCTCTGAAGCACATCTTTGTTGCTCAAAGTGTCGTTTTTTCTCTCCCTCTCTCTTTGCTTAATTCCTGAATATGTTCCTTTTGGGCCCTCTACTCGGATATTTGTCTTTAATTTAAAGCTGCTAACTTAATACATCATCAAGAACCAGGACACTCGGGGTCACGGTTTCTCTGGCTCGGGTTTTGGAAGCTCAGAAGGTGAAGGAGAGGAAGCTTTAAGGGAGTGTAGACAAATAGCGTGTAAAAAATGTGGCAATCTCCATGCCTGGTTTCTAACAAAGAAATCAAAATCTAGAGCAAGATGGTGCCAGGTTTTTTTCCAACTCTTCATCTGCATGCATCTCAGATATACTATACGTTTACACCAATGACGAAACTTCTTGAGAGGAAGTATAATTCCTAGTACTAAACCGATTTTGTATCTCAAGGATTGTAAGGACTTTCATCAAGCAAAAGATGGAGATGGTTGGATTGAACAATCTTCACAGCACGTCTTTTTCGGGTTGTTTCAAAAGGTATTTTTTATACAAAAAAGTTTTCGTTTCAGCTATGGTAGATGCAGTATATTGAAGAAGATTGAGAATATAAATAGACACTATGCTGGTGGGTCCACAAGATGACTAGATTGCTATGGTTTCTCATAGACATGTGAAAGGTTTGTTGTTGTAACGCAGGTTGATCTGCCGCGTGCTTACGTTTGTGCAGACAGCAAAATATATGAAGCTTCTCAGTGGTATATCTGTCAGGTACCCCAAAAACCACTCGCTTTTGCTTTTGGAATTTCGTAAGAGATTCACTTGGTTTTGTTTCGGAAGGATTGAAATTTGTTTTTGTTTGAATTGTTGTAAGGGAATGAGATGTCCTGCCAACACCCACAAGCCGAGTTTCCATGTGAACACAAACGTGACAGGTGCAAAACGAGGAACAAGTGGTTCATCAGGGCAAAGAGGAAACCAGAGGATGCCAAATGCAAATATGGATGAAACTATGACAGAGGAAGAGTTCTACGAGTGGTTGCAGAACGCCGCGCAAGCCGGTATGTTTCATAATGCTGCCGAGAGCCCTACTTCTGCGAGTGCTAGTAGCACTAGTAGTAGCAGCAAGAAGAAGAAAAAAGGAAAGAAGCAATGGTGAAAAACGCAGAGCCGTGTTGTTTGATAACTATTATATGACATCATGAAAATTTTGTATCCTTTTTTCTTTTAAGACTTTTACTTTGATTACTTACAATTCATACAGAGAAAAAGCTCCCGAATAGGCGGTTGATAGATTCAACTTTTTGTCTTCTACTGAAAAAGCAGTCTAACAATCTCCAATCTTACTATTTCCAATCTTACTATTATTAATTAATAGGTACATTTATAAAAATATTTTTTTTTAAAACTTTTTTATCTATAATGATAACAACAGATTTTATAATAATCTATCTATTTTTTTTTCTAATATTTATTGTTTTATAATTACCAAATTTTTTAAAAAAATTTAGGATTTTATTTCAAAATTCTAGGATTTCAAAATTTTAGGATTTTAATTTCCAAAACAGTGGATCAATTAAATAAAAATAACAAAAGAAATGTGTAATTTATATTTTTATTTCAAAGAAAATTATATTATTATTATATAATGTTTATAAAAAAAATTAAGAAACACAATATAAAATATGAAATTTAATATATTTTAAATTTCATACTAAGTTTTATATAATCCAAATATCGTAATTTGTTTTTTATATTATATAAAATTATTAAGCTATAAGTTTGATAAATAATATAATTCTTAAAATTCGAAAATTATCCTATCAAAACAAAATATGAATCATAAATAATATAATCTTTCTAATTCTAACAACAAAAAAATAACTCATACAATAAAAAGTCTCAATTAATATATTAATCTTTCTAATTCTACAAATTATTTTTTTTTAATAAAAAATTGTTATTCTACATAAATACAGGTTAAAATATTTAACCCCGCACGAAGAGCGAACATAATCCTAATTTATTTAAAACAAGAATTAAAAAGTCCTCCTAAACCATAAAGGAATAACAATAAGTTTAAAGGGAAGGATTTCAATGACTCAGATAATTGATGCTTTTACAGTTACTGTTGAAAAAGTTTGTTGAAAAGTACGTTTCTTTGAACATACGACCAAGGGCAAAAGCCAATGGTGGAGGTACTGCATGTATTTCCAATCCGCATATGAAAGACAGAAGATATGCTAAGATTATTTAAGACGACGACCAAAAAAAATCAGTAGCTCAACTTCTGTTTCAAATAGGTTTTACACAAAACCCAATATAAAGATGAGATTGCAAATGATTATCTTCTCCCACCTTATTATAAGAATTCTCAAAATGAAATAGATGAGCTTATACTGTATGATGTTGGCTATATAGTTTCTTTCTAGAATGCTTTACAATTGGGCTCTTTACAACTAGTGGCAGAACCGCCACCTAAAAAGGAAATGGTCAGTTAACCCGCATAACTTTTATAAATTTTTTCTTATATACATATATTTTCTTTAATATGTGGATGATTTGGTTGAAAGTATGTTATGTTGATCCAATTGCTTCAAGTTCAAATCTTGCTTTTATATTCTCTTCATCTTTTTATTTTTTGTATTCTCTTGTTTTTTTTATTTATCTATTTATTATTAACATAAGGTTTTTAAAGAATAATTTTTGTTTTTACATAGTTATCTTCACTTTTTTTTTTATTTTCTATACATAATAAAAAGATTTTTGTATACATAAAGCTTTACACTTTTTAGAATTTTTTTTATAGTTAACTTTCAATTATTAAAATTTATTTTAGTAGTAATAGAATTTTGATTCATCTAATTTTATTATTAATATTAAAAAAGATTTGATTTCACTACTGTTTACACCTATAGTTCAAAGTTGATATCCTCAAATTTCTTCCAATGAGAAATTGTACTAATATTGATGTAACTATCTTTGGATTTGGTTTAATGGCCGATGATGATGGAAATGGCCAGATTTTCATTTGGAGATATCATAAGAAGGTTGTCTGAATTCGACAATAACAATAAATATTACATTTCATATAATATCTCGACTGTCGAGAGATATCTGATTGTGTATGACCAAATGAATTTTTTTTTCTTTAGGATATTCTAAAAAAATCTGCAAAATTATTTGGCCATGGACAACCAAATATCTCTTGACAGACGATATATTAAACAAATATAAGCTTTATTGTTATTATGGAATTCTGACATCTTTCTTATAATATCTCCAAATAATTATCTAGCCATTATATATTCTAACATATCTTCAATAGTTTTGATTTTGGGTTACAATAAAGTTTTGGGTAGACACAATGTTAGAAAAGCATTTGCTTTCACTTAGAGACTTTGCAACCGCTCTTTCAACGATAGCAAATTTCCTAGAGATATACAGACAGATCTTTTTTAAAACTTTGAACATGTTGCAAAACCTACTTTTAAGCAAATTTATTCTAGAGTTAAAAGAAAAAGATAAGAAAAACCCAAATAATCATTATGATGAGATTCAAAATACAATTTTTGCATGTATCTATGTAATCTAAACCTTCGAGATGAGTTTGTCTTCATCACATCTGTTATATCAATGCTAAATAATTATTTAAAATCCTAACAAATTTTAGTTAAATCTTTGAAATCTATATTGAAAATTTAAAATATTAAATAGTTAGAGCGAAAACAGTTATGGTTTAACAATCATTGTATTTTTAGATCGACATAGAAAATTTACGTTGCAAAACAAAATCTATCTTAAGAAAAAAAAATCCAAGAAAGAGTGAAGATAAATCTACGAATTAATAAAGTTATCATAGTGTTTGGTGGAATTTGATTGAGATGATTAATAAATATATAGAATAGAAAAAGAAAGGAGCCAACGACACGTAGCAACAAACAACTAAAACTTTTTAAAGATGAAAATCTCTTTAACATATGTAAAATTTATTATGGCTGACCAAAATGTTGAATACATTGTACATACTAAAAGTTTTTAAAGACGAAATCTTTTTACTGGTCAAATGTTTTTAAGAATTATGACCGGTCAAAATGTTAAATATATTTATAAATTATACATGTCTATATATATTTTCATTACTGATATTTCCATTTGATTATCAAATAGAAAATGATAACTTTGGTTGGAAACTTTTTGTTTTCTTTTATTTGATTGTTTATTGTGATTTATACTAATGTCAAGTTATTAAATGGTATTTGTTTTTAGTATGGATTTTCATTTGGATTTTTTATCTTTGAATTATTAGCAAAATCATTTTATCAAATTAGGAGAATATTGTTTATAGATTGGTCAGAAATTTTTGGCTTAAACATGCATGTTTTTCTCATCAGTTGGAATTTAAAGCTCTAATATAAACGATATTCATGTTCTGGATTGCATTCTGTATTATTTAAATCGAAAATAAACTGTCAAAGAAATATTATAAAGTATCAAAGAAGAAATAGTATAAAGTCTATATTTTTATCAAAGATATAAATATAGATTAATTGATATTATTGAACATTCCAAAACATGAACGGATACAATGGTTTCTTAATACGATTTGGGAAATGAATGAAAACAATGTCAATCGGACATATATTTTGTAACCAAGTGAGACGAATAAATTAAGAAAGAAAGAAAATAACAACATATAGTGTTTGTTAGCATATAAAATTTACTTCAAAAGAAAGTAGAGTTTCAATTTCATTCTTATAATATTTTGTTTTCAGTAGATAATGTATATAGCTACTTAAATAATCATTTGTAATTTGATATATTGTATTCGTCTTCGTTAATTTAATGGAATATAAACGTTAAAAAGAACTTCATAATCTTCTTCTTTTTTTCAAACACTGCCTCATAATCCTTTTATTTTTGGGAGCATTGCTGAAATAACCTTCAAAAGTTGGAAAAATACTAAAATATATGACAAATTTTTGGAAATTACTAAAATAATCTTTTTTACTTATTTTACCATTTTCGCATGTGTTGACAAAAACGGTAATATCGAAAATCCCATTAATGAATTCTGCCACTTATAAAAAAAACGCGGAAAATGAAATAAGCCTAGCACTCCCTTTGTGATAGACTTATTTTCAGTCGGTAGACTTATTAAGTCTACGGTATATTTATTAAGTCTACGATATATTTATTAAGTCTATGATAGACTTAGTGTGATAAACTTATTTTTACGTTAAAATATACATATTTAGGAACGGTAGATTTATTTTACTATGATGATAAATTTATTTTGGATTGGTAGATTTATTGGTTGATTGAAAGACTTATTGATCTGAACGATAGATTTATTTTTGTGTGATGATAGATTTAATTTGGAGTGATAGATTTATTCTTAGAGGTGGTAGACTTATTTCTATACGTAGAGATGATAAATTTAATTTATTTACGGTAGACTTAAATAAATTTATTTTCTTTGCTGATAGACTTTTTTACATATGCATGTTATGATATATATGTTTATAGTTATGGTAAATTTATAAGGCATTGTTCGACTTATTTCTTTTAACGATAGATTTATTCAATATTTAGAGTTTTACTAAACATGCTACAGTTGGTAGATTTATTAGGATCTATGGTGGTAGATATATAGTGATTGTAGACTTTTGTGATGGTCATGATCATGATGATAGATTTATTTATATTATTTTTTAAATTGATATGTTTATATTTAATTAAAATGAGAATTTTCAAAGAAAAAACTTGTAATTAATTGAACTATATTAAAATAAATATTTAAACAATTTAAATAATTATTTGAACAAGAAAATCTGTAACTATTAAATAATTTCACCCTTAATTTAATTAGATTTAAGAAGGATGAAAGTAAATATTATATGTAATCATAGTAAATAACTAGATAGTAACTATATTTTATTTGTGTTTATTTACATTTTTTCTGTAGAAAAGTTATAGACTTTTTACAAATTCTTTAACAAATAAATATTTAATACTTAATCGTATTTAACTTTTGTTATTAAAATTATTTTATGTTTGGTCCTGTTGGTCTTTTGTTAATAAAACCAATGAGTACACTGCATGCAGCAATAAACCCCTCTCGACAAGTATTACAGTTGCAACTGCAATCGTGTAGTTTGATTTCGTACCAGACCAAATGGTACGATTTCAGGGTTCTTATAGAAATACAAATGAACCAGCCGGTTCGTGGTTTACTAAAGAAAAGCAACCCGACAGCGGCGCAATTCACACTTAAAGCTAAAGACTGTTTCTCCTTTCTTCTCTGTTAAGGAGAAAAGAGATCATTTTGGAATCTCAGTAATTTGGGAAAATGGTAGCTCGGAAGTTTGTCATCCACCACGAAGGTTCGAGCTTTCCGATTGACTACAACACTGAAGATGGTCTTGAGGTCTCTCTCTCTTTCTTTCTTCCAATACATTTCGTGTCCGGGTTCGATTTACGTGATATTCCGACATAAACTAGATATGCTTTTGTCATGTTTCTCTGCAGGTTTTACAGTCTCAAATCTTCTCCGTCACTATTGTTCCTCCTGATGACCAAAAGGTATCTTTTTTTCTTTTCTTTCTAATTTGCTTTTGCTTTTCTCGGTGATGGATGGAATCTCTCTGTTATCTGATTTGGTCAAGGGTGGTCGTTAGATCGTTGCGGAAGATGATGATCAACTGGTGTCCGATGAGACTGATCTCGCTTCTATATCTGATATGCTTCGATTGCTCTCCATTGGAGGAAACTCTGAGGAGAAAAAGACAGAAGGAACCTCTGGTAAGAATGAGCAATCCCATGCGGAAATGGTGAAAGCAGACGAAGAGTTTGCACGAATGTTGCAGGTTTTGCTTCAATCTTGTATTTTCTTATTGCTTTTTTTCTTCATGGGGATTTGTTGAACTGGTTGATGATGATGTTGCTGAAGTAATTTTTGGTTTGCTCTTTTGGTTTTCTGCTTACAGGCAGAAGAAGAGGCGATGATGTTTCAACAGTTTTCTGCTCAACAAGATAATGGCGAATTCGAGAGGAGAATAAGGCCTTATGTCAGCCAAGTCCTTATGGTGATTGAAATAGTCTAGATTCTTATGAAACTTTTCTACTAGAAGTCTGTGTTTTTGTTTATGTGTTGATGTATGATTGTTTCAGTATGAAGATCCAGTCCGTCAAGAAGCTGCTCGAAAGACTGTTCCTAAAGACGAACTTGAGGAGAAAGCTTTGGTTTCTCTGGCCAAGGTTTGAGCTTATATTCACTGATGAATAGAAACTAGAAGTTCTGCTATTGGAAACCCTTGATGAAATTTCGAATTATATAGGTTTTAGGTTGAGTTTTACTTGAGCTTTAGATCTTATATGAGATTTTTAAGTTTTTCTAACAAATATTTAGGAGGGGAATTTCGAGCCATCGAAAGAGGAAAAAGGCTACGCTTTCCTGCTTCAGCTACTTTTCTGGTTCAAAAAATCCTTCAGGTCTTTCTAATCTCCCTTTTCCTTGTGTTTTTTACTCTCAGATTGTCACCTCAGAAGTTTAAAGTTGAAAAAACAGAAAGATTACATCTCTGTTGTTGCCTGTGTGATAATGCAGATGGGTAAATGAACCTTCTTGTGACTATTGTGGTAACAAAACCGTAGGCCAGGGGATGGGAAACGCACTTCCCTCAGAGCTTGCTTATGGAGCAAATCGAGTTGAACTATATCGGTACGTTAATTACTTTGTAATTCTGTTTTCGTGCAGAAAATGTAACCTGTTGTTTCCTGAAGTCACGGCCTTTACTCCAGGAAAAATTGTAGTCCTGTAAAAGCTTTATCGGTCACATTTTATATAATGTATTGGGTTGAGGGCAAGAATTTCTCGCTTCTTACAGTCATTTTGATTATTTTCTGTTGTCGAACTCTAATTTTTTACTTGCTGTTTTTGTTGTTTCACTATTACTTATACAGCTGTTCCTTGTGTCCAACGATAACTCGATTCCCTCGGTACAATGATCCGCTGAAGGTAACTAAATAGCTTGTACATTGGATGATACATGAACTTGACTTCATTGACAGTTTTTCTTCCATGTTCATACAGCTTGTAGAAACAAAGAGAGGTCGTTGCGGGGAGTGGGCCAACTGCTTTACGCTATACTGCCGCACGTTTGGCTATGATTCTCGTTTGGTATTCTGCTAACTAACATCGTCACATCCCGCAAAAATGTTGGTATTGCTTTTATAGTAATGCGTTTTTATAATATCTTTATTCATTTGCAGATTCTGGACTTCACAGATCACGTCTGGACGGAATGCTTCTCTCACTCTTTGGGAAGGTAATTTCATAGGCCAAATGTCTATTGATTCCCTTTGTAGGAACTATCAATCGTGAAGCAAATTTTCAACCGAGTAATTTGTCTTTCTGCAGATGGATCCATCTTGACCCTTGTGAAGGGGTATTTGATAAACCCATGCTATATGAGAAAGGGTAAGTTTTCTTCCTTGCCAGTAACCTTCTCTTTCCGTGATTGTCTTTGAACAATCCCCATAATGGACTGCCAGATTTCTAACAAAATCTCTGCCTTGTAGATGGGGTAAAAAATTGAATTATGTTATTGCGATTTCCAAGGATGGGGTTTGTGATGTCACTAAGCGATATACAAAGAACTGGCATGAGGTAATGCTACAGGAAAACAGTTACTGTTTGTATAGGAATCAGTAACAGCACAATTCCTCAATCCTCACTCATGGTCTTGCTGTTGCTTTCCACATTAGGTTTTGTCTAGACGAACTCTCACAACTGAATCATCTATGCAAGCTGTTCTTCGAACCCTTACAAGTGAAAGGCGAGCTACGTCGCGACTTTTATCTGCGCTTGAACTCCGAGACAGAAATGAGCAGGAAGAACTCGAGAGAAATCTGCATTCCCCAGATGATCAATCGGTTTCTTTACCCGGAAGGCAAAGTGGGGACAAGGAATGGCGCATTATGAGATCAGAATTTGGTTCAGACGAAAACAGCGCTGTCAGCTCTTCCTCTTGCCCAGTTCGCACATGCGTTGATGACCATGTGACCAACATCTATGACTCGCTTCTTCCTATCCTGACTCAGTTCGTTGAGGATGATGTACCTGTAGCAAGAGCAATTGAGGTCCTTAATGTGATCAAGCAAGTCCTAGTGGATCTGAAGAATGCGTCTTTTAAAACGAGGAAGGCTCGCTTGACTTTAGGTTCAGATAACTCAAGTTCGTTCCCGGAGCAGCTTCTGCCCGCACTGGAGGGTTTGCTTCCTGCTCTTTCTCTGAAGAGCGAGAAAGACATTGACGATAAAAGTCTCACAATAAGCTTGGTGGGTAAACCCACAAAAACGGCTTTAGCGTTGCCAGTTGCATTGGACGCTTTAAGGGAACTGGTCACTGACCTCAGCAAATGCCAAAACTTGAACAAAGATTCACTGTCTTATCCATTTCTGAAACAGAACAGGGTATGCTCTGGTTCTGTCCTCGCAAGTGGGGAAGAGCTTCCTTCTGGCATTGTAAGTACACTACTACAACTCTCATCTTGCTATTACTACTTAAACCCGTTTTTTGGATATTCCTCAATAAGCATGCCTCAATGCCTCAGGCAACCGCAGCTTTTGATGGAATCCAAGAGTCCAAATGGGAGGAACCAAATGGTGCAAAAGGTATGAAATAAATAAAGCCTGATTCAGTATTCTGAATGTGTAACATGACATGATGAGAAGTGCGTATCTCTCCTCTTACAGGCTGTTGGATCATGTACAAAACACTCTACAACCAGATGCAACAACTCATAGCATACGAGCTCATGTCTGCAAATGATGCCCCAGAGAGAGACCCCAAAGATTGGTAATGTCTTTTTCCATTTTTTTATAAGTTTCTAAACATGCACATTTGGGCTAGTAGTCCTCACTGTAATTTTTTTTTTGCGGTTTGTTGTTACCTTTTCCCAGGGTTCTTGAAGGCAGTAGCGACGGTGGATCTACATGGCATGTTTTAGACAAGCAAACTTGTCAGGTATTCGAGGAGCGGTTCCAACGCAAATGCTACAAAATAACATCACCCGGATTCCAAGGAAATCTCTTCAGGTAATATTAGATATCTTTTCTCTGATGTACACAACACAGATTCGTTGAGTCTCGTAATCACAAATGTATCTTATATGGGAGTCCATGTGTATGTTGCAGGTTCCGGTTTTTGTGTGTACGAGACGTGAATTCGACCTCTAGACTACAAGTAGGGAGCATCGATCTGTACAGGAGCCACGATTTGTGAGGGGAATGTACATCAAATGTGCTTTATGTATAATTACATAAATCATTATTCGTGAAGGAACCATTGGCCTTTGTTGTTTAATGTGAAAGTGAAAATATTGTTATAATTACTAAATAGCAACTTCATGCGACCAAATAACAGCTCTCTCTTGTATGTTGTCAGACTTGTGTATTGTCTTTCGTCTCTGTTTCTGTCAATAACCATACTTTGAGCAGCAAATGAAGATGGTGAAGAGTACTTTCTTTTAAAAATATTTCAATTGTCAAATAATTATTTTTGTTTTAAAGGGTTTTTGTTGGTTTGTTAAAGAAGCTGAGAGAGACTTATTACGTCTGTTTCTCATTCTTACTCGTCATCTCTTTCAAATTCGGTCACCCTCACAAAAAGAGACTTGTGTCTTTGGAGAAGAAGTATCTATCTATGGCGGATGCGCGTGGTGATGATCTGGCTGAATCGCTGCAGAATCTGTTCACGAGTGTATCATCCATGGTGAAATCCGAGCTCCAGGTGAAATAAAAATCCCAACTTTGCAGATTATAAAGTCTCCAAATTTCCTCTCGTATTTGTGTGTTTACCAGATCTGAAACTGAGTGTCGTGATCGTTGGGTTAGGGAACGAACAATCAGCTGGATCTGTTGGAGAAGATGAATGTGAGAGTTGCGTCCGAGTACGATGATTTGGGTGACGTGGCAGCTGGGCTGAGGGTATTCGCAGAGCAGATGAAGTCGAAAAGTGGAGGCTTGGATGAATTCGTGGGACAGATGGACGCAATCGAGAAACAAGTGTCAGAGTTTGAAGCTGTCATCTCTGTTCTCGATCGCTATGTCTCTGTCCTCGAATCCAAAATTAGAGCTGAGTATCGTCATCCTCATCCTCAACATCATCATCGTCGCTCCAATGACTCTGTTACAGATTGACTCGCCATTGTATCAATTATTCCTTTTGTGCCTTTTTTTCTTGTTTTGTTTTTTCCTCAAACGTTACTGAGATTGGAAATCGAAATCTGAAAAGACTCGCCAACCAAACAGTAACTTTCGTTGATGAATTTGAGATTGCAAACATTAGTTTGATTAATCTGGATTTCACTCAGTGTCTGAAACAAACTAGTTGTTGTTTCTTAAGCTCTCTCTTGTCTCTTGTCTCTGTTTCTGTCAATAACAAACTTTGTTTCGAGAGAATTGCGAACTTGATTATGTGACTTGGGTTGGGTCTCTTCTAGCAGCTCAACGCTGTGGGCCAGTTTAAAATTGGCTAGGTAGCTTATGAGTAATCAGGTCGACAAAAGACAAATCAACGAAAGCTGACTACACAAGGTGGGATATTCTCTCACTGGATTCCAATTTCGAGTAATCAAACAAATTCAATCGTTTGTTCATATACATTAATGTACAGTCTATCTGCTTTGTGATTCTTTGTAATAACAGCAAAAATGTTATGTAATGATATCATTCTACAAAGTGTCTCTAAACTGTATCAAAGTAGAACAACACCCTTGGTCTGTCTCATCAATGACTCAATGAAACACTTACCAAATCAAATTACTACAACATCAAAGAATTATAAATAGCTTATACATCCAAGTTTGCATATATATATTTATCTTAATATATTTTTAATTAATTAAATTTCAATANAAACCCCCCCCCCCCCCCCATTCAATCTCTTACACAAATCAGTTTACAAAAATATATATACTTTTTAATAACAAAAAAAAAAGTATCAAGGTTTTAATTTTGGTAAAGAGGCTCTCTCATGTGGGCTTACACAAACCTTTAGTTGATATAGTTACGACGAGTAGCTCGTCTCGTTGGTCTTCCTGGCTCTCTCTCAAATTAGCTCAAAGACGTATTCCTCCCCAGCAAAGCAAGCTACTTTGATCTTCCTGGCCTCGTTTCGGATTGTAAGTTTTGTTCTTCCTATTCCAATGTTTGTGTAAGATCTCAAAGTAGATCGGATTTGAGTTAATAGATCGATAAACCGTATTTGCATTGACTATGGAATCAATAAAACCAGATCGATCTTCCTGCTCTGTTCTTCGAACCCTTTACCTAAACCGTAATTGTGAAGTCTTAGATTCATGAATCGAGATTTGTAGGGATGTTGAAGTAGTGGAACCCAGGTCATGGAATCGTTGCATCGATTAGAAATTCTCCAGCTTTAAGTAGCTCAATTCAATACCTTTTAGGGTTTCTACTCTAACACTTGCTCTGTGATTTATAGACTTTTCAGAACATAAAGTTGTCACTTTTGCTCTAATATAGAACTATAAGCTGGACAAAGCAACTTCTTCCTTTCTCTTTCTGATTATGTAAAATCCAATGCAAAGGCATTTGGTGTAATCTGAAATCTATGTCGTCATATTGTTTGCTAGGCGTAAATGGGTTCATCTGAGAAGAGATCAAAGGATATCATGAGTGACATACCAACCTTCAGTGGAGAGAATCTGCAGAAGAATTTGAAAGTTATACAGAACAGGTCTTGATTCAATTCACTCTTCTCTCTCGTTCTCAGTAAAAATGATCGTTCTCGTTTTGACGACCTTGTGTCTCCCCAATTTTCTTGTTTGCAGCCGGACGTTTCTCTCTATCATCGCTGGAGTCCTTGCAGGAATTATTGGATTCACTGGCTTGACCGGTTTCGTGTTTTACTTTGTGGTCATGTTGATCACATCAGTTGGGCTCATGGCCAAGGCAGGTTTCTCAGCAGACTTGTACTTTGATTCATGGAATCGGGTCCTATTTGACGGCTTTCTTGGTGGCCTTATGGTATGCTGTAATTTCCTTCTCTTGCATATTTTTGTTAATTCAGCTCAACCTAAGCTATTCTCAGTTAGTCCTTTTATGTGCTTGTGTAAAAACCTATCATGCTCATACTAATTATTGTCTTGTTTTCTCTTTTTGGCAGTCCTTTGTGCTGTTCTGGACGTATCCTTAATCTCAATCTCTCTGGTGGTCACACTCCTTTTATGAAAATGTGATAAAGTAGATCCTAGGTTTGATTAGCATTATGGAAGAGCATCTGAATGGTATAGTGTAGGTAAAAATGATAAGCTCCTTAGAAACCTGTGATTAGCCTCTAAAATCGCCTTTTTATTATTAGCCTCTAACTTTGTTTAGAGAAAAAATTAAGGACATATATGCACATTCGAAAACAGCTCTCTCTTGTCTCTGTTTCTCTCAACTATGTTTCCTTAACAATGGAGTAGATTTGCTTATGACTTGGTGCACATATTCTGAGGGATCTTCAGCTGCGAATGAAGATGGTGAAACAACACAAGAAGAAGTGACGTAATTTATGAGTTTGGTATCTGCAGCCTCTTAATAGATTGGACAGTGTTTCTCTGGCTCCGTTTTTGAACAACAGATCATGAGTCTCTACTATTTTGTTTCAAATTTACTTGAGAACGCATCAATTGTGAAACATTTGGATTGAGTAGTTCTAGTATTTTAATTTCCCTCTCTTCAATTGTGAAACATATCTGAAGTTGCCTATTGTGATAAGTTCTCGATGCTAAAGTAGACAAAATAGGTGCCTGAACCGAAGCTAATTTTGCTAACCAAGTAAAAAAAGTAAGGCAATGCAATCCCACTGGAGTATCTCAAAGTTACTGAATCGTAAAGGATAACAAAATGAATCTCTCGGATCTATCAAAAGTTTGAAATCATTCAACCCTTTTCTCTAGTGCGACTCATCATCGAGCTTTCTGTAAAACCCATCCTGAAGAGCTGGTTTCACATAGGTCATGTATCACCTGTGCAACACGAGAAAGTTAGACTAAAACCACAATTTGGTTAAAACACAGAAAAGTGAAAGAGAGCTCAAAGTGAAACCTTTGTGTATTCATTGTTGGTGATTTCACGTTTAAGTACGCTCCTGCCTGCTGCAAGTACATCAGCTTTCATAAGCTTCGCTCCAGGTGGATTCCCTTGTAAGAGTTTGATCACCACGTCCCTAATGATAAAAACAGAGACATTACAGCTTCAACAGAAAAACATAAAGAAACCAAGTCATTATTATGTTCCAACAACAAAATACCTGAGTGGATCATATTCTGGATGGTCTGGAGACGACTTGGAAACAAAAGAGCCGTGAATGTCAACAGTCACTTCACTGATAATTGTTTGGACCTCTTCTTTGTGAGCATCTACAGCTAACGCCACTTGCTGTGCCATGCCTGAATCAGCTTTTGGATTATTCGATGTGGAAACTGCAAGATCCCGAAGTCCCTGGCAGATCGTCTCGTAGCTGCACACAGAGGAACCATATGAAATCCAATCATCTGAAAATTCTAAAAGGTCAGATAAATTGCAGAGTATAATTCCCACCTGCAAACTTTGTGCGTTTGAAACACCTTTTTCACAGCCTTTGGTATCGCCCTCTTAATATCATCTGGCATTTTTTGTTTAGCGACACGAGGTATTGCGTTTCTTGAACTTCCTCCTTTGTCACAGAGAGTTGTTGGGACCTCTGGTTTAGCTATAGGTGAAGGATTTTTCCCTACAGCATTCCTCCAGTTATCAGTTCTATTTCTTCCTCCTTTTGTTATCATTGACCTAAGCAATTCAGCCCTAGCATTCCAAAATTTTTCCTGCTCCTCTTTAATCCTCGGGTATGATTTATTGAAGGAAACATCAGTGGGCTCTTTGAACTTCCAATCACAGAGCAAAGGCCTCTCTTTGGCAAATTTAGTCAAATATTTTTTCATTTTGTCCCCACGGGTACCAGTTTCTTTAACGACAGGGTATTTTATAGTTAAACCCTTGCTGAACAGCGCCAGGACATAATCCCTCGAAGCCTCATCTGAGGGCCCCCCCTCTAGGTTTAGTAGCCTAGTTTTGGGAGTCCATAAACCTTGAATCAAACAGGCATATTGTTGGAGGACCCTTAAGAAATCTTCGTCTGATAACTCTGGGGCATAATGCTTAAGAACACTGTATCGAAATAATTGAGGTTCCTGTTACGATTGAACAAGCTAGTTAGACGGCTTAGCCTTACTTTAATTATGACTTAGAAGCAGGATCCATATAAACTTCATGTAAAAAAACACAAAAGAACGGACACTAACGCAAGCAGTGAGTGAAACAATAGCCACCAACCTCGCAGAGCAACTTTTGCACACGTTCTTCAAGCGGTAGAGAGGCCAAGACCCTGAAAGCAGAAGATTATATCTTAAAGGAACACATAAGAGAGGTTGCAAATGTTGACGGGATGATACAGGAGATCAGACATTTGGTAAAACAAGAAAAGGGAAGTCGATATATTGAAAATATGATGGACTGCACCTTTTGGATGAAACTTTCGACTTAAAGTTTATGCTGCTTTCTCCACGGCACAGTGAGTTGATATAAGCATCCCTTCAATCGAATACAAGAAGATATTAAGAAAAAACAAAGTTAAGCAAGAAAAGCACAAATTGCATCAAGTGAACTCGGTGAAAAGAAAGACATCATACGGGCTCATGTTGAAGTCTATTGAAGAGTTCCCATTGGCCATCATTTCGTTAAGATATCTAGAGCGATATTCGGATTGAAGTCCATGATACTTGAGTGAAACCCACTTTTAAAGGAAGAAGGAAGTAGCGCATAAGTTTACCAAGCCATATCTAATAACAACTCAAAGAGAAAGAAAGGATCACATAAAAACAAAATAAAACCAATTATCATACTTCTTCAGGAACTTCTTTCTGATCCGTCGAAGCCTGCACTCCCTTGTTCTGGTACGGATGAAATAATTACACACGAGATTAGAATCATGCAGACGGTGGCATAAGTAGCCAAACTACTCACGCCAATCTTTGGCAAAGCAGAAAGAAGAAATGAATGAAAATAAGAACGCTAAACTCTACAGGAACAAATATGCTTAATCTGTAGTGCTTAAAAACTGAAATGAAATCTTTCCACCTCATTTCTTTAGCAATGTTAGATCATCATCCGTACCGGCTTTTTTGATGTTCCGACAGATTCTTCAGTAGCTTCTGCTTGATTCTTTTTGGATGAAAGATACTGCATAGAGGGACGGAGCTGAGCAACAGCGTGAACAGGATTCAAGTGTAACTGCAAAACAACAAGTCCAGTTCAACAAGATATCTACACTACACAACAATGTTATCAAGCTTAGAAAAGAGAGAAGACAATACCTGATCACCTGAAAGAACCCCAACAGCATAATCCAACGTAGGAGGCTGCTTCCATGTTGTTGTCAAGGTCTACCAAAAACATCAAAATGAAGTTGCATAAAAAAGATCAAACTTAAATCTAAGCTTGCAACTAAAATCTGACCTGTTTAGTCATACGTAATTTACTTCCAACTTCAGAGTCATAGTTGCTCGAATTAACATCCATAGACAAATCAATTTCCACCTGGGAGGTAGAGGGATTCACTCTAACCTTAAAGACATCGTAAATAAACAAAAGATTAGAAGACAAAAACAAAGATCGTAGAGAGTAATATAAACCAAAGAATGAGAACACTCACTTCTTCGCATCGCTCATCCATTTCGTATGCACGCCAAGACGGTCTTAGGGGATATTGTAGAACATAAAGCTGACGAACCAAAACACTTAGACACTTAAGTTGACGAATCAAAACACTCAAGCAAAAGCATATATTTTGAAGAATCGAATCCAATAAGTGAAAGGTAATCTCTAGCTAACCTTAGTGTTGGCATCAATAGAGGGATTAAAGAAAACGTCAATTTCACGAACAACAACGTCTTCTTCTTCTTCTTCTTCTTCTTCTTCTTCTTCTTCCTTCTCCACCTCGTGCATTGGAAGCTGATCTTCCTCCATCAAGTCAACATCCGTAGTCTCTGGCTCCTTGTCCACTTTTGAATCAATCTCCATTTTAACAGCGCCATTATAGACCTGATGTTCAACCTTGGGGCCAGAGAGTTTGGCATCAACGTCATGCTCACTCTTGCTCACAGACTCCGAAGGAGCACCAGTTTGTGAAGGAGGCTCCGCTCTCTCTGAAGCAGTTGGTTCGGGTTTAGGTTTGGGTTTGGACTTTCCAGCGCGACCAGGTGCAAACCTGCGGGTTTTGGAAACCTCTGTGGGTTTGTCTTCCTCATCAAAGTCCATTTCTTTTTGTCTTCCTGTCAACAATGCAAACTCAGAGTTTAGTTTAGAGATTCGATTGTAAGGGATTTTGATTTCACTGCCAAACACAAAACGTGATCAACTGATCATAATAATCTCTATATCTGGAAAAGATTAAAACTTTTGTCACTATCACTAACAAAACCCAATATTCATCGATAAATCTTGAACTGAAACTAATCTTACGTGACTAAGAGAAGCGGAAGAAAGTAATAGGAGCTAAACAGGGGAAAGAAACCTGAAAATCAATTAGGAAGGCAGAGGAGAAAGACCAAGTATTGTCGTTCCTCCGGCGCAAAGGAAATCGGCGAGAGGTGACGAAATAAGTTTGCAGAAAAACCAAAAAAAAAAATGCGCCGGGGAGGTTCGAAACGGCGACCTGTTGAGTGACAGTAGTAGAGAATTTATCCAACTGCGACAGTGGGTTTAGTAGGTTAAAAGTGCACACTTATATATATATGTATCAATGTATTTAAGTGAAACGCATCTTCGTTAATTTTTTCTTATTTGAGTGTATTTTAGCCATTCAAATATATTATATAGTATATCAAATATGTAAATTTCTTGTCTTACAAAAATCATGTTTGTCTATTACAGTTAGGAAATGCGATATTTTATTCAGATTCCATCCTGAATTTTTTTTTTTTTTTTTTTTTTTTAGTCTGGAAGGATATCTAAACCGAAGTCTTCCCCGATCCATATTCCAAATAGAGAAATGTTTAACAACTTCGCATTTGAGGGGAATCGATTCCTAACCTAGATTAATAGAGCGACTCCTCCCTAAGTAGAAACCACTAAACCACCACCACTTAATTAGGTCTATAGGATTTTAGGGCTACCAATTTTGTCAGGAACGTAAGATATCATCAAGTGAATAAAATTACGAAGGTGACTTGAACCATCATGTATACATAAACATATACCACCACAAGGGACACAACATGTTCTAGTGTCACAATCAAACGCAACTTAAAGACAGAATTAAAGGGCCCATAGGCACAAGAAAACTGATTAGGGATTAACAGCACCCGACTGTCTTGCCAATCAATTAACCTCGATCAAAACAGACTTGCAAATGCACGCGCGCAGGATCATTTTCTAAGAAAATTTCCTAAGTAAAATCTTCGCAAGGATACAAAGTTGATAGCCGTAAAAAAAAAAAAAAAAAGTTGATTTCATAAAAAAAGAGGAATCAGTTAGAGTCTACCGTTCCCCTCGAAAGACCAAACTCAGCAACCTCATACTTAACTATGTAAAAGAGAGCCTTTCTTAAGGCCAATACTAGTTTCAACTTCTGACAACCACTGGACTACTATGAGATTGTTATTTTTCTTCAAAGAAACTCAAAAAAATATTTCATAAATCCTACTATCCGTGTTTCGTTTGGCTATGTATTTTTTTCAATTGTGAACTTTAAAAATATCTTTTTGTCAATTGGAAGTACAAACAGTGATTGGAAAACGAGCAGAAAATGCCTGGCATTTGGAGCTTTCTTGTATTTTCAAAAACAAAATTGCAGAAACTTTGTGGGTTTTAATATATATATGTGTGTGTGTATCGCTTGTAGATGAAATCGTAGAAATGCTTGTGAAACAATCAACACCATAATCAGCTTCATTAGTTTCCTCCGTTCAAATCAAATGAGAGATGATATACATATACCAAACAGATACTGGGGGATCCTACGGACAGTATGTGATAACTGATAAGTAAAGACTAAATAGTAGACTGTGTTATCGTCCTAAGTTAGAATTGGAGTAAACACCATTTGCAACTTGTTGGCAATTAAGCTCAATTAACCTAACTGAAAATTGATCTAACTAAAAACTTGAGCAGTAGTGTAAAAACATCCAAAAGCATAATCGATGCTACGCCTAAATTTTCCTATAAATAATTTGACAAATATGTAGTTTAACAAAAAAAAACAACGATCACTAGTGCATATACAATTGATAACCAAAGCAATAATAGCGAGATTGTGGGACAAACACAAAAAGACCCTAATGGAAGCGTGAAACACGTGCGGTTATATATGATATTAATCACATATGGGACCAAATATATCAAACAAGTTTTTAACTTTTTCGTCCTCGCAAAAGAAACGAGAAAAGAATAGTAGATCCCATTAGTGACAGAAGAAAATGCAACATGTCAGAAGAAAAAAAATGGTAACCAAATTTAATATAGAAAATTACTCAATAAGAAATAGAAATACAGTTCAAAATAGTAGTTTGTCATAAAAAACGGTGAAAGCATTCAAATGCAGCACCGCAATGATCTACCCAACAGGTTTTCCGCTGTGCCTAATGTACTGTAGTTGTAAGAGGTTGAACCCTATATGTCTCGTATTTTTACATTCGTAAGTTTATTTACAGATTATAAAATATATATATATATATATGGTTTATTTAATATACGTATATCTAGATTGTATATATGTTTCTGTTTATTTTTTGTGGGTTCAACCTCTAAATACAATATGTATGTTAAATAAACCATATATATATAATATACATATATCATATGTATAATCTGTAAATAAACTTACGAATGTAAAAATACGAGACACATATGGGATATATATTTGACTTTTATAAAATAAATCTAGATAAACAAATGCTTGATATAATTTGTTTTTTTTTTCGAACTATTATCAGGTATTAAACCAAAAAAAAAAAACTATTATCAGGTATCCAAAACTTTCAGAGCGGATCAAAGTGGATAGCACAGCATATATTAGGATTCGTTGATCTTTTGTTATCTGGTCCTACGGAACTGAAGATATTTTGTCGACTAGACACGAATTTAACATAGAAAATTATTAAAGGAATGACCTCTAAATTATGACCACTTGTCAGAACAGTGCCACACATCATCTCCAAAAACATTATATTAATAAATTATCATCTTTCGTGTTTTCTCTCCAAGAAAAACATAAATGAAAAATCCCCTCTTTTAGAACCCAGAAGAAAGATAACTTGTATAAAACCAAAATCAGAAAAGAAGAAGAAAGGGAGCAGAAAAGTTGGTGATGTCATCTTCCCGATGGACGTTGATGGATCTTCCGTCGTACCTGTCGTCATCATGGGTATTCCGGTGGCCGGATATGAACCTATCATACCTGAGCTCGGGTTGGAACATGAGACTGTTGTCCATGTCGGGTAATTTCTCAATCATAGATGATCTGTTGTGGAGTCTGATATCGATCGTCGAATCAATGGCTATCGTCGCTACGCTCTGTTGCTACTTCTTGTTTTGTGGTTGTACCCTCTGAATAGCTTTTCTTTTAATATTTTGTTACCAAATGAAATCTGTGTAAATAAAATAAATGATGAATTTCCCTGACATTTCTTGAGGCTTCAAACATGAAAAGAAATTTAGACAGACAAAAGAAACTGAAACACATTTACTTAACTAACAAAAGAGCAATTTGGTTTTGGTTATATGAGATTATTTTAGTACCATTCTCTGTCAAATGTTTATTTATTTAGTACTTAATTAATTCTAAACTCTAGAATTTTATGTTTACTATGGAAGTGGATGGATATTTCTGTTTAATTTGTCCGGGTTATACCGATGTCAGATTGGTTCACTATGGTATTGAAATCGAAGGTATCAAACCATTTAAGTTAACTTCGGTTTAATTCATCATTGGTTCGATATACTAATTCGTTGATTGGGAAAACAAACATAACTTTAAAGGTTGCTGCAACTACATAGCAATGTTAGCTTTTAAGAGAAAACGTAGATGACCTACTTTCTATATGAGAAAAGACGCACATCTATATTTTGCTGTGAACCGTATAAATTGCGAGTCGTCCATTCTTTTTAAAAATTTATATTTTTAAGGTCTCAGTTGTAAGGAGTTCTAGAGAGATGGGTAGTTGTTTATTCAATATTACATTTATAAAACGAATCTTCCACTGTTTAGAATCAAAACTAAAGAGAGCGAAAATAATAATACATCTGTGCTCTAAATTAAAGTTGTGATCAGCTGCTTTGTTGGAACTCGGAACCCAAACTAAGAGCCAACTTCTGATTTTCTTAACGGAACCCAAACTAAGAGCCAACTTCTGATTTTCTTAACAGTACCCCTTAGGAGAAAAAAGAACACAACTATTTCATAATACTAAAAACTTTTAGATAAATTCTCATTAGGCCAAAAATATCATAAATCTCAAATCAATTTGTTTTGCTAGTTCACAATACCAGCTGCTGTTAATTTTTCACTAATTTTAATGTGGCTAAGTCTAGCCTGAGTTCAAAATGGAGACAGTTTGGGCTTAGCCCACACCAATATATTTGAGCTTTGAGGTGCTATTTTGAAAAGTTGCTAGTTGATCAAAAGTTTGATAAATATAAACTCTTTAAAATATGGGTCTCGGGTTCGAACATCAAGTTTGTGTCAATTTCTTTTGCTTTATAATTTCTACAAAGCCATAAATTAATCGCGAGGTTGGGGCCTCCCAAATTTCAGTCCGGTATTGACGATAGAATGTGTGGGTTTCGACTACGAAAGATTCTGTCTGTGTCCCAGTACTTCTACAGATTTTATGTATTTTATTTGTTTTCGTATTTAATCATGGTGAATTTATTTGATGTGTACGTAGTTAATTTTTTGGTGAAATTCTTTCTTTTGTTGTGTTAAGCACCCCAGGCAGAAATCCAAACAACATTTTTTCACAAGAAAAACCATATATATAACTACTTAATCAACTGGTAAAATCACCACCAAACAAATAAACTAGTTTTAACATTTTAGTCTATTTTGTTTTTCTACCGGTTTAGATATTTGAGTTATTTAATTTCTATTTGAATATTGTTTGACAAAAAAAAAATATACTTCGTTCAAGTCAATTAATTGACACATTTGACTACTCGTTTAACCTACGTATGATATATGACACTATATATATATATATATATATATATATCTTTCTAACGAGAAAAATAGATATCGTTCGATAAATAACAGAACCAAGTTGGTGATGCAAGTTTTCTTCTAGTCGATCTACAAACAACAACAGGCTTCATATATATCAGAACTGGACGACGACAAACCTAGATTTGGGAAGAGATTTCGCAAATAATTCGAGCTCGACTATACCATATGCTATATATTTTAATGCTCAGTTCAATAATTTATCTGAAAGTTAAAGTTGGCTCTAAATAGTAACCATAAAAATACATTACAGGTTCTTACGGTATGCAACATTCTACAACATGAATAACACATATATAGATAATTGTTTTCATACGTAATTATAGCCACGATAATTAAAGTAGAATTCAAATTTGGAGGAAAAAGACCAAAAAAAAAAAAAAGAGGAAGAATCAAATCTCAATCATCAATCAAATCAAAGATCGACTGAGCATGACTTGGCGGCTGGGTAAGAAAAGAAAATGGTGAAACATTTTGATAGATACGATCATTTTTATTCGGCATTCTTGGAAAAAAGGAGTCTTTACAATCTTATCTATAATTTCTGGTACTTCAGTCCATTACTACGATCTTGACGTCAATCTGTATATCTCTCTAATTAAACTGATTCCTTGATTTCACGAAAACCACCACTATGTCTATGTCATCTATGTAAGAAGATTGAGATCGAGTAATCAGATTTCAATTTATCAATCTCATTACATATATACTCAAATTTGAACTGTAAGAAAAATAAACCCATAATTTCACTGACTTAGATAGATGTTTGACGACCAAAAATAAAGATAGATGTTTATTATAAAATCAAATTTTGCTTGCAATGAGTAACATTATTAAACCAATCATGAGTAGATTATAACAATTATAATTTAAATGATGTTATAAGTGATTGTGGCCAAACCCACTTCGTTTTCTTCCTTGTACACCACAAACACAAATACATCACTTGTACACCACAAATACGTAGACGTATTTGCATACACAGTATTCATACGTTTTTACAGTTGACATGACACATACTTTCCACTATATACATAGAATATTATTTTTAATTATTTTCATTCTGAATTTTGGTTCATTGAGTTACCGAAGTGAATTTACAGAAACCTCCTTATTAGAAAACATGTTTACCCGGTGATCTGTTGAAGTTGAAAACTACATTTGCAGTATTTCAAAACACAAAAACAAAAAGTTTGGTCAACATTTCACACTTCATACCACGTATTGTGCTCTTTTTCCAAATCTTCAGATAAAAATGAAAATAATATGTCGATTAGTTTGATATACAATTACAATACGTCTACTTTTTTCGTATCAAGTCGTAACAATCACTTGATGAGTTCCAACATTAGTCTAAATTATATATTTATTAATTATAATTATATTAGTAGTTTAATATATATATTTTTAAAGTTTACTTTAATATTTTATTTACCATTCAACTTATTATTTTTTATTTTTTGAAAGTAACCATTCAACTTATTTTACTGTCATCATTTAGATCCTAACATAACCGGCGGCACTACAAAATAGACCAATGTATATATGCGTATACATGTATATATGTGCACACTTATGTACGGGAATGGTGCGATCAAAGAAACACATTAATTAGTATTAACTCTCCATAATATACAAAGCATGCTTTGTTTTGATACTTAGTTGGTGATGGAGTAGGGTTGATGAGTAGCCTGTTAGAACTCCTTCTGTTTCTATTTTTTTAGTGATTAAAAGACAGTCCATTATGGACATTACTAACTCTATGCTTTTTGCATTTACTTTTATATTTAATACCAGCCATACATCACTTGCGTAGCTATCGGCTTCCTGAAAAAGACCTAAAGCATATATGCACGCATATATAGCTCCATGCATCAACTTTATGCTTGATGTATATACATATATATCTATATATGTATATATATATATGTAGACGTACATATCGATCTGTGTATGTGAGTTTAGGTTTGTGTTTGTTAACTAATGTCAAAGGATGGCTTCCATTAAACGGATATAATATAATATAAAGACATTAATATACTTACATACCATAACAGTTCACCTTTTTTTTTATATAATCTTGTAAGTAAATATACTTGAAAAACTTATGCTGTAACTAAATCAATGGTGTTTTGCTTAATGTAAATTATGGTCCATATATATCTACAACTAGCGGTCAAGTACGCATATAGACACAAACGGTGTGCTTATTAATTAATCCTAAGAGGCTAAAAGTCTTTTTGAATATTATCTGTGATGACTGAAGACTAACAATTTTTTTGTGTGCAACCGCAGACTAACATAAAAGTCGCAACGAAAACTATAAAAGAGACTTTGAGTTTAAGGCCAAAAGATCTCTGTTAACCTTTATATAAAGATGAATATGAATATATCTATGAGACTAATTAATTAGATATTAATTATTTCTTTTTTTTGGTATTATTTAAGCTATGTGTCATCAAGCTCGTTGTAAATAAACCATGTGTGTGTGAATATATAAGTATGGACTATATGTGGAGGGATAGTATAATAGTTATAAAACATGAGAATTGAGCATACGAACATTTCAATTAATTATTAGATTCATATAATGTAGCCAAGGATAATCTAGCTAAGGACATCAGGTCATATAAGAACTGATGTCCACTAATTAACCATATTTCACATGGAACTATAAATATTGAATTGATGTATTCTGTTATTACTATAGGAATGCAAAATATGAACTAGTTTGGTATGGTTTTGGCCTTTTGGATTGGGATTGATAGAAATAATTAAAATAAATGGAAGATTTGAATAAAAATGAGAGCCGGGCTAGTTGATAGCATGATTACATGCATACTCATACTCCTAGGTATATATAATCACATATAGAAACCAATAAAAATAAAAACTATTTATATATTAGACCCTCCTCTGTCCCTAGTCTTCGAAGAAAATGATACATTTTTATTAATACTCAAGACAAAACAAAAAATGAAGTTATATCTATATCACATATGCTACAAACTGTTCCTAGTTAGCATCGGTTATTTGTTTCATCGTGATTCCGAAAAAAAAACCGACGCTAAACATTAATGAAGAAAAAAGCATTAGAAAACCAGCTAACAATATCGGTTTAATTATCTAAACCGGCCAAAAACTCGTCATAAAACCTATCAATCGGTTCCGGCCAAAAGCAAAAAAAGCAATTGCCCCGGGGAAAAAAGTTGTTCATTTCTTATCCTCTTCATTGGTTCGGGTGTTAATATTATCCGATCTGATCTGCGAAGGAAGAATATCTTGAAGTAATCCATGATCTCTAATGGCAGAAGTAGTTGACGTAGAAGCTTGTGACATATCATAACCAAACCCAGGGAATGATGATGAGTCTGGATTTACGAAAGTGCCATCGGAGGAGCTTCTATTGATCATGCTTAGAGAGTTGTTGTACATGTAGGGTTGATGATGCTGAGTCAGCAAGTAGCGTGGCTGAGGGATAGAGAATGATGATGATGACGCGGTGGTCGCACCATGGTCGAGGATTGGTGACGTGAGCATTCCGATGTGTCCACGTGGCGTCATGGGGAAAGGGTGAGAGTGTTGACCTTCGTAGGTTGTCATGACGATGGAAGGATCATCAGAGGATCTCTCCACTCTCTTCTTCACTCCACAACCTACTGTGGTGCAACGGTAATAGCTTCTGCACATTAAAATACTTTATGTTAAATATTAATACATTTACAAATCAAACATAGTTACATTTTCTTATTTACTTTAAAGTTTGGAAAAAATGAAATTTGGAAAAATATGAGGAACAGAAGATCTCGAGATCTGAGATGAAGTTTGGAACAAGTTTAGATAGAAATCTTCCGACACAAGCAACATAAATCAAGGGAAGAAAAAAACACAGAAACCTCATGGAATGGAACAAAAGAAAAGATATTCTTGGAAACGAAAATTCAAACATTTTGGACCCTACACACACGCGTATTAGGTATATATATAGTCGTCTATATATCTTATCATAGTGAACAGTTATATAATATGAATTAGAGTCATGTGATATGCATATAGACTCGGCATGTATATATAGAGCACACTGATTCAATCTAGGGCTACTCCACACACGCCCCTTATGCATACATATGTGGTGTGTTATTTATATAATAAGTTTAATGAACATGTATATATAGCATATATAACACATCTATCAAATGCTATTTGAAACCAAAAAAAGAACATGATGAAGTTGTAGATGATCACTATGAATAGGAAAAAACTGGATCTACTGAAGTGTATTTACTTATGCATATAAAGTATATGTAAACACAGATGCATGCAAAGTGACGATGATCTATTTGGATCTAGCTAGGGCTGTAATATGTATATATATATATCCACATATATATACAGAGTAATATATTTTTACCTGGGATAAGGACTGTTTTTGACAGCTTTCTGGCCGTACTTTCTCCACCTATAACCGTCGTCGAGATTATCAATATCGCTCTTCGTCAGAAACGCAAACCTAGCCTCTCTTGCCTTCTTTTGGTTCTTCTTCTTTGCCTTTAACCTTAAAAACAAGATATTCGCAAAAAACAAATTATTAAAATCCAAACACAAACATAAATCAATCAGTCAATAAAATGGGAAAGTTAATTAATTACTTACTGTGGTTTAGTTCCCTTTTGCTCTTGTTGATCTCCTTCTTCTTGATCTTTAACAGTAACCTCCTTATTAGTATTATCATTTGCAGCTTCGTTGGATGAAGAGGAGACTGAGGTTGAGTTTGGAGATGTCGGTGCTGTGTTGACAACTTCTGATGATTCAGCCTTCGTTGTTGCAGGTTGAGGCAAGGGTAAATCCGTAAAAAAAAGGTTGGTATTGCTGTTGTTTTGGAGAGGAAAGGCATCGAATGAAAAAGAAGATGAATTAGAGGAGGAAGCAAATTGATGATGGTCTTGTCTGAGTAAGTCAAGGAAAGAATTGGGATTGTTAGAGGAGTGGTCTTCGAAATAAGAATAAGGAAAAGGTAAAGATATCGGAGTATCGAAGATGCTTGAGAGATTGATGTTGTTCCCAGCTAGCTCCAACTGATGGAGATGATCTGATGACGCCAGATTCGCCATGTGTGATGATGATGATGATGCTTTCGAGACTTGTTGCTTTTGTTGTTGTTCTTGGTGTTCGATCTTCGTCTCCGTGTTCTTGATACTGTTGAGTTGGTCCTTTTGTTGATGATGATGATCCTCTTCTATCTTCTTCTCCATGTAATAGAAAAGGTGGAATCTCTGAGAGGATACTTTATAGAGATATCATCATCATTGTCATCTTCTGAGATTTCGTGAGGAAGAAAAAGGAGAACTTTTCTTTAGCTTTCTGGGGTGATTTGATGATATGTTTTTTATTTTGTAATGGTTTGTGTGATTTGAGATAAGAAGGGGGGGGGGAGAGAGAGAGAGGTGTGAATATAACTTTTGTGGAGTTTTGGGTTCTTCTGGAAAACAGCTTGGATTTAGGAGGTTTCCCATTTGTTTTATTTTTAATTATTATTTTATGTCCTCTCATTTACGCGGGCAAGAATATTAAAAATGGGAATTAAAATATAATAAAAAGGAGAAAAACACTGGTCACCGGTAAACGCCGGTGTTGGGAGGCGTACGGTTGTGAATGGTATCGGGACGGTGCCGTCCTCTGCCGGGCATTTAATTTTTGTCCCTTCATTTCGGTTTTTCCTTTCTTCTTTATTCCCACATTGTGTCGTGTCTCCTAACGGCATGGTTACAGAACTTTCAGTTTGGTCTCTAATTTTACTAACTTCTTGACTTTTTCTTGTCCAAACTTTATTCGAATTTACATTTCATTTTTACTATAAGCGTGAAAAAATCAACTCTTTACAAATGATTGCTGTGGCATAAGCTGGATGAGTTATCGTTTGATGAAGTGTTGCAGATTTTATATTTTTCATAACTGTAAAATATGTAATTCTAAAACGATAAAAATTCTATAAATTTCACATGAAAATTTAGCCTTAAGTTGTATCTACAATAATCAAAGAATTATTTTACTTCCCAGACCGTACGTAACGTTGGTATGAAATATACTGTCCACTAACATTCTAAGGTCATCAAATAAAATTTTCTAATCTGATTCCACTATTTAATAATATATAATATATTTTGGATTCCACTGTTCAAAAATTCAATTTTTTAATTTCAAATTAATTACAACCATTTTGATAGCTTATACTGTATACTTTCTTTTTCTATCTCAATCATTGCTATTTTTATTGGTAATTTAATGATACGACTATAGTTATCTAGTTGTAAATTGTTATGTAAATTTTTGATTTTGTTTTAGTTATTTTGTATTTCAAAATTAAAATAATATAAAATTTAATTTTTCACCTTAAAAAATTATATAATTTTATGTGAATTTGAATATACATATATTGCACTCGTAAATAGAAATACATATCTTTTGGTTATATTATAGATATTCTCCTAGTGACATTTCATAAAAAGATTGTTTTTGTTTATTCAACTTATAAAATATGATTAAAACTTTTTGTTTTTTTTCCTCCTAGACTCTCTAACAAATTTTATTTCTGATAATTCGTTCTCACTGATGTCAAAACAAAAAAAAAAAAATCGTTGTCACTAAAACCTATTTGTCGGAATTTTGACTCAAATTATTTTTTCGGGCAAGACTCATTCATACACTAACGTATTGTTTTTACGCGTAACTGTACAAGTAGAAACCGGTTAAAACGGTAGAACAAGGGATACGAGGAGTGGCGCGTGAAGACACGTAGACGGTAGACGTAGGAAACGAAAAGGTGTAGGTCTGCCGTATGTGATTAGTGCTCTAATTATTTATTTTTATTTTATTTTAAGCTACTCGGGTTTCCTTGATTTAATTTTTAACGGCAACTCGTCTTTTCCATTATAAATTTATATTTTACGGGAAAAGAAAAATCTGTGATCCTGACATAAAATTTTACAGTTCGCCTAATTCGATTTTGACTTGAACGTCTTGTCGCCGATTCTTTTCATATTACAGGTTACAAACTTACAATAGTTAATTCAATATTGCTTTTGCTTTTCGCCGTTTACCATCAGTAAATGTTAAAGATTAATTGTAAGACAACGATGTTTAAACTTTAAAGTAAGCGCTAGTGTCATAATAATAGTAACAATTCAGAAACACCCATTTTATAACCTTTTTTATTTGAGTGCATTTACCAATGTAAGAGAGACCATACTCAATGATCTGAATTCTGAAACTTCAACTGAGTACATTTTTTGTCTATTAAAAATGAATATTCCTATGATAAACAAATATTAAGCTAGCGACGATTACGATATAATGACAATTCCAAACTAAGAAAATAAAACTGAAAACAGTGTGAGCAGTGAGCACATACTTTCACGTAGATAGAGAATATAAGATGAGAAAAAAAATGCTCCAAGGCAAAGATACAACCAACAGAAAGAGACAAGATTAATGGAAATTCATAGTTAATAAATTATAGAGTGAATTGAATAAATACACAGTAAAAGCAGGAAAGTAGTATATAAAAAAAATATGGAGTAAACGCGTAAGTAAGAAGCTTCGAAAATAAGCTGACACAAAGCATACGTCAGCAGAGAGTTTGCTTCTTCTCCGACAAGTCATCGGTCATCAAATCCTCTAAACTATTTATTGCTCCACGCCTCCACCATCATTTCTATCTTCATTTTTTAAAGCCATTTATGATTTATTGTTAATTTGCATTTATAAGAAAATTAACTCGATATTTCATTATTTGTTCGAACCATTTATATTATTTTCAGCCACCAAATAAACTCCAAATATATTTCAATGGCGAAGTTGGAATTGGTTAAAGGATACAAATAGTGATAGATGTCTACATAGAAAGCATGATAGAAAAAGAAATACTTGTTCAGAAATAATTAGGGTGATATATAAAAGCAAGCTATATAAACATTTCATTTGATACATTAAATATTCCCGTATGAAAATAACATATTTCGTATAAAAACTCATCATTAAAATAATATGAGCAGACTAAATTTTTTGTTCAAAGTTATCAAAATTAACTTTTGTTAGCTGAAATAGATAGATATTATGTTATTTTCTTCAGACTAAATTTTTGGTTGTCATAATAATACTCTAATTTTTTTTTTTCCACAAATTTTATTCTAGTGGACATACAGGGAAGTTTTTATAAAACAACCTAAATAAAGATGAATAGATACTATATTTTCAGATAATCCTCGCAGTTTCATTTTCTTCGTTACAATTTCATTTTCATTAATCTCTATCTCCAGTTTCCGATTCGTTTAAAAATAAATTTGAAAGATACTTTTGTTGGGAGGTGGGGGTTACACGCTTTTCTCATTACATAACCTTTTGTGTATGAGGGGAATGAAGGGTCATGGTCATGGACCCACCCGACCCGACCCGTCTCTTGTTTGTGGCCCAAATCAGTAACACTGTAAAATCGTATATAAAGCAGCTGTTTATTTGGTTTATAGCATAGGCACGTGTAGTTTTTTAACGCGGTATTAGCTGTTTCATTTTCCCTACTCTCATGTCGGTTGCTTCCGTCTCAAGCCACTCTCCCTTTTATTGTTTTCCCCCTCTCAACACTTTTTTTTGGGTAAACACGTTACTTTGGTTTTTTACTTATCATAGGTTAATGATAGTGGACCAACGTCGATATGATAATTAATTAATTATATAGTTGATATTTGATAAAACTCGGTGAAAATTAGGAAAACGCGTGATCAAATCTTACGATGCTAATACTTACCCAAACAAAACAAAAAATGCTGCGTTTGCTGAAAGCTAATACAATGATACGTACTTACCATGCCAATTCAAAAAGTAGATTCCACGAATACGTACGAAATGCACATGTGAGGCTTTCGTGTGTATAGGCGTGCACTGTTTTCCTGTACGAAATAATATATTGTGTAATGTAATGTACCGTCCTGAGATGATGTTATATATACAAATGAATTAATGAAAATAATGGAAACCAAATCTCATTAGTTTAAAAACTGGTTTGACATGGTCCACGCTCGTAAAAAGTTAAGTAGCCGCAAACTAAGGACGTACGTCCACACAGCCCCTTTTTCCTATGTTTACTTCCAAAAAAACAAAAACAAAAACAAACTCAAAATCGCGAAATTGCGAATACGAATACTTGCTACCACTGTACCACAATAACCACTCGGTCTTTCTTTATTATATTTCTAATTTATACACACAAATCAACATCTGCGTATGCATCTATTTATCCATACCTAAACTGAGTCGTAACGACTCCGGCTAATTGGTATATAAGTAATACATTGTATTTGTACATATACAATATTAATTAAACCATTGGTATTCTTTTCCGTAGGAAGTATATTAAGTGTTTGAGAGAAGTATATTCATTAATAATAGGGCCTTAATAATATAATATCGTTCACACGCAGATATATGCCATGTAAGCGTAGTGCGATTAGTTAGACTAAAAGGGTCCTAATACTTAGATCGGTATGATATTTTTAAAAACATACTATTTTAGTGCTTTACTGGCTTAAATCTCACTTTTCGGAACTATGTTTGTATATATATATGCTAGATCTGTAGCATGTATGTCGTATACATGTGTTGTGCACATGGATGAGATCGGGTTTTCTTAAGTTTGAATTGTAGATAGAGTTATTTTATCGCCGCGGATAAAATTATTGCTTTTATAACTCAAACAAATAAAGAAATGGATATGATTGACCACAGGAGCATAGCTAGCAAACTGCTAAAGTTCACGAGACCAGATCGAAGAAAATGTATATATTTCATATGGGTATGACGAAGTGGTCAAAAGTCAAAGGTGTTGACCATAAATTGTTCAACCAAGCTTTATTCTTATCAAAGTCGAGTTATCATGCATGATCAATCAATTTCATATTTCGATTAGGAGTGTAATGTTCTAAGCTATTCGAATGTATTTTTTCGAGAAACTAATCTTGATTTTTTGGTCGACTTTTAATTGTTTTGTTATCAGCTTCATTTTTGTCATTTTAATCTTGATAATGTGTTTATAACGTTTTGTAAAATAAATCTGCAGATTCGTAGATCGTAAACTCTTACAAATATTATTATTTTAACGCCATACTTAAGAAAACATGTATTTCAGAGAAAGATGGTTTGTCATAGTGTTGACTCCTGATGTTTTAGGGTTATTCCAATACCATCATAATCATGGTTCAACCCTCTGAAATGTCTTCTTTTATGGGAGTTTAAATATCAGTTAATGGCCGAAGCCGTTGCAAGGAATTTTTTTTCTAAAGTCTTGCTCACTTAAATTTTTCTGAGATTCTTTTATTGTTTTTTTTTTTTTGTATTATTGATTTTCATAAATTTTACGAGGAAGTAAACTTATTCCAACATTCTCTTGAAATCTTTTCCGGCATAATCGTATATTTATATCTACTTATCTAAATTATATACAATAAACTTTGGAGTGATTTGATTCAAATTTTAATTAGATTGGTCTATCGACGTGAACATATATATGATTACTTGATTAGTGATAATGTCCAGATGACTATCAAAATCGATAAAATATCCTTTGACCTTAGTAAATTCATAATCCAAATGCTCATATATAGATTAAATTTGGAAAGTTTTGAACATATTATTGTCATGTCACTTGTCAGTGCTACAAAGAAAAAAAGGTCAAAAGAGTTAGCTATCGTCGGTCCAAGCCAAATGAGCCAGGTGGGCAATCGCATAATTACAAAGTTCATATAAAAAAAAGATGTATTCATCGGCTCTGAAAGTCTGATGTATTTCTACAAGTCAGTGATTATATGAAACTTTCATCGGGGTAGACGTACTTAAGATAGAGAGAGTAATTTGGCGACACTCAAATTTCAAATAGCATATATCTAAATTATAAAACGAGACCATAACATAATCTGATTTAAGGGAAATGCTATTGTTTATGACCTACACCATACGATGCACCTAATTTAAACCAACATGGATTTGTTATTTTTTTCCCCACAGATACAATTTATGTTTAAATAAACAAAGCGTGATCTTTGTATATGATTTTGGAATATATGATTACCAGGTATCTAAGTTAATGATAAACTAGTGTAGATTTGATTTTTAAGGCTAAATAAACTATATACATGTAGATCTGTAATCGATTATTGTAAATTAAAGAATACATGGAGGGAGAAGAATAAAGGTCAAGATTCTTTCTGGGTAAAATGCAGAAGGAGGGAAAACAACCTGTTGACTTAAGAGATGGAGTTTTCTTACGTCGAGTGAGAACATCTACCGATGATTGCGGCTTTGGTGATTTTGATTTTTATTATACAACCGAAAAAAAAGAAGTTATTTATTCCCTATTTTAAATAATACTCCAGTATTAGTTTAATTGTGAGAGGGATGTGCCAAGAAGATTACAAGAAGAAAAAGTCAAAGTCAAGAGAGATGGGAGTAGTATTATGATTAAAATGGAATATTGTAACGCTAAACCCTAAAACGCGTTATTTGTCACTACCAGACAAACTCACTTTAATAACTCTGAGGGGACAGACAGCTGCTTGGCTTGCTTCTCCAAACCAAATTTTTTTTTTTTTTTTTTTAAACAATAATAAGGAAATAGGAAATCCCCCTCGTTTTCCGTGTACGTTTCTCCAGCTCTCCTATTTTAAGATAACGAAATATATCTACAATCTATTTCTAAGACTATCAAATTTAAACGAATTTGTGACCTTTTATATTTGTAGATTTGTCCGTCTCATTTCTGTTCATGGATTACGCTCTTGCTTTTTCGTTTATCTTCCAATATTTGATTCTCTTTTTTTTTTATTACACGCTTCTGTTTTGTAAAATCACATAAATGTTGGTAAGTAATAGTATTCAATTGCATGTAGACTAGGCTAATGTAGACTGTAGTTAAGTAAGCCACTGAAACTAATTTTCAGTATTATCTCGGTTTCGTATATATGATACATATATATATAATAGTTTCATATAAAGCCTGGAAGAAAGTCAATTCGAGTCCATTTGAATCCTAAATACGTCTAATGCATCCAACGTTGAATTTTAAATAGGGAAAATACCCAAAATAACAAATTCTTTGAATTGTAAATTAAGGAGGGTCTGAAAATTTATGGCCATATATGAAAGCTGTTAGACCAAGAAAAAGTGTCTTTTGTGGACGACCTATAAATGCATTTACATGTCATTGTCAAGTATCAACATATATGTATAACCTAAATCTTATTTATAATACCATGTAATCCCAAACTATTCTATTTGTAACCCAACATACATCAATTTCCGGATCATATATAATCATTAGAATAAAATGTATGGGTATTTCGGATTTGAAATATGCACTATGTAATATAATTTTCAAGTGTAATACTAGTAGATATTGGCATACAGAGCGTGGCTTTTTCAAGGAAATGTGTACCAAGGATGTGTAAAAACAACAAAATCAAATTAATAGATAGAAAAAGAAGTGAAAGCCAGTAAATGAAACATGGACCATCATTAATTGAAAGGTCCATTTTCTAAGGGTCAACTCAAGCCCTAACCATCGACAGAAAAAAAAACTATTCTCCAATTACTTTTTCTTATTTTATTCTTTTTTTCTCTTCAGGTAATATTCTTTATTTGGAAACGACGGAAATCTTAAAATGTTGTTCATAAATACTGTCAACATGATGATCCGGGGATTTTACAGAACATGATGTTACATTTGTCTAAAAAGGTACTAAACAATTATACCCAAATATTTGAATATTGCAAAGATCTTTATCCATTTTAGTAACTGGACAAAAAACAGAATATAAATGACTGTCCTGAACATCAAACAATAATTTAACTCGGATTTATATTTATAAAGATTGGTTGAATCCTCCCAAAAGATTTACTATAAAATGTCATATCAGTGACTAATAAGTAAAAAATGTTAAATTAAGAAAATGAAATCTCATTCCTTTAAATGCATGTGCACTAATGAGAAAAGCTAATAAAAAGGTTCGATTTGATCACACTACTTTTTCATTTCCACTTTTTGCCGTCATGACCATCGTCACCAATATTGAACCTAACTTTCCGAGAAAAAAATACAAAACTCGAGAAACATATCCCATTCATAACTCTTAGAAGTGTTGACAACAACAAAAAAAAATAATAATAATTCTAAGAAGTTAGAAGTTAGAACACTGATCAAGACCTTCAGATTCTGCAAATAGTTTAATATACTTATCACATCCTTAAACAAGTAGTACTTCAATCGCGAAAAACACAAGATGGTCTCAAAACTCCGACAAATATGTAGAGAAACAACAGAAGACAAACGATGATAAAAATGCTAATGTTTCTATTCATAGGTTTGTCTCAGAAACAAAATTTCATCAAGATAGCAAAAAATCAAAGAGTTACAACCCAAACAGTGTCGCAGAAATCATAATACCTCCTTATAAGCCCACGCGATTATGATTTGAATCTGTGATTCATGAGTCTGCAGCAGTGATAGCAGTCGGGGTAACTTGTTTAACTCTCCTTTGATGAACATCATAGTTATAGATACGCGCAATAGTCACCTGTCCATCATACAAAAATCCATGTCAACAAAGAGAAACTACTCTTTACTCAAACCTCTGTATTGGTATCTACATTACTCGGTTTACGGGTTGCCTAAATTGCAAGTTCAGGATGATTGAAAATTTACAGATATATAAAGTAAATCCAGGCCTTAACTAAAAATTAGGCGCTGACTCATATAGAGTGGGACAAAACAAAGAAGTATCTCTGTACCTGAGTAACTGTGACTTGATCCCTCAAGAACTGTAAATCAGCTACAAGAACCTCCAGGCTGGCTTTAGCATTTTCCAGATTGTTTTTCAGAAGGGCTGTAGCCTGTTGGAAAAAATAAAGATTATAAGAACTTATTCTAGGGACCCCGGTGCAAGAAATTTATAACATGGAAGAGAATATGTTTCCAGAGTATGGACCTCTTCGCAGGAATATTCCAGCATGACATTTGCTCCCAACCACAAACAGACTGAGTCTGTGTCCTCAATACAGGCCCGTGAATATATTCCTTCAGACACTTCAAAATCGGCCAAAAGCGACTGCATTGTAAGAAGAATTTCATGTAAGAAAACAAAAAAATCATGAAGAGCACAAGAATCAGCACTAAATCAGTACATCAAAGCAATTTTCATATATAAAAAAATGAAACCCTGTGCCTATCTAGGTGTCAGTTGGTTCTTCCAGTTAAGCTAGAACTATGTTCTGCGACACAACATGTTCCGCGACACAACATGTTCTGCAATAACTTATTTTGAAAAGCACAAGAATCAGCACTAATTTAGAACATCCAAGCAATTTTCATATTAAAAAGATGAAACATCGTGCCTATTACAATCTATGTGTCAGTTGATTTTTTCAGTGAAACTAAGAACTATGTTCTGCTGTCACAATCAAAGACGACTTAAAGACACTAATTAAAGAGCCCATTGATTGGTGATTTAGCAGCACCTCTTATTGGCTTTGAACAAATCAACCTTAATCAAAAACAGACTTTCAAATGCAAGCAGGATAATCAGGTTCTAAAAAAATGTTTCGAAGTATGCCTAACTCGCGCAAAAAAAGACAAAGAGAAAAATCTTCACATGGCTACAAATTCGGTATACAAACATCAATAAGAAATCAAAGCACAACCAAGTTCAACCTTATGGAATTAAAAGTCAGAACTCTGGATTCAGAAGTTCAAATAACATATATATTCAGTCACCATAAAATACCAGCGAGAGACTGATGACAACATCAAAATCAAACGTAGAAACAGAAGAGCGTTTATGCCAAAAAAAAACCCAGTAAATAAGAAAAGGTATCGAAGTAAAACTAGTAGAGATTGTTAAAAGAAATTAACAACGAACCTCACCAGTACCCTTCCTTGCTTGCAAAGTGGCAACAACCTCTAAGCACTTCTCAATATCTGGGATTTTAGCCTGCCCATTGATCAAAACGGTTAACATATCATAAAATTAAGAAAATAACATTGTACCATCATACATAACATAAACATCCCACCCCAAACAAGGGACCTCTCATCATGAAAAGGAGAAGAGCATACCTGAAGATCCCTTTGCTGGGCAAGAAGCTTCATTTCAACAACTTTATATTGCTGAAGCCTAAACAGAAGAATCCCAAGGGAAAACAAATCACTAAAAGAGTACAATGTTCAAGCAATTTGAGCTTCAACTAATGATTCAGCTAAAAATGTAAAATTTATTCAGAGGAGATCTGGGATTGAACTAAGAAGATGAACAAGGAGTGAAAGGAGAAACCTTTCTTGATGGAAGGCGAGAGCAGAGTTGGAATCGAGGCCGGACTGAGAGAGATATGTCTCGACATCTTGGATGAATTTAGCAGCGGGAATCCCTCTCCTCTCAGTCAAATCGTCACCGCTACCACTCGGAGAAGACGACGACATCTGCAATTTCCCAGGAATCGAATCGAAATCGAAGCTTGCTCTATTGGGGATTTAGGGTTTTCTCTGAGTCTGAAATGCCTTCGGAGGAGTGAGTGAAACCAGCGACGGACCAAAGGATCGGCAAGAAGACGACGTCCGTCTTCAGTCAGAACAGAAGCAATCAAACGGCACCGTTTTGAAGTGGGCTTTTAAGGCCTCGCTCGTGAATCATGAAGTAGAGACCCATTAATAATAATAGTGACAAGAAATCCATACTAATCCTTGTTTTTATTTTCCTAATAAATCTCGAACCGGCCGGTTTACGTTTGAAAAGCCAGAAATTGTTACAATTCGACGTGTTTTCGGTGTCGTTTTAATACAGACACTTCTATATACCACCGATACAAAAAAATTTAAGAACTATAGAGTAAATTTTTTATAACAGGAAAACCCATAAAGGTGTCCTGACTGTCGTAGTTTCAACTTTCATGTTACTAGTAAGCCTCAGTCGCCATCAACGTATACATTCATTTTACCATCTCTCTAATGTGTGTGTGTTTGTGATATCTGGGATTTGTTGATTATAAACCTTGCTTTAGGCCCAAGTTACTTGGTGTTACGCTGCATCATTTGTGGCCAAGTTGAAGCTAGCATATACAAAAACTTCCTCATCTCAACATTTGGGTAGAGAAGGATGGCTCCAAATCCAGGAAATGAGGACAGACTTGTACTGTTTCATTTATTACTTATATTTTTCTTAATCCGCAGATATGAGGTTCTGATATTACAGACTTCAATGTTTATCTTTTCCTCTCTATTAGACCTGTAACAATCTAAATTGCAATAACTATATGGAAACGGTTTGGTTTATCATGAGACTAGCCCCAATTATAGGATAATAGAAATAATAAAACAAAGGAGTGCATTCAATCTGCAGCCGGTCTATTTAGTTTGGCGATCGAGGGATAAAGAGGAGGGAGGGATAATAGGTCAAAATACTCTCGAAAGGAACCAATTGCTCCACTCTTCCGATTCCAGTTAAACTTTATACACTGGAAAATTACTTCTTACAAGCTTTCCACAATATCCACTAGTCGATTGCAGCTCTCACCTACAACACCAGTACTAAAAAAATGCCAGCTTAAATCATTGAATGCAACATAGTAATCATGAGATACAGTCTCAATAGCAAATTCGATTGTGATTCTTCGTGCAGCTATGATTCGTTTGGCGGCCTGGATCCTATATCGGTCAGGCGGCACTTCCTCCCTATACCTCTGAAAGCTGTTCCCTAACAATGCAATTTTGGACAATCGATCCATTCTCCAGTTTGCTTGCAAGAGGTTGTTGTACAGATGGGCCACAGTATGGCATGAAGAAAAGAGTAGGCTTTAAAGCTTCCCTGCGAGCGTGCTCGTTAACAGATAGAACGGTGCATCCAAGAGATTTTATGACACTAGATTCTGTTGCCGAGAGGATTGGATCGAATACTTCAATGTTATTACCAACCCAATCAAACTCTCTCTTCATCAAGATTGCAATGCTCAGCTGAAACCTCGGAGTTTCATCAGACTCGATGCTGCCTATACCGTAAATCACCATCTGCAGCTGCGTTTCAGAGCCTAACATGAGCCGAAAGTGGCCTGACACCTCAGGAGACTTGAGCTGTTTTAAGAATGCTTTGTAAAAATCTGATCTCTCGATTTTCTTCATAGAGATTTCCATTTTCTGCTTCAGTCTTTCTTGCCTCTGCGGATCGATTTCAAGATCATCCAAAACCCGAGGTTGCGCTTCTTCTTCTTCTTCTTTATCTTTACGTTTTGGTTTCCTTCTTGTCAGTCTTCCTTTATTCCACTCACCACCACTAATTGAATTTTTCCCTTCTGCTTCGTCCTTGAAATTGTTGATGCTGCTTTTGTTATAACCTTTTGAGGCGAGTTCTTTCAAAAGTTTCTCCTTGAGCTTCACTAAGAGTTTTGATATGTCTTCTTTTACTTGCTTCGTCTTTGCCTTTTGTTCAGCTTTGCTTCCTATTGCAGCTGCCTTTTTCATTTCTGCCTCATTGTCCTGTAGTTGTTTTATCTCTAGCCTACGATAAACAATATCATCATCAACACTTGGAAGCATCATATACGGTTTAGGGTAAGAAGCTTTTGTAAACAAAAAACCGATATATTAATGATGCTATTACCTGTGCCTAGCAAGAATCCCATTCATAGAGGTTTGTTCAGATATATTATCTCGAGCGTTTTTACTGTCTGCCATTTAAGAAGCCAAAGAAATAGAATTAGAAACGGAAGGTAAAATAGGTGTGAAGTCGAGGAAAGCCCCACAAAACAGTTAGTCTTAAAGTGACAAAACCTACTAATCTCAGGAATGGCAATTTCGTTTAGATTTCAGATAAGTTCACGATAAATTATTCGAAATTTTTGACAATAACGTGTTGACGTGAATCTAAAGAAACAATAGCTACAAGAAAATCGGATTTTCTTTTTCTGTAATATAACCACGTTTTATATCGTTCCAACTGAGAAATCTGGAGTGCATAAATTCCAGTCGGAGTAACGGGTTTGATCATCAGATAGTGAATAAACACGAGAGAAATTTTGGGTTTGTACCGTTGGTCGAAGGATAAGAATGAAACTTCGTGACTTAGGGTTTACGATTTAAAAATTAAATAGTCGAGGAAAGCAGAGATAAACTGACCAGTGAAAGTGTACGGGTTCGACCTTTCCACTAGTGAGTAGTGACAAAACACGAGAGAAAGATTCTGAGTCCGTACCGTTGATCGAAAGAGAAGAATGAAGTTTGTGATTTAGTCGACGAAAGTAGATTAAAACTGAAAGGCTAATAGGAGAGCCAGGTAAACACAAATCAAAAGGACAAAGATAGTTGAAGTTATTATTTGCATGTACAGAAAAAGGGGAGTTAAAGTTATTGGGCCATAAGGCCCATCAAAACCAGACACATACAGTATATTGGCTTTGAGCACGCGATATGATTGATTAGGATTGGACAAAATATTCGAGAATCCAACTCGAAAAGTAAGATATTATGAGGTTTTTGAATTCGGTAATTAAATTTAAAGATTAAAATATCTAAATTTGCTAACATATAATTTCTTTAATATGTAAAATATCTATACAATAAATGTATTCTGGGAAACAACATTGAACTGGACAGTCTTACCTTAACTTTGATTCAACCCTGATAAAAGATGCTAAATCAAAGATTAGACATGTCGAGATGGTCAATCATGAGTAGAGAGATTGAAATTTAAAATTGGGCCATTTGGCGAAGAACTTTCAGACGTAAAGAAGAATGAAACAACTTATATGTAGAATTTGAACATTGATTGTGAAATGGTAATAGAGGATTATTATTGTAGAAAACCCCCCCTCAAAAAGATAAAGGGATATAAAAACTTCTACAATTATAATTGCATGTAAGTTTAACTACGGTGTGGAAACCAAACAGATTTGTTGTTTATAGAAAAATGCAACCAAACTTACAATTGAGACTCTTACCGACTTCGCCATTTATACATATATTCAGGATTTAATCAGGGTACACGAAATTATATTGTTGCGTCCATTGGAGAGGAGCTGCTAGTGTTACAGCTGCTCAATCGAAAATCACAAATATACGAATTGTTCTGTTTTTCACATATTTTTTTACTCGATAAAAAACAAACGTGGGTGGGGTGGGACCCAAATACCCCTGCAAACAGACAAAACTGAATTACTGACAAAAAGTGGGAAAATGGGTGGCGGTGGGAAAAAACAGATATTCAGCACCCGAAAATCCTGAGGAGACCGTCGAAGGAAACGCCGCCGTTTGAATCGCCACCGCCCAATTTAATCATGGCCTTGATTTCATCGTCGTTAGCAGGCAAACCAACCGAGTCCATGTAACTCTTGAGGTCTCCGTAGCTCAACCTCCCATCTCCGTCTTTATCCATCACCTTGAACACATCCTTCATCAATCCGTTACCAGATTCGCTCAAAGGCGCCGTCTCCAGAACTTTCTCGAACTCCTCAAACTCCACGAACCCGTCCTTGTTCGCGTCCGCCACGGATATCATCGTCCCGATCATCACCTCGTCGGAAGACGAAGAAGAAGATCTCGGGATCCCGGCGTAAAATGCCCTGAGATCGTCGCTGCTGATTTTACCGTCGCGATCCGCGTCGATGATCTCGAACGCCGGCCGGAAATCTGAATTCGCGGCGGTTATTGAACTCGCAATCCTACCAGAAGGACACATCTCCCTCTCTCTCTCTCTATCTAACGCTTAAGGAAATTCGAAATTTGTCGTTTCAGCTTTGTGAATGAAGAAGCTGAGAAGCCTTAAAAGACGTGTGGGGGCGTAGGGGTTTATATAAGGGACTAGGCTGGAATGTGAAGGCTTATGTTTGACTTTGACTCTCTAAAGCTTGCTTCGAAAGTTTGATTGTATATTTTATTTATTCAATAAAATCTAACAGCAATAATATAGGGTAGAGATATAATGTATTAATTCTTTTGAATAATAAATTTTGGAAGTAAATTGAGTTATTTTACATATCTTTGTAAACAACTCAATTTAAATTGTGATAATGTGATAGTGAATACAATAAAACAGAAATGAAAGTATTTTACATTTTATACAAAGAGCTGTTGTCGAAAAAATAAATATATACAAAGTGCTATTAAATATCTGGGGTGGTGGCATAAATATTACATTTATGAAGGTCATGAGAATCTTTTTTAAAAAGATCCGTTACGAATAAATAACATTAAATGGAAGTGAAATTTGGTTTACATATCTGGACTCGTTGGGGGAATGAAGTGCGTAGTGCATGACATCACCAAATTTGGAAGCAAAGTTGATTTTAAAAAGTCTACTACTCTACTTATTCGAAGAGAGAGTTGATTTTTGTTGTCTTCTGATGTTACTCGAAAAAGTGAAAATGTGCGACCAATAGCATCCGCAATTAAATGGACCCATACTACCAATGAATGCTGGCCTCTAGTAGACTAGTAAGATGGCATCTTCTCTTCTTTTACATCGCTAGAATCTTTTTCATGACGACCATACAGTATTTAGCTTACGTGTCAATATTTGGTTTCTGGTTCTACCACACGCGGACACGCACGATTTTTTTTTTTCTTTTCCTTTGCTTAGATAGGTACATACATCTTGTTTTTCTCACAGCCACAATCTTTTCAAACAGAGGAAAGTTCTACACACTATATAGGAATATTACAAGAAAATAGATATTTAAGAAAATTCCATTTGACTTCTTGTGAAACGTGCGAACAAAAGAATGTGGTTGAGACTTGAGAGACGAGTGTGATAACGGAGCACAAAATTGCTGCAACCAGAGAACGGCCGTCAGGATATATCCTTTTTACAGCAGTAGAGATGCTTGGAGTTTTGTGTATTGATGGTGTAACTGGTTTTTGGAGTTCCTTCTATTACTTGTTTGAGCAAGAAACAGAACAACTTGTCTCAAAAAAACACAAACAATAAGGAAAGCATCATCCAATAAATATCAGATATTTGAAAAGTCTATAATTATCAAATATTTTCACAAAGGCATCATCCAATGAAATGTGACAATATTTACTGAGTGTTCCAAATCTTTGATTCTTTCTCGTGTTTTTCACCTGTACAGACTATTCTTAAAAACAAAAACAAAAAGGCTGGGTCTGCCTCGGGCATAATTATATATATATATATATTTATCCTCTCTAGCTCGCCTCGCAAGCACATGACATTGAAATGGATTCCGAAAAAAAGAATGCCTCTTGGCTCTTGCAATGAGAGAGATTATCGATCCAGCTTACCAAAGCTTCTTCTTGCTGCTCCTCTTCATTGCGCTTCAACACAAACTCAGACCTTTCTTCTGCTTCTGAAGCTAAGCTTCTTCTTCTTCGTCTTCTTTAACGCCAATCAGACTCTGCTCTGTGGGTTTAAGGGTTTATTTTTCCTTGAGGGAGGAGTTGTCTATTGATGCAGCACGAGCTGCTTGGAACTGTATAGTGTATTTTCTCTGAAGCTCCCTTAGTTTCTCCATCACTTCTTGGAACGTCGGTCTGCGCTGTGGTTCACTGCACAAAATATCTTACTCCGTTAGCTGCTGCCGCTTCATCTACTTCAAACACATATTAGTCAAAATACAACTGTGAAAGAACATTAGAACTTCTATCAGCTAACTGTTTAAGCAATCAAAGTTCAACAATTCTACAACACCTACTAATTTCTTACCTTGGTGGTATTCGTTAAAAGAAGACAATAATCATTGTGACAAAATTTATATCCTTTTATTGGATAACTAAAAGACGGGATTTGCTGAAAGCTTTCATTATATAAAAGAATAAACCTTCAATAGTATTTGTTTTGGGATCCATGGAAACTAAAGGATTGAACTATGGAGTAGATATTTCATCAAACTTTTGTTTTACTTAAAGGGGTTCTTTACAATTTGTCAACTATATCCAAGTGTACTTTACTTCATAAATTTTTCAAACTCATTTACTTTGTTTCTCAGCTTAAAGATACCACAAATGAAAAAAAATAGACTTCGCATGCGACACTACTACAGTTCTAGTATTTTTTTTTCTCATTCTTCAGTAAAATGACACGAATATTTCAGGTATCGTTCATCTACTGCAGAAAAACAGAGTATGGCATACTGTGGCATGTTTATGAAAATTAGGTTCTGGTCCCTCTCCTATGCAACCACTATCGAAGACCAAAACAGAACTTAGGATTTTTTTTCCGAAAATGTAATGTTATATTATGTAATACGCACCTGTGCCAGCAGCTATCCATTAGAGAAATCCACTGAGGATCAACATCTTTTGGGACTTCCAGCCTCTGGTTCATAAACCCCACAGCTCCAATCACCTGCAGGTATCCTAAATAGACATCTCTTCATATTTGGTTCACATGTGCATGCGGCTTATATGAATATACGAAGGAACTAAGACGCAGAAAATGCAAACTTTCCTAAGCAGAAGGGATGTTTTGCGATGACAAGACCTCTAATTCGTAAAAATTGCTAAACAACCCCTTTCATAGTTTGATTTGACCAACAGAGACCATTGACTAACTGAACTTGCCAAGTATAGGTAGTGTTTTTTTCTGTAAGAAAATTCACTATGTTCTTTTACATTAATATTGCAATAGTCAAACTGGGTAGTATGGTTTACTAACATACTTCACTAAGTACAGCTTAGTTATCGGTTGATCGAAACTATATCCATTTTAACAGCGACCAAATAGCTGCAGCGTTTGTAACATTGAGATTATTCCTTGGACTAATATGACCTTGTATAGTATGGCCAAAATATAGACTTTCTACTCTCATTTTCATTTGGGAGTAATTCTTTAGGTTTTTTTCCGTAAATGCGGAAATTATACCTGCATAGCATTTAGATTTTCCCACGGAATCTTCTCAGTCACAAGCTCCCATAGTACTACTCCAAAGCTGTAAACGTCAGACCTGCAGTTTAAACAGAAGAAGCGTCGTTAGAGATGAAGGCTAGACAGCAATAGTCAAAAGAACTTAACCAAGCACAAAATGAGAATATACTTTTCATCAGCAGCCTCATTTCGAAGAACTTCGGGTGCCATCCATTGAGGCTGCAAAACAGGTAAAAAGCAACTGAATTCATCATAAGAATTGACTTCACAAGAAAAAGAGGAATCACTTCGATAAGAGTCTGTTGAATACCGTTCCCCTTCCGGTCTTCGTAGTGAGGTATGTCTCATGCTTGATACGCGAGAGACCAAAATCAGCAACCTGTTTGGGAAGACACGGTAAGTTAACTATGACAAACAGATCCATATTAAGTTCAATGCTAGTTTCTACTTCTGCAATCAAAATCGTAGCCTCTCTTTACATTTTGCTTTATATTTTTTCATACAACTTCCCAGTTCTGACACAATGGAATTACTAGAACTAATAATATTCTTTTTGTACTTAAGCTAATATTCTTAAACCGTGTCACAAATAAACTGAAATAAAACCAAATCCAACCGGCTAATTCACTGAAATCGGAAGAAAGTGTACTCAGGAAAGGAACTAAATGGATTTAACAATGGAAACAATACCTTCACAGTCCAGTTCCGATCAACCAATAGATTTGATGACTTTAGATCGCGGTGAATGATGGGTGGACTACAATGGTGAAGATAATTCATGCCACGAGCCTGCGGGAAGAAGTATGTAAATAAAGTCTGCAACATGCTGGATGAGAGGTACGGTGACAGAACCAACGAGTTGAAACGACAGATGCAAGGAAGAACTGTGGACGTATAACTATAAATGATCTAGAAAATCACGTGTTTAACGAATACTCACAATATCCGATGCCATATGGATACGTCGCCTCCAATCCAGTTTTGATGTGTTCCTCTGTAGCAAACGGAAGAGACTTCCACTGCAAATGTTATTTTGATAGATTTAGAGTGCGTCAGAGTTTGGTCTCGGAGTCCAAAAAGCACAAAAGGAAGTGCAGTATTAGCCAAAGAGATGAGACCAAACCGTGGAAGGAACTCTGTCACGATACAGAGACGCTGGGGTGATGTCACAGCTCCCATAAATAGTAGAACATTTGGATGTCTAAGTCTTTTCATCAACGATACCTTCAGAATAAAGTAAGCACAGCATAGGTACTTCAAAATTAGAAAAAGTGGCTAGCTGATCTCTGAAATGATTGAATTCTCGGGTAGATGTAGTTTGGAAGAAAGATTTTGTATGGGAAAGTGAAGGTAGTTTAGGGAATACATGTTCAAACGAACATAATTAAGGCTGAAGGCAGGTGTCAATCACTAAAATCATTTACAAGTATCAATTGTCTTTTACCAAACACGCTTAGAGAAGTGATAGATAATAGTATAATACCTCTTGTCTAAAAGATGTTATGATCTCTTCTGAATATTCTTGTTTGGAGAACACTTTTACAGCCACATCCTGCAGTGACATGAGCAACTCTCAGTAAGAGGCACTTTGTTCATTATTGGATTATTAAAATCGACAATGCATATTCTACAACATCAACAGAAGGCAAGAACGTACAGATCCAAACCATAGACCGTGATAGACAGTTCCGCATGAACCTGTATGCATAAAGAGGAAAATTATCAGAGCATGTTAGCGGAACAGAGACCAGAAAACCACTAAACCGTATGATGTCTTGAAGGATGGATCTATCTTTCGGAAAAGGAGTACATCACCTTGCCCAATTTGTTCTCCAATTGTCAAATCCTCCCACAATATTTCATAGTCCAAGCAGTCACTATCCATATCGACCTTGTTCATAACACTGCTGCTAGTACTTCCACAGCTGCTAGCACTGCTTGTGCTGTTCACATTAACAGAGGAAGGCCAAGACCCCATAGCCTCGTTATTGGCAGCCTTATTACTTTCAGATGCCTGGCTTTCAGGTTTAACATTATGAAAGGAATTACTTTGATGAGCCGGTTCTTTTTGTGGTTCGTTCTGCACCCAAGGCCACACAGAATGAGCACGCCTTCCTTCCAAACCTTCTTGTTCATTCCCTTTCCATGGCCATGACAATCCTTTCTTTAACATCCATTCTTCAGCTTTTGAGGCAAGTGTCTTCGGGATAACAGAGTTTCCATCATTTTCATCACTGGAGTCTCTGAAGGGCTTTGAAGGAGACTTGTCATCGCTACGTAAGAACACACCAAAAGGAGACTGGACAAAATCCCCCCTAGCTGTGCTAACACCGGCATCCTCCCTCCGTTCAGAGAAAGCAGCATCGAAGAAGCCCTGATCCGACTGATGACTGTCCACACTTCCACCCTCAAGGTGTGCAGTGCTATTATCACCTGCTTGCATTTTCGACCTGACCTTGTTGCCCACCTTGGATGCCTGTAATTATAACAACACTGTTCAAACGATGCAAGAGTATAAATAAAAGATGGGAACATACAATTAAACTAACCAAATCTGATATCTTGGATGCTATAGCAACTTGTATAGGCTGCTGAGAATCAAGGCCAAGTTTCGATACAACAGCCTCTTTAGAGTCAAGACCAAGCTTAGACGCAACACTACTAGTCGCCCGGCTAAAACTCGTTTCCCCTTCCTGCCCCCTCGTCTTAGCCGGAGAGACTCTCGGGTCTTGAAAAAGAGCGGAATCATTTGTGATGCATATGATCCCAATCAGAGAACCATCATCATCATAGAAAGGAGACATGGTAGTCACGACTGAAAACCTATCTCCAGCTTTGTTCTTGACAGGAAACTCACCAGTCCAACTCTCTCCGCAGCCGCAACGCCGAGTGATATTCTGCGCAACTGCAGCGTCCTGTTGATCTACAAGAATATCAATCGGATCCTTCCCAAGTGCTTCCGCAGACGAGAAGCCGTAAAGCGTTTCCGCCATCGCGTTCCTGGAACACAAGCATATGGCATCGAATATTGAATCTGAATATCAGTTGGGAGATATACTAAGATTGTTTGTTTCAGCTAACTGAACGGAATCACATCTCCTTAAAACTATAGGGATCAAATCTGACTAGTCGTTCTCGATTCCAACAATATAGGAAAAATAAAGGATTCGTTAAAATCTAAACTACTCACCAAAAGATAATTTGGCCATTTAGATCGAAGACATGAACAGCTTGAGCCATAGACTGCAAAATATTCAAATACTGTTTATCGGTGAACTTGCCTGCCGATTTTCCCTCGCCACTAGCTCCTCCTCCTCCGGCGGCGGCTTTCGGATGTCCACGGCTCTCCTTGCGGAGCGGGGAAGCGTGACGGAACGAGGCAGCGCCGCTCTTTCTCCACATCGGAGCTCCGTCGCCACTGTTTCTCCTCACAGGACGTTGCGGAGACATGGAATGCGAGCGCTGCTTAACCTCCGCGGAAACCTTGAGCCTCGACATCTCACGCTTCAGATGCTCCTGGCTTTCTTCTAGCTCCCGTATCTTCTTCAGCAGCTCCTCCGCCGGTGGAGTCTCCATTGCGAACACCAAGTCAAAACACTACTGAGATCGAAATCTGAAGTTGAATCGGAGGTAGCTTGAATCACGGCGAAATGGTGAAAAGGAGAGGAGGAAGCTTTTGTATGTTGTTGAAAAAGGGGAGTCGACAATGATGGAGGAAACCTTCTCTGCTTATCTTTGCTTCCTTCGATTCCTTTTCTTTTTTCTTCTGATTTTAGGTTTCTCGTTTTGTTCTTACTTTTTTCCTAATTTTTTACTACTTTTGCTCCTCTTCTTCTTCTTCTTCGCCTTTTTGTTTTGCTTGTTTTATATTTCTTCGGCTTTGTTTTTTTTATTTTTTATTTATTTTTGTTGATCAACTTGGTGCTTAATGGGAAGAGTCTATAAAATATTTAGATTTCTTTCTAAATACAAACAAAGCAAATAACCACCTCCTTAAGTTTTCATATATTTGATTTAGGCAACTTTTCTATGAGTGGACTAATAAATGATCGATTTCAATTTAATTGGTTTTGGCTGCTTGTTCTGTATACTATAATCAGGTTTTTTTTTGGTTTTTCTTTCTGAAAGACAAAAATAAGAAAAATTCAAATACTTCAAAGGAAAATATACCAGATAAGACGGAAATAGATTTGTTTGGCAATTTTTATTTTTTGGACAAAAAGAATTTGTCTAATTTTTTATAAATAAAATTCATTTTCCCGGTAAAATAAAAGGAATCAAAATACTTTACTTTAAAAATTAAGAATATAAGCTGTAAAAAAAGATGATCAAAAGTTCAAATTCTATACACTTTTTTCTAAATTATTATCCATCTGTCTAAACTTCTTCTTTTTTTTGTCTCTCTTTCTCCCTTACATCCACAAGTCACCAATTTTTTCAGGTCAGAAACTTGCCTTTAAGCTCCAAATTTGTGTGGTCACATTATCATGTTTGCTCTAACCCAAATGTTACAAGATTACATTATTCATCTGAAATATATATCATAATTCTATTTCTCCTGTATTTATAGTTCAGAAGAAAAACTATATACATATCTTAAATGAAGCAAATGGATGCATGTGAAGTTTGATAACCCATCAAATATGTTTAACAAATCTCGACTCAACATTTCCCTTATTTAGAACTGAAGGTTGATTTTTCTTTTCATTTTCACAGATATTGCAAAATAAACGTATATATATATATATACACTTACTTATACGATCGTACAAAAAATTAATACTTAATTATATCATGTTTCCAAACACTTTTCCATAATTATGAACAACTGTTTTTGTTAACCATGAAAAAATAGTAATTCGATAGATTCAAACATTCACTATCAATTTTTTGAAAGTTAATAATATTTTTTTAACATTAGTTAAAATAAATTACATCAAAAATTTTAAAATCAATTTTCATGGAAAAAAACTTAATTAGGAACAAAAAAATAACTTTATTAGGAACAAAACAATAACTTAATCATGGACCAAAGATAGCAAATCTGCACTTTTCAACATACACTAATTTTGTGTGTGTTATTAAAAAAAAAAGTTTATATTTTGTAAATATTATTAGTTTCTAATGCAAATTTTCCACTGAATTATATCTCTTGATTGAGATGAAAAAGCCATTATTAAATGTAAGTGCTCTCTATCAACACAGACCCCACGCAATTTATTTTGCATGCAACCCATTCCATTAATTTCTCAAGAAAAGGTTATCTTTTTGGTAAGCTCAATTTAAAGTCTCCCATTGGTTGGACTTTTATTCATTATGACCGTACAATCATGATCGATGTGAAGTTTTTTTCCTTTTTCTGTTCATGTGGAGTATTTCATAACATAACCATTTCCGTTTTCTTGTAGTTTATGTCAAGAACCACTTTCGTTTATAAAGCTTTCAGACTATGCTAACTTTTTGTAATAGAAAATAAAGTTTCATAAATAATAAAAAATAGTATAGACACATTCGCAATGTATATATACCAATTAGTGCAAATAATATACTTATATACAGATATGAAGGCCATATTTCTTGGTCTCTCTTTGTTCTTCTATAAACTTGATTAATATCGATTCCTAATGTTGTTCAATCTCGATCGGTGCCCCAGCAACACCTGTCTCCCTCTTTTCAGAAGTCTTCTAACTATTTAGTTTTGATATGCAAATTTCTGTGTTTATTTTTCGCTTGATGAAACACTATTAGTTCTCCATCGGTTTGATGTGCACATTAACGTCGTTATCACTACAGCGAACATGCTTGATTCACACAAAGAATACACCCGATATAATTTAATCAAATCTCGTGATCGCGTGCATCCGAGCCTTTATTGGTTCCAGATGTCAACTCTTATTTGTTTCTCCTTCTTATGAATTTTTTTTTTGGGTTTTAAATTTAATTAGAAGAATATGGATATTGGATAGTCCAGTGACCTTTCTTGTTTCATGCCTAGTTTTAAGACTCACAATAATGTCACTGTAAAATCTACACACATCAATAACCAATGCTTTTTAAAAAATCAAGTCACGGATACTTCGAAGATTCGACAGTTCGACACCCATCCTAATCAAAATCTATCATTTCTGCGGCAAGCAAATAACAGGATAAACTTATATTTTTGGCCCTCATATATTGATATATACTTACAAACTAAAGTAAAAAGTAAAAAGTTTTGGTAGTAAAATAAACTAGAAAAGTATGGCACCAAACAAATTGTCTTTACGTGTCTGAAAATAGAAACTTGCACCGAATTCTTAATTAACCTAATGAAAGAAAAGGTGGGATGTTTTTTTTTCTCTTCATGTAATTTAAGTTTAGACAGGCAAAATAAAGTCACCTAATCACTTGAAAAATCAGAACACGAAAGATCATATAAACTGTTTGATGGTTGTAATATTGCCACATGTGTTATATTATAAAGAATTACGTCGATGCATCTATATCCATAAATAGAGGAGAGGTTATAGATTCTTTGGGTTGGTAATATCTTCGCCTTGATATTGGACTGCGCAAGTTGATAGCTGGTAGATCACCAACAAGTCGAACGAAATAAAAAACGAATAAGATATAGAAGTCATGAGTCATAATATCAAGTTTTCATCGTCTTTTCCTATTTTTATTATAGAAACTTTTTTCTCGCATACACACGAGACGAGGAGCAATATCTAGTAAGATTATTAACTAAACCATAAAACCAATAAACATAATTTTTACGCATTGCTAAAAATAAACGTGTTTTAGTTTAGTTAAGCTATCCCTGTAAAAGAAATAGATTCCAACTCCATTAATTTAATTGCTTAGTGTTCTTGATGTAAATATAAAACAAAATATAGCAAGAAAAACAAGAAATTGAGGGAATTATCACTATTCTATGCCCCGGCAGAAAGATTCTTCTAAGAGAGGAGACTCTCAAAGTGATTGGGAAAACAACTTAATCTAAACTTTGTTATATGTTCGATTCCGTCGTATGCAGAATTTCTTGCACAATGATACCCGGTTAATCATAATATGTATACATAAGCACAAAATGGCATATTCCTTGATCAATGTTGGTAAATAAATAAACTCACCATCACCGGTTCAAAGAGCTTCCCATCATTGTACAAGGCAAAAGGATTCGTCACGCGACCATTCTTTTTTTCACAGCATCCTCTCATATCCATAATGTGATCATAAGAGCGTGACAACCATAATAACTAATCCAAGCTATTCTTCACTTGTTGTTTATTAGTTATACCACCCCGACTAGGTAGAAGATACATTTTATCTAGCAATTTGGATTACTACAAACTTTTTTGAACCTCACATCGAAGGTTACTATATTTATGACCAGATGCATTTCTAACTTTTCATTGAGCAATGAATAGAGGTAATCGGTTATAAAGTTTCCCCTTAAATATTAGTAATTGAAAGCATTCAGTTTTTACGGTTAATGGAATGAAAACCTGTCTTTTTGGAAACTTATAGTCTGACAAAGCTAGTAAGCTACACTATTTCATAAGACCCCTAGCCAGCAACTACATAGAAGGTAAGAACAAGTGGTATCTCAGCTGATAAAATGTGGTCCGAAATCCAACACGGAAAACTGTGAGAAATTTAAGGATACCAAAATTTGATGACTTGGATGTAAGTGTAACAGAGAAAGATAGACTGAAAAGTTTAGAAAAAAGGGAAAGAAAAAAAAAGTAAACATAACATCAACACAAAAGAAACTACGAAAGAGAAGAAGAGCACAGATATATTTTTAGTAACATCTCTATAAGAATGTAAACGCTAAATGATAAATCGAAATGAATTTAGAGTAAATTTTATTTTATTTGCAATTTTTAGTAAATTTTTGAAATGGTCCTATAGCATGTATATTATAAAACCGAAATGATAAATTTTTTTAAAATATTATATTTCAATTTTTTGAATTGGATGAAATTCTGTTTTTGAACCTCATATCTAAAAAAATAACTTGAAATAGAGTTAATAGACTAAGTCACTTTCTCATTTAGATGTTCATTTTTTTTTTTTGAAATATAAATCTCTAATTAGCTTATGATTTAATTTGTTCCTTGAAATTTTTAGGTTTTGTTAATTAGATCAGTAACTTGTTTTAGTAGTTACCAATTGGGTTATTCTTAACAATAAAAGATGTGCCAATCCTCTAAATTTTGAAGAAACCAATTTATAATTTCTCATCCATCTTAGTTTTCATTACAAATCTTCACATACATATTATTTGTATTATTACTCTTTATTTTCTTATTTATTTCCTCTATTCTCTTTTTTTTTTTCTTTTTGTGAATTCGTGTAAACATTATTATAATTGTTATAGTTTTAGTTAAGTGGACCAATTTAAAAATATCTTCCATAATAAAATAAAGTTTTTTTTTAAAAAAAGCTCTGAAGAAGTATCATATATCGTCTTATAAACTTCTCTTTTTAATCTTATATCTCCAATAATATTAATCTATTTTAACTAAAAAATTGGCATACACTAATATATTTTAAATATACAAATTAAAAATAATTTATAAATAAATTTATATATATTTGAAATATATATATATCTTAATTATTTTTATTATTATATATTAAAATATTTCAATAATATTACAAAGTCTTTTTCATAAATACACTATTTTTGTTCCACAAATATGCTAAAAAGTAAATTATATACAAAATTAAAACGATTGTATTAAATTTATTTTTTGTAAAAGTATTTTCATAGCTATTGCTCACTGAATTTCCAATTTTTGTGTTTAGATGAATAAGATACTCAAATAGGGTATTTTCATATATTAAATTGTATGACAAGTTTTTTCATTATTTATTTGTTAAAATCCAGAGGCTTTGAAAATATATATATAATTTAAAATACTAAAGGTATGAATTTGTATATGTTGAATAATAAATAATTAGAGGAAACAGATTTAAAATTTATATATAATAAAAATATTTTTTATAACATTTCTCTACTATTTTACCGAAAATGATGTTTCATTATTAACTAACAAATTTTAAATATTCAAAATCATGTGAACAAATATAATTGGGTAATGTTTTTCATTTCATTTTCTTATAAATTTTAGTTGAATACTTTTTTCTAAGAAAAAAAAATATTTATGCTTGATTTTGTTTCAAAATATTATAAAAATCATTAAATATCAATTAACATTATTGATGATAAAATCATGTAATATAATCAATGCATCACAGAGAAAATTATCTAATTAAATATATAATATAGTTCGTATAATTAAATTTGAGTGGGGCGATATGGACAATAACATCATATTCTCTTATATCCATTTATGGGCGCTGACGAGGTAGTTTGCATTCCTGATCTCCTATTATATAAATGTAAAGTGGGTTCGTCAAAACAAACTAAGCAGAATTTGAGTTAGAGAAATTACGCAAGACTAAGAAACAACGTTTTATTTTCTCTTTAAATTGAGAATTAACGTCAACAAATTACAAATAAATTGGAGGAATTTTTTCTAACGATATATGCAATCATACAGTTATATGTCATACGATTACTAAGTTTAACTAATGCTTAATACTGGTGAGATAATTGTGTCACCTACTGACAGCTTTATATCGTTGAGACGTTTATCATTTCTATGTGTATCAAGAATTTTAGAGATATTTGACAGATTCGCATATTATTTTTGTTTTGTTTTTGTTTTCATTGGTCTGAAGAAAACTATGATAAGTTCAAATTGTTATAATTTTCTGTTACACAAACACCGATTAAAGAAAATGTGACTAAGAAATGCTTGTAATTATAAATTAGCAAATGTAAGCGTTAAGCAACCTACTCTATTAGTCAGATGTCATTAATAAAATAGCGGATGGAAAATTATTTAAGAAAAATTTGGATGATGTAATAATCACAAACCGTGCTACGTGCTCACTGGGAAAATATACTAATTGTCGGAGCAACAATCAGTAGTGGACAATTGTAGATATTAAATGATTTTTAAATCTATACAAAACTCTGACAAAGATGATATTACAGAAAAGGATATGACGAGTGGCATACTTACAAATTAACTTTTAAGGTGATTTTAGTATATAAAATTGGTTGATAAAAAAATTAAATAAGTAAAAGATATTCTGCAAAAAGACAGCGAAAACAGTGTAATTAGAGGGAAATTTAATTTTTATGTTATCCCTTGATATAAATCATAGATACTAATCTTTTTAGTACACATATAAATAGGATACACGGAAAAATAGTTTATGCTATCTGCAGTTTTTCGAAATAATGAACCAACCATGAGAGATGAGTACTATATAACCAGCAAATAATAAAGAGAAATATGTCAAGTGACTGTAAAATCAAAAAAAAATACATAGATATGTAGAGAGATGTGGAGGTTATATATAAAGAGATGGTTACAAATATCAGAATTTCAGACTTTCTAGTAGTATGATTCTGACTGCCAAGTTAAATTATAAAGTGGTAGAACGACCTAAAAAACTAATTTTACTATTTTTTGTTTTTACTATATAATAAAAAAATTTCTCGCTTACTCCACTGTTTCATTTCCTATATTTTTGTTCTTTTGTGATTATCAGTAATATTAATCAGATGGAAAAAGATAAAGTTGACTTACATAAACACATTTTTTGAATTTTTTTTAAAAGAAATGCAAACATTCTAAGATAAAAGTTGGTTGAAATGTAAAAGCAGCTTTAGCCATGTAAATATCCATATGAGTTTTAATAATAAAATATTAATATTTTTATTTTAGTTTAGTTTTCTATTAATATTTTATTTTATGTTAAAAACTTGATCAATCATAAAAACATACATGTGTATCCTATCTTAAGATCATGTTCAATGAGAAAATTCCTCATAGGGTTTTTATTATTTTTTATTATAAATTTTATATAAGAATTCCAAAATTTTATTAATTTGTTTTTTTTTATCAATGATAAAACCATGTTCTCAATAAAAAAAACAGGAATTTTTTTTTATTTTAAGAAAAGTTTATTTTCTTAACAAGTTAAGAATCTTTAAACATACTTATATAAAAAAAAGTTAAGAATTTTTGTTAACTTCAAATTAATAAAAAATAAAATAAAAGTAAAAAATTAATTTAGCAAATTAGACATTGATATGTGGTGTTAAAAACCACCGAAGAATCAATTTTAAATTTTTTTTAACTAAATACTAGTTCTTAAAAATAAAAGTATGATCCTTTAATTTTAATTTTTTATCTTAACAACCTTCACTGTTTATGTTTAAAAAAATTATTCATGATTTCTTTGTTGAGAGACAGTTCTCTTTATCTTCCATTTTTTCAATATTTTAATTTTTTAATATGTTAGATATTTATTGAATACATATCAATGGAGATGATCTAATAATCATAAAATGACTATTACAGTAGAATGTAAAATTATATAAGTGAATGATTTCAGAACACACACAAAAAATGGAATGCTGCCGCCTGCAGGTTTAGATGATGAGAGCAAGATATATATGGAATGTTACAAAACAAAACAAAGAGTAGGAATTTTTTTTTTTTTTGGTAAACAAAGTAGGGTTTTTATATCATTTTACAACTCATGCAGCAGTGACGCACATATATTCTCAAGTTTAAATTTGGATTATATAACACAGTAAGTACGTAACACTAAGATAAACCATTGAATTATAGGCTTCTGTCAAAATTAGAATTTAACAGGAAAAAAAACATTGACAGGGCCGGAGGGACTCAAGGTTGGATCCCGGGACCACCGTATCTATTGTTCCCCTTATGAACCACCGGCACTGAACATTGAGAGTAATCAAGATACAATATTGGCAAATGCAAAAACCCAATACAATCCAAAAACTTAATTAACAAAACAAAAACACGTAGATGGTTTTTTTTTCCATAGATAGGGTTACATACTTACATGCATGGTTGGGAATTTAACAAATTGGCATACAAAACAGTAAAACAAACCTAATCATATATAGAAAAAATGGTTGTATATATATGGCTATTTTAAAGATGATATATGCTTTGAGTTTTTAAAAGTATATATTCAAATTTTGTTTAAAACCCCAAAAATTGAAGATTTGACCAAGAGTACCCGAACATATATAAGATATATGTAGTATATACCTAAAAATTCTAAGTTAGCGAACCAACCAAGTGCATGTACCTGGTACATATTTACTGTTAGCTGAGACTTGAGAGATATGTACGTTCGCATCTAAGGATATATCCTTGATTTAATATGTAGTAGATAATAATATATTAAGTAATCGAGCAGATAAGGATGCTGCATTTTCAACTATATACTAATATATTTATTTTGTATTTTTGTTTGGAAAAGAAAAAAGTAGGCTGGCTTACCAATACGGACCTCTTTACTTTATGTTCTAAGTTTTTCCATTTGAAAATCATTTGGGATAAGACACGCACAAAAGAAAAATCAAATGGACATTACAGTATATGCCTTTAAAATGGATAATTTTCTTTATTAACGACATTGTCAACCATTTCAAGCGTAATCTCCAAATCCCGAAGTATAATAGCCGTCATTGCTCCACGTTTAAACTTTCAAATTTCTTAGGAATCTCATGTTTAGTTAACGATATAGCTTACGTATGGTTCTTCTGAATGGGGTATATTTTTGTCCCACTAACAATTAAAAATGGTGTCGTTTTTTAACGTGGATTAAAGGATACAATTAAATACAAGAAACCAAAAATGGATTCCATCGCGAGAAAATTTTGTTCATACAATCTGTCAGCATTAGTGGGTGAATAGTGAATAACGATGTGTATAGTTCTAAGTTCTAACTAGTTATAATTTTTTTTTGTTGTAGCTTGGCCAGATAAGCAATAGTCTACAATTCCACCAAACAGTACTCTTGCACAGCAAATACACTGGAAACACAACACCTTTATATATATCCGATATACTGCCATAATAATTGTTGAACATACTTTTGCCATTTACTACACACCCAGTGACACGTACTGATCCAAATTCGGACCTTTTATTAGCATTCAGGGGATTAGTCAACCGTGTTCCATTTTCATTGGAGTCGCAGAAAAGTAAGGAACAAACGAAGAATTAAATTTGGACAAGGACATAGAAAGGTTACTGAATCCAGTTTTCTTGGATATTTGTAGAATTACCCTACGACTTGTGACAATTAAAATATATAACAAAAAAATAGTTTATATGCAAAAGCTAAAAATAGTAATTAGTGGTCTGCCCACGAAGGCACAACACCAACGCATATTTAGCTGTTATGTCCGAAAAGGTAAAGAATAAAATTGTTATGTATTGACCAAAATCTCATTATATTTCATCTCTATACAGTATGCAAATTTCTCTTTCTTCTCTGATTCGTCATTCGATGAATCTTCCCTTTTTATTTCGGATAATCTTTTGTAATGTTATATAGAGACCTTCGAGATTGTTTTTTTTTTATATATAATATCATTAATCTATAAATACGGGCAACCTAAGACGAACCATATCTCCACTTCCCTTGTTTGATCTTATCCTTATCTCTTCTTCCTTGTTCTATTTTGCTTCTAATCTTTCTCTCTCTGAAATCGTCCAAATAGACTTCTTGTTTAACTTCTCGAGATCTTCATCTGATCACAGATTCTAGACATTCTAGAGTTATTGTTCATTGACCAAAGATAAATGCCAATGGGCGTAGTTATGAAATGAGAAACCTCAACCAATTCTCTCGATTACTCGTTTATCATTCCGTATCCGTTGTGATTCTCCACTGGTTTTACGTCTTTTCTTGAATCAAATTTCTTTATTATTTTTTTTTTTCATTTTCGCAAAAGTATATTAATTAGGACAACAACATGGCAAACGCGGAGAAGACAAGTTCAGGTTCCGACATAGATGAGAAGAAGAGGAAACGCAAGTTGTCAAACCGCGAATCAGCTAGAAGATCGCGTTTGAAGAAACAGAAACTAATGGAAGACACGATCAACGAGATCTCGACTCTTGAGAGACGAATTAAAGAGAACAGCGAGAGATGCAAAGTGGCGAGACGGAGGCTTGACTCGGTCGAGTCGGAGAACGAAGTTTTAAGATCGGAGAAGACGTGGCTTTCGAGCTACGTCACCGATTTAGAGAATATGATCGTCTCGACTTCCTTAACGCTGACGCAGAGTGGCGACGATGATCAGAACGCAAGCGCGGAAATAGCGGCTGGAGATTGTAGGCGTAGACCATGGCAGTATGGTTGTGGTTCAGTACAAGCACTTGCGTCCTTCAAAACATGAGCATTGTCTATTTTTGTTTGTACTTCTGGGCCCATAATTTGTATCTTTTCGTATTGAATTGTTTTCCCTTCATACCTACTGATTTTACTTGACTCTTCATGGAAATATAAAAAATTTAAAGTACAGATTTTTTTGCTGAATTTATTCATACTTTAAAATTAAAAATTTGTATCCATAACGAGCTAGACATGCTAATGGAGACCGATCTTTAAAATGTCATCAAATTTGTATAAATAAGTAAATTTGTATCCATATTTTCAAAGTAAATTCGTATTCATATTTGAAGTAAATGTATATGCAGTAAGTCTTCTAATTCGTAGGAGAAACAGTCCAGCTTTACGTTCTCGTATTTCTCAAATATATATTGTTAGTAGAACTCGATAAGAATGGTCTAATTAACTAGGTCCAACATTCTACCACCACCCTCTTGCACAGTACTTCAGTCTCGGTAAGTTACAATCGAGTTTACTGCTTTCAATCACTCAGTAAAAATCTCATACGAAAACAAACTCGACACGACAACATGCATTTTACATATTGCAAATGCACTACCTACTAGCGCAACATACAAATTTAATCATATACTTAAGTCAAGGTGGGGTAAGTTGGAACTTGGTGACGGTAAACAAGTAACAACTTCCATCAACTTTTAATCTTACTTCTTCATTTAATACAACCATCTACACTCGCTTGTTAACCGTTACCAAGGCTGTATGTTATTGCCGAGTTTGTAACACACAATTCGTTCACACAATTTATTCCCGCAACTGTAAATGATACTAGAGATAACATCTTCTTCAAACAAAGTCCATAGTGAAATGCAGGATTAGGTCTACTCAAAAGTGTTCTTCCTCATTCTCAACGCTCTATTTATTTGCACTTGGAGAGTTAGTTAGCAAGTGTGTGCAAGGCAGTCTTCGGATGCAAGATCCTCATTTCTGATTTTAAAAATGGAATGCTTAAATTATAATCCCAAATTTTTTTTATATAAAAAAGGTTGAATCAAACGTTGCTGAGTCTTGAAGAGAAGAACGAAACAGCCCTTTATACCACCAACAGCAAGGTTGGTAAGCCACGCTTAATTACAACGACGACATTTTAACGACCATCACAACTTTAAAGGTGAAAAACTATATTCGCTGTAATTAATAAAACAAATGATGGTAAAGCCTTTAATTTGTATTTACTGTTTTACTGATAAGAGAAAATCGAATTTTTGGGTAGAAGTTGTGATCTAACTACCTAACCAATAGGGCCACATGATCGATGATCAGTGAGAGAGAGCTTATGGTTTCCTTCCCCATATCTATATTAATGGTGTATTCCTCTCTAACCAACCATTCCTTTCCTACCACCATTTATTAGTTTCTTCCTTCTCCCAATTATTCCTCTGAACTGACTCGACTCGCTCGATTCAGGGTCTTTCACTAGCTTTGGATCGTGACAATTCGTAAGCTTTTGTCCTTTTTTTGGTTAGATCTGTCTTGATTCCGATCCATGTTTTTGATTTTGATACCAAAAGTTTCGATATTTACGAGGAGAGTGCGTAAATTTCGAAACTTTATATTTTGGGGTTTATTTTTTCAATTATAGATTCGTTAATGTAGTAAACAAGGATGAGATCTGCGTGGTGGTGATTAAACGAATTGGATATTGTATAGCTGGCTGGCGCATTTGCTTGTGTCTATTCGTATAACCAAAAACTGTGGATCTGATCATTGTCTTGTTTTGATTTCTCAGTTTCCCTTTTTTTGAGCTTCTTCCAAAATGGCAACGGGACAACTGTTTTCTCGGACCACACAAGCTTTATTCTACAACTATAAGCAGCTTCCTGTTCAACGAATGCTCGACTTCGACTTCCTCTGTGGTAAAGTTTAACATTTTTGCACTGTCCTTATATTTTGGTTTGGTTTTGATCAATTTGACCGTTGAGATTTTGAGATCAGAGATAAATTTGCTTTTTGACAGGACGTGAAACGCCTTCTGTTGCTGGAATCATAAACCCTGGTTCTGAAGGGTTTCAGAAGCTCTTCTTCGGTCAAGAGGAAATCGCTATCCCTGTTCATGCCGCGTATGTTTTTTGAAACATCAAAATCTGAGAGAAACTTTACTATGTGTGCAAGTTTTTTTAACTTGTTTTTGTTATACAGCATTGAGGCAGCGTGTGCTGCGCATCCAACCGCGGATGTATTCATCAACTTTGCATCTTTCAGGAGGTTTTGTATTGATATCTCTTGTAACAAACTTAGCATTGTCTTTTTTGTGATAGTTTTGTTTTAATTGGTTTCTCCTTCTTATATGATCTATAGTGCTGCTGCGTCATCCATGGCTGCTTTGAAGCAACCAACTATTAAAGTTGTGGCAATAATAGCGGAAGGTGTTCCAGAATCAGACACCAAGCAGCTGATTGCTTATGCTCGTGCCAACAATAAGGTCGGTATCATGATTAGCTTAAGTTAACCGTATTTGAAAATCATCTTCTGAGATTGATTGGTTTGTTTGCAGGTTGTTATTGGACCGGCTACTGTTGGAGGTATTCAAGCTGGAGCCTTTAAAATTGGTGACACTGCAGGAACAATTGATAACATTATCCAGTGCAAGCTGTACAGACCTGGATCTGTTGGTTTTGTTTCCAAATCTGTATGTGCTGTTTTTCAGAACATAATCTGTCTCAAAGCTGACTGTGATATATGAGAGTTTTTATTCATCACTCTCCTTTTCCCGCAGGGTGGAATGTCTAATGAAATGTACAATACTGTTGCCCGTGTGACTGATGGGATCTATGAAGGTGAGTTTTGACATATTAGATAATGTATTAAAGACAGATTATGCTCAAGATTGCTGTAATAAGACTGTTTTATTTATACGGGGTTGTTGTTATAGGCATTGCTATTGGTGGAGACGTGTTCCCAGGATCCACTTTATCTGACCACATCCTTCGGTTTAACAACATCCCGCAGGTATATATACCAGTCGTTAACTGTTTAACATGTTGCTTGATGGAACGCTCCTCTGGTGGAGTTTTGATGTTGCAGACTGATCTTATATTTTGCTCTTTCAATTCAACTATGACTTAATTTATGCGATATATTGCAGATAAAAATGATGGTTGTACTTGGAGAGCTTGGAGGAAGAGATGAATACTCTCTTGTTGAAGCTTTGAAACAGGGAAAAGTCAATAAACCTGTGGTTGCTTGGGTCAGCGGAACTTGTGCACGGCTCTTCAAGTCTGAAGTACAGTTTGGTCACGCAGTAAGTGGCACGAACTAATTTTTTTAAGCTAAATGCCTCTTTGTCTGTTGTCCAAATCAAAACAGTTCTTTGAACATGGTTATGAATAGGGTGCCAAAAGTGGTGGCGAGATGGAGTCTGCACAAGCCAAGAATCAAGCTCTCATGGATGCTGGAGCTATTGTTCCCACTTCATTTGAAGCCCTCGAATCTGCAATCAAAGAGACTTTTGAGAAACTGGTCAGTTTCCCTGATATTGTTATTCGTTAGCTGGCATTGTCTTTTGTTGCAATCTTATGTGTTCATTTCAATTCCTCCTTATAGGTTGAAGACGGAAAGGTCTCTCCTATCAAGGAGGTCACTCCTCCACAAATCCCCGAGGATCTCAGTTCCGCAATCAAGAGTGGGAAAGTCCGGGCTCCGACTCACATCATCTCCACCATTTCTGATGACAGAGGTATTGTTATGGAAACTAAACCATACTCTACTCTACTGAGTTGAAACACAGAGTAATTGGAAAATGAGTTACACAGAACACTAGATGCCTATACCTTTTTAGTCCCATCTTCTGACACTTGATAACAAAAATTTTCTTCACATATTAATTTGCAGGGGAGGAACCATGCTATGCCGGTGTTCCAATGTCTTCCATCATCGAACAAGGCTATGGAGTGGGCGATGTCATTTCCCTGCTGTGGTTCAAACGTAGTCTTCCTCGTTACTGTACAAAATTCATAGAGGTCTCGGTTTCTATTTTTTGTCTTTGATCTATTCTTTCTCAATATACAATATTCTCATCTCAATCTACCCCCCTCATACATACATACTATTGCATAGTGAGATTAACTCTGTCTCTGCCACTTTTGAAAAATGCACTGAAATAGATATGCATAATGCTGTGTGCTGACCACGGTCCATGCGTATCCGGCGCTCACAACACCATTGTAACAGCAAGAGCAGGCAAAGACCTTGTCTCAAGTCTTGTCTCAGGTCAGTCAACATATCTCTTTCCACAACAAACCCAAAGGTTTTCTTTGTCCGTGCAAGAATAATCTTTAACGCTGTTAAACTTTTCAACAGGTTTATTGACCATTGGTCCTCGATTTGGTGGTGCCATTGATGATGCTGCTCGGTACTTCAAGGACGCGTGTGACAGGGTAAAAGGCTATTTCATTTCCCCACAACTGCAATTGCCACAAATGACAAGCTCTTGAATCTGATCTCTAATCGTTGCTTGTTTCAGAATCTCACACCTTATGAATTCGTGGAGGGAATGAAGAAGAAGGGAATCCGAGTCCCCGGGATTGGACACAGGTAAAACAAAATCCCTTCTTGTAATAAGGAAACAAAAATAAAACCACACAGGTCTGAAACCTGTTCTCTTCTACATTTCTTTTAGGATCAAGAGCAGAGACAACAGAGACAAGAGAGTGGAGCTGCTTCAGAAATTTGCTCGGTCGAATTTCCCATCAGTGAAGTACATGGAGTACGCAGTACAAGTGGAAAGCTACACGCTCTCAAAGGCAAACAACCTCGTCCTCAATGTTGATGGAGCCATCGGATCTCTCTTCTTGGACCTTCTAGCCGGAAGTGGGATGTTCACTAAGCAAGAGATCGACGAGATTGTTCAGATCGGTTATCTCAACGGTCTCTTTGTTCTTGCTCGCTCCATTGGGTTGATCGGGCACACCTTTGATCAGAAGAGATTGAAGCAGCCACTGTACCGTCACCCATGGGAAGATGTGTTGTACACCAAGTAAACTCATCTCAGCCTATTTTTGTATTATTCCAATTAATTAGCTTTTACATTCTTCTGAGAGATGTTACCAAAAATGCATGTCATGCTTTTCTTCTCTTATGTTTCTTTTGTTGTGATGTTATGTCTACTTTTTACTTTATTTTTCTGTTTTCCATTTTTATAAACTTTCTTTGTCTTATCTTTCTCTGTTACATCCAAGTCACCAACTTTTTGGTATCCTAAATATCAAACAGTTTCAGTTGATAAAATCTGTTCCCAAAATTCAACAGCCAAAGAAAACAGAAATGGATATGTATGTTCCAAAGAAAACAGCATAAGGCTTCAAATAATCAAACATAAATGGATATGCATTACAAAAAAGTAGAAATCCATGGGCCTAGAGACAAGCCCGAAACCTCAGTTTCTTTATGATAAGATAACTGCAAAACAAAAAGAAAAAAAAAGTGTGGCTGCTGGGATTCGAGCCCAGGTCTCCACGGCCACAACGTGGAATTCTAACCACTAAACTACAGCCACTTTTGATGAACCAACTGAAACAGTACTTCTTAATAACCAATATTATTTATTTAATGGGCCATGGCACGTGACCCATTCCCCTAAAATCTTAAAAAAGGCTGGGTGCTAAAAACTTAGATCAAAACGCAGCGTTTGAAGGGCCCAGTTCGTTTTAGAGTTCTGTTTCATCCTTCTCTTTCTATCCAGTGCGTTTCTCCACAAAAACTCCTTTTGGCCTTCTGCCGAATTTTTTGTTTGCTCAACAACACTTATAACCGAATAAGCCATAACTAGCACACAGAGCTTCCCAAGATTGAATACCTTTTTATCCCTCTTTCATTTTTGATCCTCTTTCTTTCTCTTAATCCAAGAAACCTAATTGACTTTCTCTCGGAATCTGGATTCAAACCGTCTCTTCCTTTCATCCTCCCCGAGAATCCAAACGAAGCTGACGCCTTCAACCACTCACTAACCGCCGCCGTTTCTCCAACAGAGAACACTTGAATAGGTTTCGTCAATATTTTCTTCCCTTTTTCCCCCCTTTTTGTGAGGGATTTTTGTTGAAGCTGTTTTGTTGCCTAGAGGAACTGTTTGCTGGCATTGTGCATGTGCTGTGGTCAATCCTAATTCTGTATTGCAACGTTTGGTTGAATTTGCGTTTGGATTATTGGTGGTTTAGAGATCGAGCATTTCGAATTTAGGGTTTTTGTTTTTTTAAATGTTGCAGATACAATGTGTTATGGATTTGGAGTTTCGTTATCTCTGTCGTAGCCTGTTTCTTTTGCTCTGTGATCGTACTTCTCCTTGGCTCACGGCGCATCGCAGGAGGTTCACTTCCTAATCTCTCTTATTCGAAAGTTAACTTGCATTTGATTGGATGTGGATTTGGTGAAAACCTTTGGCATGTATTTATATGTGTTAAATAGGAAAATAATGCTTTAGAAGCCTATTCGTTGGAGTTCGTGATCTTGGATACTTGAGTTATGTAGTTTTAATGTCCCTTCCGGTGACGGAATGATCCTTTTGATCGACAGTAGATAGCATTTTAAACATCAGTACAATGATGGAGTAGACAGATTAGCAGCCGTTAATACAAGGACAGAGTAGATATATTTAAGCATTGGTACAAGGATGATATTACGCCTGGTTGTTCACCTTTTTTAGTATTCTGTAGTGTTTAGATAGTTTGCTGCGAAGAATTATATTGGAACTACTTGGTTGAGGATGTTTAGGTACGCTCAAATCTTAGAGATGACGTTATCTGTAATTTTCCAGAGCATAATTAACAGAAGATCGCTTTGGATCTTTTTTCCACTTCTCTCATTGGTTGGAAATATTATATCATTTTGAAGTTTTTGTCTGTCTTTTTCTGTTGCAGCTGTTGTCTTTGCGTTGATAACTGACATTAATATCTGGAAAATTGATAGGGTCTGATGGCTCTTAGGAAAAATACTCCGAAAGCCGATTCAGTCTCTCTCCCTATGAAACCTTTGAATTTATCCAGAAAATTGCCAGGGAATGTGCAGATGGCAGACCCAGATATTGCTCAAAATATTGTGCCTAACATCGATTTGGACCTGCGGGAAGTTTACTTTTTGATGCTCCACTTACTTTCCTCTGGGCCTTGCCAGAGAACTTATTCACTGTTGCGACAAGAACTTCTTGAACATGAGCTTCTTCCTAGAAGGTATCATGCTTGGTACTCGAGGAGTGGATTGCCTACTGGGGATGAGAATGATGATGGAAATTCCTTTCCTCTAAACTATGCTGAGTTGGCTAAGAGGTAACGTTTAGAGTTTCTCTCGCTGATTGTAGTTATGGGAATTTTATATGAATTTTTATGTGAAATCATTGGTCATTTATCTCTCCCAAATGTATATATTATTATTACTTTCGTTAGTTACTGGTATAAGGTTTCTTCCCACCAGAGGTTTTTACGTGTTTCATGGCATTTTATGTGCACTCTCAGGTATTCTCACGTAAAAAAAGATCACTTGGTGGAGCTTCTGAAGCAATTGGTCTTTGTTTCAAGTAGGCCTACTCCCTCACGAGGTCTCGGTGATGGAAATGGAAATAAACTGATTGCAGCTGGTGTCCCAACACTTTTAGGGACTGGCTCCTTCTCCCTTTTGAGCTGTAGGTGATTTCTAATTTTTTTTCTTATTGGCGAGTGTAGTGCTGTCTTATGTGCTCAATATAGACACGAACTTTGTCACATGCACACACGCACACATACATTTGCATACATGTATAAACGCAAACAATAATCAACCAATTTATCTAGGACTATATAATGCATTTACTAAGTTCCCTTTCAAAATCGTGATTCGCTAAAGCTGCCTCGTTTGGTTTGCAGATGACAAGGACATAGTTGGAAGTGATCTCAAACCACCACCTATTGGCATGCGTTGGCCTCATATGCATGCTGATCAGGTGCGTGGTTTAAGCTTGAGAGAAATTGGTGGTGGTTTTGCCAGACATCATCGAGCCCCATCAATTCGTGCAGCATGTTATGTCATTGCAAAACCATCTACAATGGTACAAAAGATGCAGAACATCAAGAGACTACGTGGACACAGAAATGCTGTGTACTGTGGTAAGTTACTTGCTTGTTTAGGGTGTATGTTTATATGATATTTCGTTTCCAAAAATATTCTAGTCATTTGGATAAACTGGATACCTGAACCTATGTAATACATGTGCTGCAGCTATATTTGACCGCTCAGGCAGGTGGGTAATCACTGGTTCAGATGATCGCCTTGTAAAAGTATGGTCAATGGAGACTGCATACTGCCTGGCCAGCTGTCGAGGGCATGAAGTGAGTTCCAAGTACTCTATGAGTTAACTATAATCTTCTTTCTCTATTCTTAAGTGGTGTTTTAAATTTGTGTGTTTTGGGCTTATGTAAGGGTGACATAACGGATCTTGCTGTGAGTTCAAACAACACTTTCATAGCATCGGCCTCAAATGATTGTGTGATCCGCGTTGTAAGTTTCTTGTGTCGTTTTCTATATTTGTTTTCATTAGGACTTCCATACAATAGCCTCCTTGATGAGTTTACCATCTGGGTTTTTCTAGTGGCGGTTGCCAGATGGCTTACCAGTTTCGGTACTTCGTGGGCATACTGGAGCTGTTACTGCTATTGCATTTAGTCCCAGACCTGGATCCCCGTACCAGCTTCTTTCGTAAGAATTGTTCTCAAATTGTTCTTTTTGGCATCATGGGGCATTATTTTTCCTCTTTTTTTTTGAAGGATAATTGAGAAATCATTATTTTTTCTCAGTTCTTTTCATTTGGTTGACACCATGCTATTCATTTTGTGGATTTTCAGTCTATTGAAATTTCAAATTAATTAACCTTATGGTCGCAAAGCTGGAAAGTTAAAAGCATTCCAATTCATTCTCTCCTTAAGATGGAATTTATGATGTTGAGTTATTATTGAGCTGTGAAATCTATCTCCACTATGTTACTACTCATGTCTTTATGTTGTCTTGAGATTTTATTTGCATGTCTGGAAATGGTGTTTTATTCTATCTGGCATCTTTATAAACTTCTTGATCCCTTTGTAAAATCTCTGCAGATCGTCGGATGATGGTACATGTAGGATATGGGATGCTCGGGGTGCCCAATTTTCTCCGCGAATATATGTCCCTAGGCCTCCTAGTCCTGATGGTAATTGCTCTACGTTCTTAGTCAATTGATCTTTGCTTTAATCTACTGGAAGCTATAAGACTGACTATGGAAACCTTTTCCAGGAAAGAACAATGGCCCTTCTACTAGTACTGCTCAGCAGAGTCACCAAATATTTTGCTGCGCATTCAATGCCAGTGGATCTGTCTTTGTCACTGGCAGCTCTGACACTCTTGCCAGAGTATACTCGGTACTTATAAATATGTCCTTACTGTATCTTGGTTTGTGTTAAAAAAAGGACCAATCCAAATTTTCTACCAAATTTTAAAGGGTTCACTTAATTACAAAAGTTGTTTCCTTGGTTACAGGTTTGGAGTGCTAATAGGACCAATAATGATGACTCAGACCAGCCAAATCATGAGATGGATGTTTTGGCTGGACATGAGAATGATGTTAACTATGTTCAGTTCAGGTTAGCCAATCACTTTTGAAATTACATTTCTTATGAGATCGTAATTGTCTTATCCTAGTCATTTGCTGTGGTGCTTTCCAGTGGTTGTGCTGCAGGATCTAAATTTGCCGTAACTGACTACTCGAAAGACGACAGTGTTCCAAAATTTAAGAATTCCTGGTGTGTGTTCACTGCTGCAAATAGATAATCTTGCAACTACTATTAATATTCACCTTTTTCTATGTTTTTTGTGTTTGACATTCAATAACACATTTATTTCTAGGTTCTGTCATGATAACATAGTGACATGCTCTCGTGATGGTAGTGCAATCATTTGGATCCCAAGATCAAGGAGATCACATGTAACATTCAATTTCGCTAAGATAAAAACGAGCTTCACCTAATTCAATACTTTTTCAACGGAGCACAAACCCAGATCTTTATTTATGTCTTTTAGGGAAAAAGCTGCCGATGGACACGAGCATATCATCTCAAGGTTCCACCTCCGCCCATGCCTCCTCAACCTCCTAGAGGCGGGCCACGTCAAAGGATCCTTCCTACTCCCCGTGGGGTTAACATGATTGCTTGGAGTCTGGATAATCGTTTTGTCCTAGCCGCTATCATGGGTAACATTATGTTGACACTCTTGATGGCTAAGAGTTTATTCAGGCCGATTTCTTAGAGCGCTCTACTCTTGCTAACTTGAATCACTTTCTATGTTAAAGATTGTAGAATATGCGTGTGGAATGCCTCTGATGGTAGCTTGGTACATTCTTTGACTGGCCATACAGCCTCTGTGAGTGCTTGATCCCTTTATATTTCTCTTCCTGTCATGGATTTGGTTGACTATCTTGAGACAGTTTCCGGAACTGCTAAAACTTTTGACATGTGTACTTTAAAGCAAGGAAATAAAGGAAGAGATTCGCTTTTTTACGCCTTTAAAAATAAACACAAGAATCATACTTCTAAGCAGACTATGTATTATGTTATGTATAAGTTTCTTTCCTTTTGTTTTTTAATGTGAAAACACTCCCAACTGTGCCGAATGCCATTTATGCCTTGTCATATTTTCTGGTTCCTGTTTTAGTTTTCCAGGTATGATTTCCTCGTAGTACCTTGTATTACCATTATCAACATGTTTTACTTGTTTGTTTGTAGACATATGTTATGGACGTCCATCCTTTCAATCCTCGGATAGCTATGAGTGCTGGCTATGATGGAAAAACAATAGTGTGGGATGTAAGTTTTACTTTCTCTGCTGTCTAATCGCTTCTTCTTCTTCATATATACTAAAGCTTCTGTTCTCTTCTTCTAGATATGGGAAGGCATTCCTATCCAAATATACGAGATTTCGCACTTCAAGTTGGTCGATGGGAAGTTTTCACCGTAAGAAAATAGTTTTGTTCTATGCTCTACTCGTTATGCTCATACTACATCTGATTGCTAATCTGTCTCTTCATAATGTAGGGATGGAACGTCAATTATACTTTCAGATGATGTGGGCCAACTCTACGTATTAAGCACAGGCCAAGGGGATTCCCAAAAGGACGCTAAATATGATCAGGTACCTATATAACTTCAGCTGTGATGAAGCTTCGTTACTGTACTACTACTTCTAATGACTACATTTCTGATAGATAGCCTTCAGACATATTTCCTAGTTCTGTTACTTGGAGAGAACAGAAATCTCCTTTTTCGATCAAAATATTCAATAATCCTTATTAAACGTTAAATGGAATTTCCTTATAATTGCTGTGTGCATCTTGCAGTTCTTCCTGGGGGATTATCGGCCATTAATTCAGGACTTAAATGGTAATGTCCTTGACCAGGTAAATGGCTCATCCTTTTTACCCTTCTAGTGATTCATTTCTTTTATAGAACAGATAAATCATTTCTTTTATATCTGTATTTTTTATACGCGTTGTGTTATCACTCACAGTCATTGTGAAACTTTGATTCAGGAATCTCAGCTTCCACCTTATCGCCGAAATATGGAGGATCCTCTTTGTGATTCAGGTTTTACTTTCTTTTAATATGGTTTCAAGTGCTTTGTGGATCCTTCCACTCAGGATGGGCATATAATTCACTCTCTATCGTTCTGAATTCTAGCGATGATTCCATATGAAGAGCCATATCAGACCATGTTTCAGAAACGGCGACTTGGCGCCTTAGGCAAAGAATGGAGACCATCTGCTTTAAAGCTTGCTATAGGGCCCGATATCACTTTAGATCAAGATTACCAAATGCCACCTCTGGCAGATCTAGACTTAGCTGAACCGTTGCCAGACTTTGTAGATGTAATGGAGTGGGAACCAGAAGTCGATATCTTAAGCGATGAAAATGACTCCGAATACAATGTGCCAGAAGAATATTCGTCTGGAAAAGAGCAAGAACGTTTAAATTCTTCAACCTCTGGTGAGTCAGGTTCCAGTTCTAGTGAAAGCGATGAGGATGGTGATCATCAGAATAGCCTTAGAAGATCCAAGAGGAAAAAACATAAGACAGGAGTGAGTATTTTGTAATATTGCTTTGATCTTGTGCCTAAATATGCTACTTATCCTTTTTTACCTCTTTACCAGGCTGGGATCATGACTTCTTCGGGCAGGCGTGTTAAAAAGAGAAACTTTGATGAGCTTGAAGGAGCTACAAACAAGAACAAACGTACCAGGAAATCTAGGAGTGGTCGTAAAGAATCGAAGAGGAAATCTTCAAAATCTAAATCGTCCAGACCTAGGCGAGCGGCTGCACAAAATGCCCTCTCTTGGTTTTCTAAGATAACAGGTACATCCAAAGATGCAGAAGAGGAGGATCTCTCTGAATTGAGTGGATCATCAGAAAGTGAATCGACAACACAGGACTCAGGCTCTGGGGATAGTGAACTTGATGTAGCTTTGTTAAATGGGCATGGCAAGCAATCTAAGGGGAAAAATATTCTCGTATGTGATTCAGACGATGGGGCTCAACAGTGTGATACTAGAGAAACTCTTCCTGCTGAAAGGAGGAGATTGGTTGTTAGGTTTCCTGTTAAGAATTCAGATAAGCTTACCTTGCTGGAGAACCTACCTGGAACATCTTCTCATGTTCCAACTCCAACTTTAGGGAATGGCTGTGCTGAAGACTCAAGGGTTCCTGGGAACCTTGAATACACAAATCAATCTACAGGGTTAGAAAGTAAAGTAAAATGGGGAATGGTTAAGGCTCGTACGTCAAAGCGAACGAGAGGTGAAGCACTGTCATCGCATGGACTTAAGGGCTCTGAGCCAAAGGGAAATGAAAATAATGTTGAGGAAGATGCAAATCACCATGATAATGGTGTTACAGCACCTAGTTGTCTCGAATTAGGAACAGATATAGATGGCATTGCAATTGACACTGACACGGTGATTTCTAATGGTTTCCCAAATGGTGAGGAACGATGCCCAAGAGCGGATGGGTCGCCAAGTCGAGTGGCTGATAACGGTGCCTCTAACTGTTCTCAGAATGTAACCGGTTGCCTGCATGATCTAAAAGATAGCCTTCCACCTATCTCTAGGACGTTGAGGATACGCTCCAAGAGGGTTTCAAGGGCTCCTGATACATCTTTGAGGCAAGAAGTAAAATCTTCATCAATAAATCAGGAGAGTGGTGGCTCTGACGCAGTAAATGACGGTTCTTCAGACAGTAAATGTGATTTGGCATTGGACTGTCAAAAGGATGGTGTGGTTGGAACAGAGCTATCTCTGACTAATGATTGTGTGCATGATACAAATCCGCTGATCAGTGATCCTGTCTCAATTGCTAATGATGTTCATGTATCACATCCTAAACGGATGTTTGATTATGTCTATAGACGGTTGAAGTCCCGAAACCATAAGAATAACTCAGACGGGGGTGCTACTCTTACTCAAGAAATAAGTCCAGCTTCTTGTAGTCAGGATCAGAGTAGTGGCGCTAATTCCCATGAAGGTGTCCTCAATGGGATCCATGGGACCGAGTCGAATGGATTGGAGAAGAAGGAAGGCTGTTTGACACACATCCGAGATAAACTAAGTGATTCACGGGGAAGCCAAAACTCTCAAGAAGAATGGAGATCAACTTCTGAGACAACACTTCGGTTGAGATCCACAAGGAATAGAAGGTCTACTTATCCTTATAGTGAAACTAAACCTTTTGAAACAAAGAAGCCTCAGCAGTCAATAGAAAAGGTATCCTGGTTGACATTATCGACACATGAAGAGGGATCTCGTTATATTCCACAAAAGGGAGATGAAGTTGCGTATTTGCGACAGGTAAGTGTTTGTGGTGATCTTTATCTGTTGTCTCTTTAAGTCAACCTCTGAAATCATTTTTTTTTTTACCTGCGGTAATACTCGTATCTTTCAGGGGCATCAAGAATACTTAAACTTTAGCTCCCTGAGGGAAGTGGCTCCTTGGACTTCAATAAAGGGAGGAAATGTAAAGGCGGTTGAAATTTGTAAAGTGGAAAGTCTTGAATATGCAACACTTCCTGGTTCTGGGGATAGCTGCTGCAAAATGATACTTAAAGTCATCGATCCGAACTCCGAAGTGTTCAACAAGACTTTCAAACTTACATTGCCTGAGGTGGTGGCCTTTCCAGATTTTCTTGTGGAAAGAAGTCGGTATGAAGCAGCAATACAGAGGAACTGGACTTTCAGAGATAAGTGTAAGGTTTGGTGGAGAGACGAAGGTGAAGAAGATGGTAGTTGGTGGGAAGGACGGATTCTAGCTGTCAAAGCCAAATCACCTGATTTTCCTGATAGTCCGTGGGAGAGGTACACAGTTAAATACAAGAGTGATCCGACTGAGACACATCTTCACAGCCCTTGGGAGCTTTTTGATGCCGATACCAAGTGGGAGCAGCCTCACATTGAAGATGAGAAACGAAACCGTCTGCTCTCGGCCTTAAAAAAGTTAGAGACTTCAGATAAAAGAACCAAGGTTTGTAATTCTAGTTGGTGTTAATAATTCCAGACTATCCTAGCCACCAAGTTCAGCTTCAGCTGATGAGCTTGGGCCCATGTTTAAATTAATTACGTGGCTTTAGTAACTAAATAGTAACTAATTCGTTTCAGGATTCTTATGGCCTCCAAAAACTGAACCAGACTGTGGGAACCACCAGCTACACCAACAGGTAAGTTTCTTACAACGCTGGAAGAGGATTTTAATGGAGATGAAGAAGCTGATTGTTTTATGGATTCGTCTGCAGGTTCCCAGTTCCTTTGTCTCTTGAAGTAATCAGATCAAGGCTTGAGAACAACTATTACCGGAGTGTGGAAGCATTAAGACACGACGTAGCAGTTATGTTGTCCAATGCAGAAACTTTCTTTGGTCGAAATAAAAGCGTAGCGGCCAAAATCTCACATCTCTCTAACTGGTTCGACCGCACGCTACCTTCTTTGTAGCATTTCTTCCGTCATAGTAGTTAGAATCTATGTAGATAAAATGGCATTTTTTTTTTCTCAATGTTCCCAAATTATTAGTTAGGGTTTCTGCAATTTTGTTTTGAAACTCTGTTTCTAATGAATGAAGAGAACTCTAGGAGTTTGTTCTTTGTTTTGTTTTTGTTTTTTGTTAGAGATTTTAGGTTTAGGGGTTAGTTGGAGAGAATCTTTTCCATTGTAAGTAAAGAGAGAATGGGAGAGGTCAACGACATTTGTTCCTGAGGAAACAGAGAACCATCTTCAGTTGAATGATCCAGCCAAATTTCAGAATGATTGTCTTTTCTGCTTAATAGTACGAAAAGATTTTTCTTAAAATCCTGTTACGTATGAAAGATAATACTAAGAAAAAGAAACTAAAAATGTAATTACACAATTGGATATTACCCGGTCATGGGCCGAGTATGCACAAGGCCCATAATCTTACCATCAACGGCGGGACGTATATAAGGATTCGACCAAAACCAAATCCCCATTCATTTCCTTCCCGTCCTGATTGATCACGACGGAATCAATTTCGTGGAATTTGAGAATGACGATGACGGAGCTGAGAGGTCGCCTAGGACGCTCCTTGGAAGAGATGCGTAACAGAAGCACCTTAGATGTGAAGAATTGCATGAGCGAGATAAGAGGCGCTTTGCTTGACGCCGATTTTCCTAAACTGATCGTGAATAATATAGAGGGGAAGGTTCATGAGACTATCAATACCGCTGCGGCGTCGGAAAAGGGCAAGCTAATCTACCAGGTGAGAGAAGAGTGCCATTAGTTTAGAGATTGTGAATTGTAATGTGGGTTGAATTTTGAATCGAACTGCTTCAGACTATCTTCGATGAGCTGTCTAGGATTCTAGATCCGAGAGAATCTGCTATCATTGAGGACAAGCGTGGACATAACGTAGTCATGTTCGTGGGGTTACGAGGTCAGTCAGCGTGTGTGTATTTGTTAAGTGACCTTCCTTATTTGTTTACTGATATTTTTTGTTTGAAACCGATCGAGCGTAGGTGTTGGAAAGACCAAGACGTGTGCTCGGTATGCTCGTCACCACCTGAAGAAGGGATTCAAGCCAGCTTTAGTGTGTACTGATGTTCTCAGGACTCATGCTTTTGATAGGCTTAACAAGGCTGCCAGAGATGAGGTCCCAGTCTACGGAGGATACACTAACTTGTTAGACAAGCATATATACATATTATAGACACTCACTCTCTGGAACCCGAATTCACTCGCCTACTTGGTTTGTTTTCAGCTACACGAGAGATCCTGCAATAATTGCCATCCAAGGAATTACGAAGTTCATGAAAGAGAAGCGTGATCTTATAGTTGTTGACACCTGTGGCCGCCATAGAGAGTATTCTGCGCTGTTGGCAGAGATGAGCCAGTTAGCTCAAGCAGTGGTCTGTGTGGTCATGTTTTATCTCTTTATTGTTTTGTCCCCCATCTAACATAACATATAAGGCGCTATGGTTTCTTTGCAGAAACCAGATCTTGTCATATTCGTCATCGATGCGAGAATCGGTAGAGCTGCTGTATGTGCTCAAGCTCTCGCATTCAAGCAACGTTTCGCTGCTGGAGTTATCATTCTCACTAATATTAACCACAACGTAAAGGCCATTGGTGCTCTCGGGGCGTAAGCATTACAAGTTTTTTTTATTCTTATCACTTTTATAATGAAACATCTTGCCATCTCTTTTTGTTCCACCAAGTCCTCTATCAACTTTTTTCTTTCAAGTGTTGCAGCTGTAGGGTGTCCCATGATATTGGCTGAAACCGGAGAAAACGGTAAGCAGCTTGAAGCATTTGAAGCTGTCCCTTTTGTCAGGCGTCTCTTGGGTAAGCAAACTATATTCCTTCCTCTCTTAGCCTTCTTAATTTGTTTCCTCTCTCTCTCGCGACAATAATGATTGGCTATCACTAGGGAATCAACATGCGGATAACCCCCTGCGTCTAAATTTACGTTGAGATCATTGTATGCCATTTATACAAGAATTGGGATTGAAGACAGTGGTAATCGTTTCAATGTCTCTGTCAACTCTTTTCTTTAGTTGAATATTACACATTGTCACGTTTCTTCCATGTTCTCTTTGCTAGTTTAGCCGGACGAGCGAAAGGTACCAGAATATAATGGATTCCATGACAGATGAAGGTAATAAGTTTGTGCTGATTGACTGACGATGCTAATTTACCATTGATTGATATTCTCTGGTGTTTTGGCAGAGCTTGATAAATCAACCTTAACCTTAAGCAGCAAGGAACGGAAGTTAGAGATAGCTAAAGATGCAAATGTTCATGTTAAAGAAGTCGTGGGACTGATGGAAACTTACAGGACTGAGGTCTACTTTAGGAGGGTGTTTGAGGATATCGGTCGAGCCGTAAGAAAAAAATGAAAATCAAACGAAAATCATACATGTCGTCGTCGTCGTCGCCATCACCACTTTTTGCAATGCGTAGTATCATTTTCGTTTCCCGTTTTGGTCTGCCCAAATGTATAAATACACATGTTTTTTTCTTTAATCCATTCTCTCTATCGTCATGACTCATGACAATTACGATCATAAACGTGTTCAACTTCGAAATCGGAAATTTATTTAACTTTCATTCAAATATTTGTCGTCTACAATTCACATACGGATATTTTTGAGCTGCCTTATTAACAATCCAACGAGTAAGGTATTGATAGGACTTTAGGACCGCAGAGAGTGATCAATAAATCGCAGTTAAATGTTATTAAAAAAAAAAAAAGACAAAAGTGTTTAGCGTAAACATCGAGAGAAACTTGTCAAGAAAAACATTTTAATTACGTTAAAGTAAAAACGAAGACTCAAGAAACAAAGTCTTATAAAAAAACAGTGTCGGCTCATGGAAGTTTAGGGTGGCCGGAAGATTTTCCGGTGAAATTTTCTGGCAACTTGTTGAATTTAGAAGGGTTGTGTTTAGTGAACCAAGTAGTGTACAAAAACTGCTTGTGAGGACCAACATGGTTGCATATTAGCTTCAGCTTCTGTCTCTCTCTCATCCACCTTAGTATTATTTTCATGTGACGCTTGCTCGTTAACCCTCTTAGTCCCACTTCCTGTTCAATATTTTGATAAGCAATTGTCAGATGAAAACTACTCTTTGAGTTGAATATAAACGCTATTACTTGGACGATTTGTTCCAAAGCTAAACAACTACTATCCCAGTTCTGGACACTACTAATAAGGGTTCAGAGTTACAGTAGAAGAGTGATATCTCAAATTGGCTTTGACATGTCAGTTTATTTAATATCACATTCATTCTACTTATCAAAACCCTCTTAAAATGGAAAATGGAAAATGGAAATGAAAACAAAAAGCATATTGTGATCCATAATCCCTCCGAAAAAAAGTATCCTGTAACGTAAAAGAGTACCTTGACACGATCCCAAGTTTCAGCGATGGTGAGAGGTCCATGTTCCTTCAGAATATCAAAGATAACTCGGGTGATCGTCTGGGTTTGCTCTGGTGGTGTGTTCAGCTCGATCGGTTTCATTTTAGGTTTCGGTTTAGTGGCGAAATGCCTGGTTAACAATCCAAATACATTGAGATTGCTTCTGTTCCAAGGCATCACGTTCCGCAACATGCTCAGATATCTTCACCTGTTTTCTCAGCAGCTAGAAAATGAAGAACACTTTTAGCTCAAATCACTCTTACGAAAGATACGTGTAGAGACAAAACCGAAACCTTAAACTACCAACCCTTAGTTTAAATTGTCAGATACTATTACTCTTACATTCTCCAAATTTTCAGACCTCAATGAAATGGATGCGAGTAAACCTTTATGTTCCTAAATTACGACTCTAGAGAATTTCTATCCAATCAAGATCTTGAGCAATAGAGGTAGAAACATACTGGTTATTAGCAATTTTTCCAGCTCGAGTCTCAGCTAGACATTTGATCGAACACCTTAAAGGCAATATAAGCTTTGTGATGTATAAACCACAGAGAATATACAAAGAAAAAACTCAACAAGATTAACACAACGTGGAAACCGAAGCAGCCGAGTTTCCAGATATATAGAGGTAAGTCTCTGAGGAAGGAGACCAGAGAGAGCTTTGGACCTTTGTAGTCGAGCGAATTTGCTACAACTGTATAATTCAACTGTTTATGTGAGATGCATCATTTACTGATATTTACGAAACAAGTCCCTGATTTTACTCAAATTTGTATATCTCTGGAGTTAACATGATTGATAATCGTATAGGTGGATATTACTCCAAGAGCTATTGAGCTCTGAAAACTAAAGGAGATTCGTAAATCCATCAGTATGTTACAACAAGAAGCCAAAACTGGCTGAGATGAATAAAACGTTGAACTTGAGAGAAAGAAGCAAAATGATTCACTCTGAAAAGGAATTTAAATGATTCGTACACTGCGAGAGTTTCCTAAAACCAATTCAACGACGTTTGCTGTTGCTGTGCCTCTTGCTCTTCTTCTTTCTACTGCTTCTGTCTTCATCAGAATCTGAGTCTGAAGCTGAGTCTGAATCAGATGACTCCTCAGATGAAGAAGAAGAGCTGTATCTTCTTCTTCTACGCCTTTCCTTGCTCTGCTTTGGCTTCTTCTTGCTCTTCCTCTTATTCCTTCTCCTCCTCCTTTCCTCCTCTGAGTCAGACGAAGAACTGTATTCAGAACTACTCTCTCCAGATGATTCAGAGCCGTCACTACTATCCGTTTCAAACACAGAGGCTTCACTGTCACTGCCAGAATCAGATTTGGACCTGTGCTTTCTCTTGCTCTTCTTGGACCGCCTCTCACCTTCATCATTCCCATTTGCTGCGTCAGGCTGCTCACCATCATTATCAAGATCATCAACAGAAGGCTTCATTCTCAGTTTAGGGTTCTTAAGCTGCTGGGTTCTGGAAGGCCTGGAGATGTAAACCCTTTCGTTCTTGCACTCATAAGTCCAGTGTCCAGTCTGGAAACATTTCTGGCACTGCGAAGCCGCAGAGCTCCCTCCGACGACTGATGCTGACATGGACTTGTCCTTCCTTTCGCCAAGCCTGACAGCTTTCTCGGTACTCATCAAATACATCTGCCGCTTTGCTTCCCTTTTCTCCTGCCATCTGCTAGGACCTTCTTCCTTCTGACCATAAGCGTTGACGTTTCTAGCAGCTGCAGCCGCTGCTCGCTCAGCTTGGGTACGGCTTAAACCTTTGGCAGCAGTGAGTGCTGCAGCCTTGATTCTGTCAGCTGCAACCTGTGCTTTCTCTTCCTTAGCATCAGACATGTCTGTCTCTTTGAGCCAATCAGAGATTCTTTCTTTCTTCTCTGCATACAATGAGAACACAAGACAGTTTCAGAGAGTCTCTTCGCACAGATGAAAGCGAAAACTTGAAAATTGAACAAGAAGGCAAAACCCTAGGCAGGAGGAGGGCCTCCGAAACTAGGGTTTACTATTCGATGCAAGTAAAGTGGGTTCCTCTTATCTAAACATTACAAATAAACTTCGATTCCTGAATTCTAAAAAGACCTGTTCGAGTATATTCCGAGGGATCTAGGTGAACTTTAACGGGAGCAACTAGGTTTATCGATCTAATTGTTTAATTTTCAAGATCTACACAAAGATTAAGGAAAGAATAAAAGGAAAACTTACAATTAGAAACGAGAGAACGAAGCGGAAGATCGAATCAGCTTGCTCGGGAGGAATTAATGGCGAGGAGGATACGCGAATTTGAGAAGTGAGAAGGCGGCTCACAGTGAAGAAGAAGAAACAGACAAAACGTATTCCTAAAAACTCTTTTCCAATTTTTTTTTTCTCAAGCCCGTCACTTCTTTAACAACAACAAAAATGCCCTCTAATTTTTCTTTCTTTATTTGCATCCTTTCCGTTTTTGGCATCCTTTCCTTTTTTTGTTTTGAATATTGATCTTTTTTATTTAAATCTATTTATCTTTTTAAGATTATATGTTTTTGTCTATTTTGATTAAATAATTTACTGTGGTAAATTTGGTTTTTCAGATGAAGACATATTAAATTTCAATTTAAGACTTCTTGTGTTTTGATTTTCTAGTAAAAGCTTGAATTGATGTATATTTTGAGGTTCAAAATGGTAAATCTCGACATCAAAAGGAAATTGTCAAGATCTACACACCAAAACACCCCTTCACCTAACTAAAAATAGGAAACTAGCTCACTTGTGGAGCACAGCTACAAGTAAAAAACCCTAGTTTTGATGAAAAAGATTGTGTTTCTCACAAAATGCAATTGCAGATTTACTCATTATCAAAGAGCATCGAATTGTCTTCAAAACATCTCCTTTGTGGGGCTATACACTTTCTCTCATACCTTCCTTCCTCCTCACCTACCTATTTCCTGATCAGTTTGGACTCTGCTTTATCTTTTGTCCACAGCTACAAAAACACAGAGAGAGATATACCAAAATCCTACTATTGTCGAGAAATGTTAATATCTCAATAACCATTTACATCCATTTCTGTTGACGATTTTGAACGTGTCAACGCAGATTCATCATCTCCTGTTCCGGGTTTGCTGTCCTTTTCTTCATCTAAACTATCGCAATTGTCGTCACTGCTTATAGAGTTCTCAGGTTGCTTAGCTTCCCCACCACCTTGCCCTGGTGAGTTCTTATTTCCTTCGATTGTTGAACAGAGCTTCGTTTTTTTATTACACTGCTCTTGCTCGTCTTCTCTGCCATGGGTTCTGCTTTTCAGCCTAACGAGCTCTTCCCTTTTCTCCGCTGATCCTTCTGGCTCTTTCTGGGGAGGAGTTTTATTGTTTTCATCATCTTCGTCATCCTCATAATCAACCAAACCTCCAGACCTATGATTAATGAAAAGCAGCATGCAAATCCGTTAACCCTAATTGTTGCTTGAGACACACCTTCTGCGACTTTCTATCGAGTGAGTCTAGAGAAGAAGAAAAAAATACCTCGAAGGAGAATAACTTGCAGCTGAATCAGTGGTGGTGCTCTTTGGTCCCCAACTTTTTAAGCACTGAAGACACATACATTACATTGTTAGACAGAATACTGTAGGAAAAATCTCCAAAGTGGAAGTAACAACGAAGAATGGTTACCTGCTCATTTTTCTTTTTTAAAGCCTGGATGGAGGTCATGTGCTCAAATGGAGCCAGCTGGTCCCAAAATGTATCAACTACGTATTTGAGTAACACAGTTGTATCTGCCTGTACAGACAACGGTAATATGTATGGAAGAACACCCCTAAGAAACAAATGGAGAAAAGAATGAAAAATAGAAACCTTGCGTATGTGCTCAAGAAACTCCAAGATAGCAGATGTGACCAAATTGTCCTGATTAGCACCGGCAACAAGGACATCTATGATCGGTTTCAGCAAGTTGTTCTTAACAACGTGACTCTGTACATTATCATCCTGAAGTAGAACATTATTTTTAGAACTTGCACAGCCATTATAGTCATCCGAGAAGCTTTTGTAGCCATTATAGAATCTAAATTCATGTTGGCCCAAGTGAAGAAACAGTTTTCTATAACATGACATGTGACACTGAACTACAACAACTTACCGAAGTAAGTTAATGTTATGACTTCGAGTACATGTTTACGAGAATCGAATTTTTTGTAATACAACAAAAACCTCTGAGCCTCAATTTTCAATTAATCCGTATAACCAATTTTCATCTTGTCAGATTCATTCTCGAGAGGCGAATGTGCATATGAGTATAATAAGAAATGCTGACCGAAGACTACTTACATGGACAGAGAGGAGAGTGCGGAAAAATCGAATAGCCGCAGCCACTACGGGTTTTTCCTTTCTTCGTGTGAGAAACAAAACCTTTCCTGTCACATTTTGAAGGAAAAAACTGCACGTTGCAGACAAAAATGCACAAGAATATTAGATAGCTACTTTAGTGTAGATAAAACGAAAAAATAATGTGGTTGTCATCATAAAGGTTACATTGCCCTTGATGGATCCTGCTGAACGCAAAAGCTCAGCAATTCACAGATGTTCAATAGGACTTTTTTGGTCGTTTCCTCACAAAGGCTGCCAACTCTTCTAGATGCACTTTCAGATTTATCGCCAGGCCTTTCAGGACATGAGGCAGTTATGAAATCAACCAACTCAGGTAGATGCTTCTCACAGAAAATATCCATGATATTCGGTCGCTGCAAAAAAATCAAAGAATAATCAATTCCGTGTGGACTTCAGGAAAACAGTTTTTAATGTGTCTTCTGCTGATTCAGTTACATGCAACTTTAATCAATCAAAGCAGAAATGCTGAAGAAAACGTTTTCTCGATGACTATTACTTCTTCATACAACGGTAAATATAAAAAGAGGAAAATACCATCTCCTTCTGCTTATCAGAGAAACGGGGTGATGGTAGGGAACAAAGATGCACCTGAGCTCCACCAGATAATGCATTTGAATCCAGTAAAAGTCGAAAAATGTCTAGCATTTTATCCCCAAAATCTTCCATCAATCCCTTAACCTATGACATATAATGAGAACCAATTATTACTCCAGCCTATTATAAAAAATAAACAGGGAATAGCCTCGCGGCTGAAAAGAAAAACAATCTAGAAGAGAAGAAGAACAGAAGAAAATTTACCAAGAGACCAAGGAGGGGAGTTTCCGGTCGAACAAGATAGGAGCGTAAGAGGTTGGGATCTGGAGTCAAGAAAATAAGGAGGATCTCTGTCCTGCATCCATTATACAATAATATAACTAGAAATTATAAACTGGTTCTTCCTCAAAAACCCATCAGATGAGACCGAGGGCATAAGACAATGATAACTAAAGAATCAAGACCTATTATCATGTATAATGAGCTAAAGGTGATAACATACCCGATTAATACGAGTTGCTTATCTGGACTCTGCAAGACTTCTGCTATAATGTCAAAAATTCCTTCATTTATAAGGTCCCTACAAGATAATTAAGTAGACAGAAATCTGATGACATTCTCAAAAGCACTGAAGTTATTATCCTCGAATGATGATGCGATAGCTGCTACACACACGATCAATTTCAGAAGACTAATTCTCAGATTTCGGAAAAGTACATACCTAAAGAGCCGTAGCAGCGGCGGCATCTGGAGGCTCTTGCTTAAACTGCAAAATTCGTGCAAGAAATGTACCTATATTTTGGAGAGAAAAAAACACATCAATCTAACAAACCCAAGAAACAATATGGTTTTGGTGCTATATCACGATCATCTACTATCAGGCTAGACAAAAACGGCTTTAGTTTCTCGACAGATACATCACTGCTTTTACAACTCTTTATCTAAGTATTAAGCTGAAGTTCCTTCAACAAATTTTGGCTACGGCCAATGCCTCCATAGCTGACTAGGCGTACAGACGCAAAGGTTTAGAACTCTTGGGGCCTATTCAAGGATTTCAACTAACATAACCATTTTCATACAGTAGTACCTCATAAATTAAAAAATATTATAAACTTAAGAAAATGACGAATGCCTCATGATGCCAGAACATACCAAACCATTCTTGGATTCCACAGATGCGGAAGGTGACCGTAACCTTGCAAATAACTCTTGGAAGAAGGTGTTGTCATCCTTCAGCAGTGTAACAACCTGCAAAGTACGGGGTGCATGCATATTGCAATTCTGATTGATTCTATTATATGCAATCTGTTACATGTTAAATTTGATGTTGTTTATTTGGATGACTTACAGTAGCTTTGTTTGCATTGATTATTGAATTTAGGCTTGCAGTTGTAGCATCATCTAGTACTCTACTCAAAACAACATCCTGCAAGAAATGAGAAAAAGGTGAGACATTTTCTGAAGAATACAATGTTTTCAGACGAGTTCATGAGACTGAACCTTTAGATAACCAATTCTGTATGTTTGGTGTATCTTCGACAGGACCACGGGATTCTTTATTGGTATAACCTGCAAACAATAGTGGGGTTTAATAAAGATATTTTCAAGTCTCAAACTTTTTCCAAAAACAAACTACACAATGTGTCGCCGATATTTCTTATTTACAAAATCCTAAAGCTCAGTCCAGAACATACGAGAACATTGTATTACCTCCTTAAAAACAACATGCTCTCTCAAATCATTCCGATGATGTTGAGGCCGCGGAACATCGGGATCGTCTGTAAGGAGAAAGAAATTACGACCTAAGTAACATGTTAATTAGAGAAAACGCAAGAAAGCTATTAGGTCACTTGACATGTATGTCAGGTCCCGAAAGCTATAATATAGTAATAGCATCTAATATGTTTCTAAAATGTTCTACGGCATAGATACTCAACAGCCACATACTACTGGTCATGCATGCCCTTCCTCGTCACTGAAAATTAAGATCATTACAATTCGACCAGAGGCATCAAGCTTACACTCAAGGCACCCAATAATATTCATGATCAGTTTATCCTCGAAGATTTTCTCCAGGATCGGTGGACTGTTGAGCGAAACTGCATAAAAATAGAAATAAGAAATGCTGTTTATTACATAAAAATCAGAAACTCTGGTGAGAAAGAAATGATGTTGAGATGTATCTGAATATTAACTGATGCCTTTGACAATGTTGAATATCATGTGGAGGCATTTAACTTCTTTCGATTTCTCACAGCGTTCAAATAAAGTCATCAAATTCTCAACGAAACTAGGCTGCATCAACAAGTATCAGGAAAGAAAGCAAGTTAAGGGTCAATTTCTTAACAAAAGTTAACAAGAATAAGACAAATGGTCCCAAAACTACACCAGAGCAAAAAGATACCCAAAAAAAAAAACAGTCGGGAAAGCACTTAATACTTACATCCTTCAACATAAGTCCGGTTAACCGCGTCTGATCTGTAGTACTTAAAATCTGCAGGGAAGATGAAACTAATACTTAAAATCCTCGACAAAAGTAAAGACCTAGAATGCAAATTCAGGACATTCATGAGCACTGCTTAACACAAGAAAACTTCCACAGGACATTCAGATACAAATTATCAAAAGACGATTTGAAAAACTCAGTAGGCATCCAACAGCGATCCAGGGGGAAAAAAAAGTTAAAGTTTCAGCCCTTACAATAGATATTGCAATTAGGGCTGTTAAGTAACAATTATCAACACCAGTGAAAACTGTAAAGAAGGGTAAAGCATCTAAAAACTGACCACAATGCAAAGAAAGCACAAGATCAATATATATCGTAGAACCTTGAGTATTTGGGGAAGATTAGAAGGGTCGACAACAGGAAGCTCCCTCAATTCACTGTTCGCGTTGTGAAATATTTCGCCTGCTCAAGCAAAGATGATGAATACAAAATTCATGCATAAAAACATATTATTTCGAAAGCGATCAGAAGTTTCGTCATCGTGAAAACGGTGAAACAAATTATTTCATTTCAAATATTCTGAAGTCGAAATATTGACAGATGGTATATGAGAAACTTTGCACATAAATCTGATAGGTCTACGTAGGTAAACCTCTTAGAACTACTTTTACAGAAAAATCGAAATGCAAACTTAAAACTTAATCCTATGACACATTTAACAGAATACATATAATAGAATAAGAAATGAGAAAGCATGTGTTATGGAAAAAAGAAGAAAATCAGACTAGTACTCTATATATATATAGATATATGTGGGCAGGAAAAACTCTTACTCTTGAAAGCATTGAACTGTTGATTCCGCTGCATAGTGTATATCTGATTCCTGAATGGATGAAGCACCATTGTCACAGTCAGGAGAATGAAGTGTAAAATGGAAGCTGATCCCAAAAGAAGAGATGAAATTTGTTGTCACTTACCATACACGAGAGCATCCCGCAGTCTCTTGAAAGCTCAAAGCCAATTCTGTTGAGCGCTCTGGTTCTCTCCATGAGATGATTGTGTCTGCACATTGAAACTTATTCCCTTCGTTATCCAAAAAAAAAAACAACTGATAAAACAATGGACAATGGCTACCTTCTTGCTTCCTGTAGATATCCTCAGCGCTGATGCGGTGTACAAGCAGAGTCTGGTTATCATCTTCATCAATCACATATAGACCGAGATCCTCTGAATGCTGCATTGCAAATCGTTACAATTAAGCTACATAATAGTCTTAACAAGCTAACAACATCCAAGAAGACGCAGTGCAGAATCTCATATAGAACAAACCTCCATATAGTCCATGCTGACGTGTCCAGTTCCTCGATCATCCCATTTACCATCTTCGTTCAAACAGTAAACCTTCACTCTCTGAAACAATAGAGACAAGTATGAGCTCTCCTCCCAAACCACGCAATGTAGGGCGCAAATCCAGTGAATCTCATCTTTAGAGATACTCCGAAAATAAACCGGTTCAATAGTGAAATTCGATTCGCAATTCTAAGGAATCAAAGAACCAAAATACAGCTAACGAACGAAAAGAAAGAAGATGAAGTAACCGGAAGAGAGAGGCACACCTGCATCGAATTGGTGTTTGATTGAGCGTTTTCCATAGCTAGCTCTCTTCGCCGTAGATCCCGAATCGAGCCGCCGAAAGACAGTACGGAGGCGAAATTAGGGTTCTTGGAGCAGACGAAGTGAAAAGACGCGGGAGATTAACAAGTTTGTTGAGGTGAAAGAAACGAAACGAAACGCAAATCAACAGAAACTTGTAACTGCCATTAACGTTGAACAAAGGGAGAAACCCTTAATGACATTCTTCTCTCTCCTCACTCACTTCCTTCTCTCTCTCTCTTTATATGTGTTTTCTTTTTCTTCTCTTTTTATTTTTTTCCTGCGCACAAAGCTTTTTCTTCTTCGTTAAACACAGAAGACCACTCAAGAAATAAATAAATAAAAGAAAACAAAATTAAAGCAGAAAATATTACACACTAACGCGCAAAAAANCGCAAAAAAAAAAAAAAAAAAAGGCTTCCTATCTTTGGCTTCGTCGTTCGTGTAATTGTATGCACATTAAGAAATGAGTTAAGAAAAAGATTATCATGATAAAATACATTAGTTTGGCTAAACAAGCGTAGAGTACTTGATTCGGAAATGGTCTTTAAAATAAAAATAAAAATAAAAACGGAGATGCTTACCTGTACTTTTGTTTTTAGTCATTTGATAAAGTTTTTCCAAGAACTATAGTTATTCATGATTTAGTTTAATCAGACTGGATTTATTGCCAGATATAGTTTTAAAAGTAAAAGAGGGTGTTTGTACTTTGTTATTCAATCAAGATTGTATGTAGTTTTTTGTGGATCCCTCTGTGTATAACAAAGAGAATTGATATGAGAGAAAGTGGTGAGTGTGATGGTAAGGAGCATTCAAATATATAAAATTGCTGATGGTCTTCATTAGAACATTTTGATGAATCTTTGTCTACTTCAAAAACAGGTAAATGGTTTCAGGCGATATTTTAGTTATATAATTTGATAAGTCACGTAGTAGTATTCAATGGATCTCTATATCCATTATAATATTGGGCCTTTCTGATTAAAATAATATTAGGCTTTTTATTGGAGCCCGTTTCCTAAAAAGCCTAGTAGTGTCCTTCGTTAAGTACAAGAGAAGTAGAGAACAATCAATTCCCTCTCTAGAGAAGCAAAATTTAAAACTTTTTTTTGTGGGCAAATTATAAATTAATTTTCATTTTGTAAATAATTTATATGTCATGTACTTTTTTTTACTATATTAGTACTTTTCTAAATTTATTTCTATTTATAACTTTTAAACATCTATTTTATTTATATAAAATATAAAGTTAAAAAAAGTACAGAATAATACAGATATAACCAAATGTAGATCTAAAATTATGAAAAACAATATAATATAAATAAAAAAATTTGAAGAAGTTTTTTTTATGTATCTTACTTAATAATAGAATATCAATTGTTTTCTCCCTATTATATTTACATTTGGTTACCATTTATCCAATAAAATTCCAAATTTTTCTTAGCATTTTTTTGTTATATAATATTGGCCAGATTTTAACTCGGATCTGTATATGTTATTAAGTAAAGAATCCAATATATTGATTTTCTTTAGAGAAATAAAAACTGGAGCTGCCAGTTTTCAATGATTTTAAAAATGTTACAATACAACAAAGAAAGTGCCTCTTTATTATTAGAAACCTATCTGATGAAGAATCAATAAAATTGTCGAATTGTAATCTGAGTAGAGGTCAAGTGCCTTTGCGGTTGCATCACTATGGCCAAATCCTAACTTCGATTCTAAACTTGAAAACAAATTTGGGATTCTCCATAACATTTTATCTCTCCAACTCCAACACACCATTTCTATATTGACTTCCATGTCAATTGTTTCCAAAGCAAGCGGTTAAGATGAATTCTCTACCATTTGAATTTGGATTTAAACCAATTGAATTAGTTGTTTTATCATCGATCACCACCACAGACTCTACACCAGAGATTACAATGGTGAATTGAAAAGAAGTGTAAATAACGTTCAAACTGTTCTAAATAAATCTTAAAATCTCTCAGTTAGTGTCTTAGTGAGAATAACATAATACGCAGTAATTACTTTGAAATAGATTCCAAAAAAATCATTACTATAAAAGCATGTACACCAGAGTTCGACACCATCCAGTGAAAACTATAGAAAAAAACAAATAGTAAAAGTAATCCCCTCTAATATCCTCCCTCTTTTTTCTCAAATTAATGGTTAATCAGAGTTATTTTACTATTTTATTATTTTAATATTTATAATTTTTAAAAAAATATATATATCGTTTATGTATAAAGTTTCAGTAAATCATTATAATATCTTGTGTAGTATAGGATATTATTTCTATTAATATATGAAAACCCCTTAGAGGATATTAACCTATGAAATTGACATCAAATCTTTGAAAGAATAACCTTGTAGATGATGTAATTCTTCTTTTAAAAAAATTCATCAAATTATGTAGTTTTTTTCTTAATTTGTGTTGGTTTTGGGACCGTTCTTGATAACTTATATATATCATATGAAGCAATTATTTCAGAATTATGACGTATCGTGTAAAAGAAGACACCATCACATAATTTGGATTTGTGTGATGGCATGACCTGCACCGATGTTACCCAGACGGCAAAACCTTTGAAAGTCTTATGGATTGGATCAAAATCTAGATTTGTTATCAAATTAGGCTTGTCTCGGGCCCAGTCTTGGCCTTATCTCGTTTGTTTTTCGATTGTTTTTTCTACAAATTGTATTAAATTATAATTTTCATCTTACTAATATCGAAACTAAAGTGAGAAAAAGATACTGCCCTCTCGTGATTAAAGTCCACACTGATCAGTATATTCGTTTTATAAACTGTAAGTACGATCTTGATAGTTCAATTTTGTAAAAGTTCATTAGAAAAATCTAAATTTTGATACATATAAATACATATAGAATATGATTAGAAGAGATGAGTTGTGTGGATAGAGTGTAAGACAATCCGAAAAAGGAATGAGTAGTTAAGATAGAGATAGAGCTGTCTAATATCATTGGAAGGTTGGAAACAAGAAGACGCATTCTTGCATCAAAGTCACGTTACGTTGCCAATTTAATCAACACATTTATTAGTTGTATATAATAACAACTAATATATTTATATATATATATATATGTGAAGATGTATGCGTATCCGTATGTGTACATGGAGATCAGGAGATGCATACGAGTATATGAATAGGAGGGATACATAAAGACAGATATTGTTAGTTGGCAATGCCTCCAAGCAAACCACAAACCTTTTTATCCTAAAATTATCCTTTTTTTCTTTTTCTGTTATTTTGTGATTCCCATGTATATCTTCTTATAAATTTCTTTCAACTTGTATAAGTTTGTCTATAGATATTTACCCATTCATCATTAATGCGATTGTTTGTTTATTAATAATGAGTTGTATATATTATCCACCACATCTATATCGCTCGTTACATATCACGTAACATGCATCAATCAATAATCCGAATTGAGATTCCAACTATTAATTTTAGTAAAATAATAACCGATGAATTCTCGGATTTGAGAAAGATTAGATGCTCTCTCCAAACATATTTTATGATCGTATGTGTGGCCATTATCATATATTTATTGGTTGGCCAGATCTATTCAACATACTTTTGACTTGTGAGTATAAATTTCCAAAGCTTTGTTTTGGTACAAAATTTTGTTCAGTTTAAACTTTTAAAAATACGAACGAGTACGTATCACACCAGGATTATTATGTAAATGAAATAGGAATACTTCTTCAGTACTATTTTCTGAAAGAAAGTGATTTGTTTGGGTGGATTAACACGAATTAACGTGGATTGCGAGTGCTGACGTGGAAAATAAAGGTCTTAATCAATTACAGAGAAGGAAGTTAACGGAAATGGACACATCGAATAATATGAATTCTCTTTTATTTCATTTTTTATAGTTTCTCCAAAATAAAAATTGAGAAAGTAAATAAATAAGGCCCCTCACATCAACCAATAACCAACGTGTATATACACATTGACACAAAAGTATGATTAGAAGTTTAGAACCGTATTGTTTGTTTTTCTTGTCTTTTTTTTTTTTATAAAAACGTACGTACGCATAAATACATCTGTTAGAAAATGATAAAATACTTATTTAGAACCATATTTTTTATTGGTTGAAATGTACGTTTACTTTAACGGCATGCTGAGTCAGAGGATCGAGCAGTTTTACTGGGCAAAGATTTTCCACAAACCAACTTTACATAAAACACTAGAATATATAAATCTAACTGAGCTTGAGCTACATAGTATTTTTGTTGTTGTTGTTGCTTGCATCCAAAAAACTATAGTGAAATAAGTTTAAGGTCCTTTTTTTAATAACTATGGAAGTTTAGACTTTATGCCTATAATCTTCTGCAGACTTGAAATCACTATTTGAATTATTTTATTTTTAAAATAACATTTTCATAATTCATACCAAATAATTTTAATTTAAAAATAACATTTCATAATTCATATTAACAGAGATTTGAATCCAATGTACAAATGGAATCAATACTGTTTATACCACTAGCCACAACATCTTTGATAAAATTTCTTATTTCAAAGTTCGTTTAAATTTTAAAAAGGGAAGTTTGTATATGAAATATTAGAATGATATTATCAATTTATATAATAGGTTAATTTGGTAGATAGCTATATTAGATCAGAAATACTAACAAATAGCTATATAATTATCAAGTAAAGAAAACTAACAATTTACTAATAAATTGGACTATATTAATCCTCCAAGTGTGAAGACATACATGATATACTGATATGCTATTTTCTATTATTATATATGTAAAATAAATATACTTATCCTAATTAATTTGATTGTTATATTAGTTTCATATTATCAACTGTGTAAATCTTAAAATTCTACAAAACACACAAAATTGTTTTTATATAACATCATTGAATATTAAAAATAAATCAGTATTTTTAAAAGAAATGAATAATATTATTGATTAATAAATAACATAAATTCTATATAGAAACATATAAAATATGATAGCATACTATATAATTTATCATAATTTTTACTACTTAATTCTAAATTTTAAATACTAAACACCTGCATTATTTCTAACAATGAAACATGCAATATTTAACTTATGTCAAGTTTTAAAAATTAAAAATTAAAATAAATTTAACAAAATTAGATAAGATATAGAAAAATTTTGATATGATATTCTATTTATCATAACAATAAATAGTATAAGATGAGATTAGCTTTTATATAAAATAGAGTAAGTTAAGTTCTATATAGAATGATATTTTTCATTCTTTTGTTATATATCAAAATTTTATAGAAATATATGTTTGATTTTTAAATTTTTAAAGCATATTATATACCAAAAAAATCTTTGTGTTTTTACATGTAAATTACAAGTTTGAATCATTATTTTTCATGAAACTGAAAGTAATTAAAATAAAAGGAATTAATATATTATAATAAAAAGATAAAAAATACAAAAATCAACTCTTTATATAGTACAAAGGTAAAATGGTAATTAATATACATTATACACACAACATTCCAGTTACTTGTTATTCCATTAATTATAGTTTTTTTTTTTTTGGGGGGGGGGGG
>OVBI01000058.1:0-45175 GCA_900406495.1 Sisymbrium altissimum | reverse complement strand
TTATTCTATATAGTTTCTTTTGATTAATTGGTAAACTTCTTTCGATATTGAAGACAAACTTCCATACTATTAATTTGAGAATACCATGAGAAAATACCCAAACCCAATACGTAGACGATTTATATATTATCTTAACACGTATTTATTGCTTAATCATTTGTTATCTTTTTGGTTTGTTAAGGGAGCTTAATCATTTATAATCGTGAGTGAGGTATGATTTGATATATCTCCTTCCATGATCATGAGTTAGTTATAGCGGCGCATTTTTTATAGATTACTTGCATAGATATTTTTAGGGGGTTTTATTTATTCTCCATCATTTCATGTTTGTGGGGATTTTTTTTTTTTTTTGCGAAAGCAGATGATGTTTATGGGATTTTGTTAACTATAAAATTTGGTACGTAGTTACAGTTAAAAAAAATATATATATATTTGGTACGTAGTTCAGCTGTAATTTCATTGAAATTTATAATCCAGTGGAAAGTCAAGTTCAAATTAGTGTTTAGTTTTGTTAAAAAAAAAAGCTAAAATATTTGTATCTGTACACATATAATTCTCTTTTATTTTTGCGGAAAAAAACAAATTCCTAATTTGTATATAGACAAAAAATATTAACTGCTACGTCCGGGAGAAAATAAACAACCAAAGTAAAATGAAGACTCACGAGAGAGTGTTTTAATTTCGTTGGACATCACGTGTCTGTGAAACCTTTTTGGTTGCTCAGACCACTTGTGTACAGTAAAAATCATTCCACCAATCCCATTCCAGATTCATAATTCTCATTATTTATGTAATTTTCAGAAGTTGTTAAAAATAGATCAGCTTTTTTTTTTTCTTTCTCCCCGTAGCCTTTTTCCTTTTTGGCTTGTGTTTGAATTAACCCTTACCAACCCTTCTGCACTATGTTGCTTTGTCATAATTAGGTAAAACGAATATTTTGGGGGTAAAATAGTTCAGATGCAAAAACTTGATATACGATTATGAGAGGGTAAAGTTTTGTAAAATAAAACAAAAAGGAGAAGTACCATACTATTTGTCTCCTACGCATCAGATTATATATTCTATATTCAGATCATTTCCTATCTTCTTAGAAGTGTGCATCCTATTTCATAAATAAATACGACATCGATTAGACGAAAAGTCAAATAATTAGTAAATAGGAGTATTTGGTTAACTTAATATAGAAAGAGAATATAAAACCATTAACCATGTCTACACCAAATTGGTTATAATTTTGAGAATTCATGAGATGTTAAAAAATGGATCACCATCTAATTACAAAAATTATATATAAATTTAAATCATAATTTTCTTAAACTCATATGGTTAATCTATCGTTAACGTTCATATTCTTGTCGATCAAAGAAGATATACCTCTTCTTCAACGAAAATATATTAATTAATTAAAACCAATTAATTGCGAATTTACTATAACAAAATATTACAAGTTAGGTAATTTTTTTTTTTTATTGTATTCATCGAAACAGCATTACATATTTGGCTGTATTAGACTCCCTTCTTTTGTGTGTGCAATTTGGCTGTATAGACCAGAAGTATAATAAGCCAACAAGAAACAAAAATTAACTTCGCTTGTTTAAGTTGATGGGTCAATTTTTTAATTATGGACGAATGTCTAAAAATGTTCAAGGAAAATTTTAAGTAAATAGACCAATAATCAATAACAACCCGGAAAGAGAAGTGTGGGCAACATGACTAGATGCTGAATGACTATTATTTGGTGGAGAGTCTCCCGTGACAACCTTCTCTAGCTGTCTCTCAGCTTTTAAGGTCTTACGTTTCAATTTTAAATTTTCATTTTTTCACATATAACTAAATGTGTATACGTTTCTAAATACATTCTTTTGATGTGTTTCTTTCTATTTATTTTAAAATTTGCTTTCAGTGACATCGTCCATCTGAACATCACTTTGTTCGTGTGGCATTTGTTCCCATACCAATGCAGCAAATTATATGCAGATATTGTTACGTGTGCCCAATTTTTTTTTTTTTAAATTACATCGGCTAAACAATTTTTATCATAGATCTTAATTAACTAATTCATTTTTTTAAAAGCGATGATAGTGTATCCAAAAATACCATGGCATCGCAACTTGGTCAAATGAAACATATTGACCTTTAATTATAATCGGGTAAAATCAAACATATATCTTAATTAATATCTTTCAGTAACCACTTTTATACTAATATATTTCCTCTGTTTTATTTTAGTTTTCATTTTGAAATTATTCCCATGGACTAAGAAAAAATTTAATTTCTTAAATTTTTAATATAAAATATCATTTAATTATCTATCTAAACATTATTCAAGTAATAGTAAAATAAATTATAAAATACAAATAATTATATAAAATAAAAAAATCAATAAATTTTTCATTGAAAAAATGAGAATAACAACTAAATTAAAACAAAAAGTTAGACTTAAAATGATAACTAAATTTAAACAGAGGAAATATTTCTTAATAAATATTATTTATCGAGCTTACCAGTTGGTACCATATTTTGATTTTATAAATATATAATAATTAATTTATTATATTTATATGGACTATGATTAAGGATTTAGTTATTTATATATGCGTTATATATTTTTATTTTACTTTAAAAAAAAAATTGATTAACTTTGTCTTTGCATAACAGTAATAGTAGACTAGTAGTAGTCAATAAAATTATATATATGGATTAAAATGATTTATATATTGTAGGATTTTCTTTAAAACAATGTTATTGTCTTCTGTTATTTAATAATGTGTTTTCTAATTTAAAAAATTAGTACCTTTTATATAAAAAACAGTGTTTTGGATGTATAATCTGATCAATTAATGATCTATATAGCTGTTAATTTGTTAGTCGGTAGAAAACTGGCTAGTAGTTTAATTGTAGTCAAATTTTGTCATTTGTAAGCTGTTGCCTGTTGGAAATTGGATGATATTTATCCTTAGACTTCTTGGTTAAAGAAAAAGAGAATTTTCTTTGGTTAAAACTTCACAATAAGCTTGATGACAGTGTGAAATGTGTTTAGGCTCGAGATGACTATGACAGTTTTCTTTGATTAAAATGTGAATATTACTAACAAATAACATATGCAAAATGATGCCCTTACTACATATATCATTCCACTAACCATAATAAAATCACATAACTTTTCGCGATCGATATCGATAGTATATTTTACATTGTGCGATAACGATGAAAGTTAACTTATCAGTATTTTGGTTAAATGAATTTGGAATATATAAATATGTCACATTTCAATAGAAGAAACGGAAAAAAGATAGAAATATGTCGCAAATTTGACAAACACTTGTTAGTGGCTGTCACAATAGCAAATATAGCTTGGCGGCGGTGGCAGAAGGGTCCAAGCATGGACACGACTATACATATACAATTGTTGCAATAGAAGATTAAAATTGATTATTAAAACCTTCAATGTAAATATTCAAAAGTTCATCTATATAACTTTAGCCATGAATTTTTATCTGCATCGAGCATGTTCCTCTGACTACCAACATTTAAAATTTTCGTTGAAATCCATGAAGTAATTATTACTTTAAAGATATGATATAACACAACTTTTGTAGTGAATGTGATATCTTTAAGTTACGATGGAATTATAACGAAACGCTGTGAAGTTGCAATTCTACAATCATTGGTATTGTTCTAGACTTATAGTATACGGTCACGGAGAAAACGTAATATATGTAGAGTTGAACATAGAAATTATACTGAAGGCTTTGAAGCAAAGAAAAGAGACTGACATTTTTATCTTTTAAAATAAAGTAGGAAAAACAAACTATTAAATTTTTTCTTTTTAAATGATTTTACACCCAAAAAAAGTCTGAGATATATATCTCTTTTCCGTAACTGTTCAGCTTGATTATCTTTATCTTATTCTTTGTTCATAACAAGAGTCTCTTAATTAATGTTCAAAAAAGAAAAATAAGAGTCTCTTATCCTTTGTCATCAATTTCGCTAAAAAAAAATTCTCTATAAATACCCATTCACTTTCTTTCCCATGAAAACTAAAAAACACAAACATCACACATTATACATATAAACACACACATACACAAAACACAGACAATTATAAGATGTCTTGTAATAATAAATCATTATTATTGGGCAACAAAGTCGTAGTTATACTTGTATTCCTCTTATGTGTGGCTCACTCATCAGAATCACTTCGGCCACTGTTTGCATGCGACCCGGCAAACGGGTTAACCCGGACGCTCCGATTCTGTCGGGTCAATGTACCGGTCCACGTGAGGGTGCAAGACTTGATCGGGCGTCTCACGTTGCAGGAGAAGATCCGCCTCCTCGTCAACAATGCCGCCGCTGTGCCACGCCTCGGTATTGGTGGCTATGAGTGGTGGTCCGAGGCTCTCCACGGCGTTTCCGACGTCGGTCCCGGAGCTAAGTTCGGTGGTGCTTTTCCTGGTGCCACCAGCTTTCCTCAGGTCATCACCACCGCAGCTTCTTTCAACCAGTCTCTATGGGAAGAGATCGGACGGGTGAGAATAAAAGGAATCTTTTGCTAATTATAGATTATGCATTTTAGCAGTTCAAAAAAAAAATATTATGCATTTTAGAAAATGAGAATTCTAAATTTTGTGATTTCTTTACGTGAAAAAACGACATCGACATCGACATCGTAGCGGTCAGTAGACTCAGTACACAAGAATTTGATTATCGGGATGCTCTATATTTTATTTATTTCTTTGTAATTTATAATTCACATGTTATTTTATCTGACTACGACATGCCAGACAGGTAGGTTAGAAAAAAAAAACTCTAAAAGGAAATATATATTACGTGGTATTATTTTCAAAGAAATATATTACATAGTGTAACTATCTGCGATATTTAATAGTTAATATATACGATGATGGGCAAGCTAGCTATAAGTCTATAACCAGCAAATGAAAATATACGTTTGTTATCATATGGTCTTATAATATATACGGAGATTATCTGTTTCTTTTAATAAAAACAAAGGTGTATGGAGAAATATATTGATTAGAATTGTCGTGATTTAAAATAATTAAAAGGTGGTATCCGATGAGGCAAGAGCTATGTACAATGGAGGCGTGGCCGGTTTGACGTATTGGAGCCCAAATGTGAATATACTAAGGGACCCACGGTGGGGCCGAGGCCAGGAAACTCCCGGAGAAGATCCTGTCGTCGCCGGGAAATATGCCGCTAGCTACGTCAGGGGACTTCAGGGCAACGGCGCCGGTAACCGCCTCAAAGTCGCCGCATGTTGTAAACATTACACTGCATATGATCTTGATAACTGGAATGGCGTCGACCGTTTCCATTTTAACGCCAAGGTAAACCTTACACATTAATATTTTTTTTCTCCACAACACATTTGAATCAAATTATCTATATATATATAGTATGTGTACTATTGAAGGTTTGACTGCGTTTGATTTTTTTTTTTTTTTTCAAAATTTTGAAAATGTGAAGATAGTTGATAAGCCTTTATATTTAATTACTAAGAAGGTAAATGCCTTTCTTATTGGCTGAAAAATGCGTAACTTCTTAAACTTATATATTAAACATTACACAAATTTAAGAAGTGCCGAAACAGCCGTCCACAAGATAATTGTGTGTAAATAAAAGAGAACCCGTGAGTCTCTATTTTTCTTACAACTGGATGGTTTGTAGTTTACTAAAATTTCAGTATTTTCGTTTCAAAAAATAAAAATGAAAACAAAATATTGAATTTTCTGCTGAAACATATAAGGTTACTTTCTAAAAATAGAATGGTCTACTTTATATCGTTTTCAATTAGTTATAGCTCCACGTAACGAATTGGATGTGACTGGGTGCATTTTCTTGCAAGGCTTATCGTCTTTTATCTTGTTTCGTGATGAGATTCGTATATTTTAGAAAATAGCTTATATCTAGATATATTTCAATTGTTAGTCGTTAGTTATTTATAGTTCCGTAGAATATGCGTCACTTCGTAATCTTGCAAAAGACTTTTCATCCGATTGAATTGAAATATATCATGAAATGGGTAAATATGTATATGCGTGTCACTGTCAGACAAACAAACCACTTGCCTAACATTATATACCAGCTAAGCCAATAGGCAGCGTGACTTTGAGTGATGTGGCATATGCGTAGTCTTATATTTATAGTGATGGAGAATCTTATCCTTATTGGTCATGTCTCACGTGGACCAACAACTAGGACCAAACCTCCTTGCCTTTTATCTTGTTCTTCCAAATATATACTTTAAATGATATCATATCATAACAAAAGAAAAGATTCGTTTCATAATAATAATTCAAAACATAATAAAATGCTTTTGCTAATCTAGATAGCTAATAGGTAAGTTGATAGGTCTAATTATTTAATAAGTTTATGATGGATATAGGTCACCAAACAAGATTTAGAGGACACGTACAATGTGCCATTCAAATCCTGTGTTTACGAGGGAAAGGTTGCGAGTGTTATGTGCTCGTATAACCAAGTCAATGGAAAACCAACTTGTGCCGATGAAAATCTCTTAAAGAACACCATTCGTGGTCAATGGCGTCTCAACGGGTAAGATTAAAGTTCATCCTAATTAACGGGTCAGATTCATTTGCCCCCCTTCTCACATATTAGCTTAATGTCAATGCCTGCAGGTACATTGTATCCGACTGTGACTCCGTCGATGTTTTCTTCAACCAACAACACTATACCTCAACTCCGGAGGAAGCCGCCGCCGCCTCCATTAAAGCTGGCGAGTTGTTTTCCACAGTTGATGTTTCAATCCACATTGTTGATCATTTTGATAACAAACAATATTGTGTTGTTTTGCAGGTTTGGATTTGGACTGCGGGCCATTTTTGGCGATCTTCACGGAAGGAGCTGTGAAGAAAGGATTGTTGACGGAGAACGACGTCAATTTAGCACTTGCTAATACCATGACGGTACAGATGAGACTTGGCATGTTTGATGGCAATCTCGGACCGTACGCTAACCTTGGGCCCAGAGATGTTTGTACTCCAGCTCATAAACATTTAGCTCTTGAAGCGGCTCATCAAGGAATTGTTCTTCTCAAAAACTCTGGCCGCTCTCTTCCACTCTCCCCTAGGCGCCATCGCACCGTTGCCGTGATTGGACCCAACTCCGACGTCACCGAGACCATGATCGGAAACTATGCAGGTGAATAAGATAGTCCAAGAAAAAAAAAATCTATAGTAACATTATATTTCTGTATTAATTTTTGGTTTTTTTTAGGGAAAGCTTGCGCCTATACGACACCTTTACAGGGAATCTCAAGATACGCAAGAACACTTCACCAAGTTGGCTGTGCCGGCGTGGCTTGCGCAGGGAACCAAGGATTTGGTGCTGCGGAGGCAGCAGCACGTGAAGCCGATGCGACGGTTCTTGTGATGGGATTGGACCAGTCGATAGAAGCGGAGACACGAGATCGAACCGGGCTGCTTTTACCGGGTCACCAACAAGACCTTGTGACACGTGTTGCTCAAGCCTCTAGAGGTCCAGTCATTCTAGTACTTATGAGTGGTGGACCCATTGATGTATCTTTCGCGAAGAACAATCCACGTGTCGCTGCCATTATCTGGGCCGGCTATCCGGGTCAAGCGGGTGGAGCTGCCATTGCCAATATCATCTTTGGTGCTGCTAATCCAGGTACGTTTCTAATCCGATTACATATTATTTTGATTATGATTTATTTTCTTGTAAATCGGATAAAAAATTAACTTTATTAGGTTTTGATTAGTAACATTAATAATTACACATCAGGTATATATCAAAAATCATAATTTATGCATCTTATTCTTATTCTTATGATGATAGGAGGAAAACTACCAATGACATGGTATCCACAAGATTACGTGGCAAAAGTGCCAATGACGATAATGGCTATGAGAGCATCTGGAAATTACCCAGGAAGGACCTACAGATTCTACAAAGGTCCAGTGGTATTTCCATTTGGGTTCGGTTTAAGTTACACTACCTTCACTCACAGTTTGGCCCAAAACCCATTAGCCCAATTAACGGTTTCACCCTACAAACTCAACTCTGCCATTTTCAACTCCTCATCTAACTCCATCAAAGTCTCTCATGCCAACTGTGAGGCGTTTCCGAAAATGCCCCTTCACGTCGAAGTGTCAAACACAGGCGAATTCGATGGAACACACACGGTGTTCGTCTTTGCCGAGCCACCGAATAACGGAATAAAAGGATTGGGTGTGAACAAACAATTGATAGCGTTTGAGAAGGTTCATGTCACGGCAGGGGCAAAACGAACCGTTCAAGTCGATATTGATGCTTGCAAGCATCTTGGTGTAGTAGACGAGTATGGAAAGAGGAGAATCCCGATGGGTGAACATAAATTGCATATTGGTGACCTTAAACATACTATTTTGGTCCAACCGCAACTTTGACGGAGGCATATAAAATAGAAGCAACAAATAAGGAAACCCATTTAACGAAGCTGAGTGTTTCCTCTTATTTTTATATGTTATATATATACAGAGAGATAGGTTATTTTCTTGGGTAATTAATTACTCAAGAAAAAGTTCAATCCGCAAAGAAGCACCAAAGGGTCGCTTCTTGGACTTGTGTGTTTTATTTCTTCTAAATTTTTTTTTTTTTTGCGTCATAAATTGCCAAAGTTACTGTAACTTGTGGCTCCCAAAATAAGAAAGATATACAAGGAGCCCTTGTAAAATGTTGAAACTAAAGGAACAAATGAAGATAAATGATAATGATATATAGTGCACTTCTTTGTGTTTCTCTCAATCTCTCGCTGGTTGTTTTATGCGTGAAATCACATAGATTTTTGGAGGAACCATAATCTGCAATATCTTCATAGACTAATTCCACATCAATCTTTAGATTCGTTACCGATTGTTCACTTTAAAAACAAACAGCTTTTGAGCATGTTGGTGTGGTGGATGGGATTTCATTCAAAAAGGACACTCATTCGTATCTGAGATCAGTTTTGGGTTTGGTTTGAATAATAGAGTTTCGAGATCCTTCCTTGGCTATATATAACAAAACAACTTCTTTCGTGTCGAGTCTTGAGATTACTTTCTAGGTTTGAATTTTGTTTTTCTTCCCAATATGGTTTATTTTCATGGCAGTCAATGGTTTACATCCAATAGGCAAAGTAAAAACGCAAAAAGAGGGGTTGGTGACTTGTACTCAACTGCTACAAAATTCTCCTCTGTATTTTTGACCCTCGATATACTAGACTAAACTCTACTTACTTGCACCACAAGTTTTGAAATTTCGATAGACAACTTAATAGAGCTATATAAAATGATTTGCTAATATGTTCTTCTGATCTCTAACAATGGCGTTTTCACTAATTAGAGACCTCCGGATATCGGTTACCCTTGTCGTTTTTATCTTCCTCTTAGTTTCCTTTCCAGGTTTGTAGTTCATATTAAACACGCATGTATGTTACTTGTGCCATACGCAGTCTTTCATTACTCTTATCTAATAATGTGTATTTTTAAAGGGATCACTTACGGTGACGAAGACGATTCAGAGGCAGGAGGTGTAGGTGGAGGTGGAGGTGGTGGGACAGGATTTGGCGGTAGTGGGACAGGTGTGGGAGGCGGAGGGATAGGCGGTGGCGGGCCAGGATTTGGCGGTGGTGGCACAGGTGTGGGAGGCGGAGGGATTGGCGGTGTGGGCACAGGTGTGGGAGGCGGAGGGATTGGCGGTGGTGGCACAGGTGTGGGAGGCGGAGGGATAGGAGGTGGTGGTACTGGATTTAGCGGCGGAGGGTCGGGTTTTGGTGGAGGAGGAGGGACAGATTTTGGCGGAGGAGGATTAGGCGGCGGCGGCGGATTAGGTGGAGACGGTCCACCGGAGATAGTTGCCAAAGCTTTGGAGTGCTTGACTGAGAAACACGTAACTAATATCTAATATCATTTACTTGCGATGCAATAATCTGCAACCTTGCTTCAGAATGTTAATTCCGGATTTTGGTCGGATTATTTAGTTTCACAAATGAAATCACGTGACCGATATCAGTTCTTGCATCACAAGAAATCCCGACCTTGATTTAGGGGTGGTAAATCCGGATTTCGTTCAGATTATTCGCTATCATATAAACAGTAACAATTGAAAACAGAGTCTATAATAAATGGTTTGATACACTTTCGGCTTCGGTTTAGTTTCGAATTCGGTTCTGAACCAAATATCTATTTGATTTTCTAAAGGAAACAAAATTTTGGTTTTTAAAAAAATTCTATTTGAAAATTTTGGATATCTAAAAAGTTTGAAAGTTACATCATATTAAAGCATATTTCGATTTTTTTTTTTAAACTAGGTTATTCCAAACTGGATTTATCAGATTAGTTCGGTTTATCCGGATTGAGAATACTCCTAAGTCCTAAATCCTAAGTTTTAATGGACTGACAAAATTAGCTAATCACTCTAACATTATATATTTACATCTCAGCCGTGAATATTTTAATTGTTTCCAAATTTTCACTCAGAACTCCCGAATGAAATGCAGATTTACAGAGAGTGCGAGGAGACATGGAGGCTAACGTTAAACGGAGAACTGAATATTCCGGTGGCTAGGACGGAGGAGTTCTGCGAGGGACCATGCTACTCCGAAACACATTTGGCTTTGAATTGCATTGACGAGATTATTCACCACTTCAGATTCTTCAACAGAGCCACCGTTTACGACATCCGTGAAACCCTTAAGTCCGGCTGCAGCTACGGACCTGAACGAGGTTTTGACTCTAAAGACCATTTCTTGATCTGGTTTAAACTGGTTATTATGTTTCTGGTTTTAGTGTTGATTTAAAATTTGCATGCAGGTATTTTCAACGTTCTTGAGCACATCGAAGATGATGAAGAAAATGGAAGTGAGAGAATGAAGTCAAGAAGGTCTGGACCGTTGCTTGGGACTGTGCTGTTCACCATTGCCTTGCTTCTTTAATAGCTGTCTTAATTTTTAATCTCAGCCATTATCTTATATCTGTTGCTTAATTGACTAGTACAATATACATAAACCGATCTCTTTGTATTGACAGAGACTATCTAATCGAGGAGTACTTTTTTATAAACATATATTTTCTTGATTTTAAGACATTGATTTTGCCTTATATTCGTATTAAAAATATTAACTTAAAGAAACGAAAGGCTTTCAATATACTAAAAGTCAGTTTTATTAGCATTGTGAATAATTTTGTAGGATACATTTTTTATTGTTTCACAATTCACAACATGAATTTGATTATGGGAGAGGATGGTTCATGGTGGAGCCGGATAAAATACAGAAAAAACACATTTAAAAGCCGTTTAATTTTCAACCGTTGGATCTCCCATTTCCCTCCAAAGAGATCATAGATCATATTGCGTTTTTCTATTCCGAGAAAACAGAGGACAAGAAAGAAACAGAGAAGAGAAGAACAAGATCGGGACGTTTCAATGGCGGATCTGAAGAATATCTTCCTCATCACGAAACACCCATCGACGACACAAATTTTTCTAACTTCTCTCCTCTTTCTCTCTCTCTTCCTCCTTTCCACTTCATCTCTCTCAGATTTCTCCCCCTCACTGATCGTCTCGAGCTTCACCTCTCGTCTCCTCACGGCAGCGAACTTCTTCTCTTCTCCTTCTTCCACTTCGAGTGCTTCGGACACAAACACGATCTATTCCGTTTCTCCTAGAAGAATCCGAGTCAAGAACGAGTCGAAGAAGATGGATATCGCCAGCAAAGAACTGACTTCTTGCGACATATTTGACGGAAGTTGGGTCTTCGACGATTCTGAGCCGATTTATCCTCCTGGTTACTGTCCTTTCGTTGAAGATAAGTTCAATTGCTTCAAAAACGGCAGACCCGATTCCGGTTTTCTCCGTCATCGATGGCAACCTCACGGATGCTCAATTCCGAGGTCAGTTCTTGTTTCCAGTTAATTACGTTTCAGCCATGAATGTTTTCTTACGTAAGATGTTTCGATTGGGTCTGTAGATTCGATGGGAAGAAGATGATGAAGATTCTGAGAGGGAAAAGACTTGTATTCGTTGGGGATTCGTTAAATAGAAACATGTGGGAATCTCTGGTTTGTTCACTTAGGTCAACATTGGAAGACAAGAACAGAGTTTCAAAGGTTTCTGGAAGACAGAGTAATCTGCAGAACGAAGGCTTTTACGGTTTCAGATTCAAAGTAAGTAATCTCAGATCTCTATTATTTATTGGTTTGGATCGGTTTAATTTTGTTGATGAGTTTTATATTTTGGGTGAAGGACTTCGAATGCTCTATTGACTTCATCAAGTCACCGTTCCTCGTTCAAGAGTCAGAGGTTTTAGACGGATACGGGAAGAGAAAAGAGACACTGAAGCTTGACATGATCCAACAATCGATCACGAAGATATACAAAAGCGCAGATATTGTCATATTCAACACTGGTCATTGGTGGACTCACCAGAAAACCAACGAAGGGTATGAACATAACATAACTTTCTTCTGTTTTTTTTTTTGTTTACTTTCCTAATTCATATCGCTTTAACGGGTTTTGAATTTTTAGAAAAGATTATTTTCAGGAGGGAAATCGAGTTCACGAGAAATTAGAAGTGAAAGAAGCTTACACGAAAGCTCTTCATACATGGGCTGATTGGGTTGATTCCAGTATCAACAGCACCAAAACCCGAGTCTTCTTCGTCGGTTACTCCTCTTCACATTTCAGGTAAGCTTAGCTTTTTTACACTCCAAGCAATCTCTATTCTATTCGTTTNAAAAAAGGGGGGGGGGGGGTGAAACAGGGTTTAGGGTTTAGTGTGTGGAAGAGTTTTATTTAAGCTCAAGCATCTCTCTTTTAATAAAACTGCAGAAAAGGGGCGTGGAACGCAGGAGGGCAATGCGATGGAGAAACAAGACCGATACAGAACGAGACGTACACAGGAGGGTATCCATGGATGATGAAAGTCGTAGAATCGGTGATCTCGGATATGAAAACTCCTGTGTTTTACATGAACATCACCAAGATGACTTGGTATCGAACGGATGGTCACCCTTCGGTTTACAGACAGCCTGTGGAGGTCCGAGGAACTTCTCCCGTAACTGGCATGTTCCAAGATTGTAGCCATTGGTGCCTACCTGGAGTTCCTGATTCATGGAACCAGCTTCTCTATGCTACTCTGTTAGTTTCACGTGGTTCCTTGCCTTACAAGTCAACTGGAACTCTCTTGTAAGATTGTGTTTTTACTTTCTGTCTCTTTGATTAGCCACTCGTTTGTTGATCTTTGCAAGCTTTACTTCCCTTTTTTTCTTTCGAAACACATTGAAAACAAATAAGTCCCAAGTATAATATAGTTCGGAAGCTGTACCATGTTAGGTGCTTCTCGTATTTAAGTTTTTTTTTTTTCCCTGATCCATTTAATACACAGAGAACTGTTAATGGTTTCACCACTGATAGAATGCTGGGAAAAAAAAATTCTTACTAAAAATGAGTACTTTCCCTTATAGTTAGTTTTGTCCGTCAATGAGAATTTGAAACAATATAACTCGTATTGATGGTACATCAGTTATTTCTTGGATAATAGTTGTTGCATTGATCTAACATTTGTAATCTTCTATCTAAATGTATGTATGTTTGTAGTCATTGTTGCATAAAAAACGTGATCAAAACTGATAGTGGAACTGTGCTAAATTTTTTTTTTTTTTTTGAACTGTAACTGTGCTAAAATTTGAAACATAGTTATCAGATAGTTTTGCTAATACAATATTATGTAGTTTTCCTTTAATTTTTTACCTTAATCAGTTAAATTAAAATGAATATAATTTAACTCTACTAACAAAATAGTGAAAGAAATAGTTCTACATCTTTTTGTGCGTGTGTGTAAGACAGTTTGAGAATATACCGTTTTCTCAGTATTATATTTTCGAACGCATATTCGCTTGTATTAATTTTGAGCAGATACACTTTTGTATCTAAAATACAATTAATTGGCAACGGGTTAAAGATCCAACTTGTGGCCTTTCAGTTTTCATATGATCGTGATGTGCCTCACACCCATACCGATTATACAGACGTTTTCTCCCTCTTTTTTTTTGGTTAAATCGTGTGAACGGTAACTTTTATATGTTCACACCTAGTTTGTTTTTCATTCTCTTCTTAATTTATATACGCATAATCGTATTATACTATGATGTTACATTGTAGAATCTAAGTTTGTTGGATAAATTTTTTCTATCCTTTCCATTTTCAAAAAAAAAATTCATTATCTTGTTTGGTATTAATTTATATTATTGGAATTTTCTTTTTAAGATTTCGAAAGTACAAAAGAGAAATCATAAGTTTTGTTCGTTACACAAAATAATAAATCATGAAGACAAAACAATGTTGCTTTATAGAGCTACGGAGTACAGGTAGGTGTATATGGTATACGGTTACATGCAGGACATGTCGATGAATGAAATAGGTAGGGTTATTGATTGCTCAAGTGCGCATATGCAAGACAAAGCGTATTTATGTACTCGAAGGTCAAATTTATGTAAGTTGGTGAGAGGATCGCAGGATCCTTATGGACCTGCATGGCCATTATAATAGCCTCCCTCTTTTACATTTTATTTATACCAACGGACCCTAACGCGTGGACCCAAATTAAATTTATATATTTTAATTTCAATTATTGAAGTTCAAAAAACAAAAATACAAAAAAAGTTGGTACGTTTTGTTAAATAATTTTCATGAACATAAATTCCAGAAGAAAATTTATACCATTCGAATACCATGGTATTAATATTTTTTTTTTGATTAATTCAATTGTTATAAATTATGCTAATGAGTTGCCTAATTAAGGTTCAATTAGATTTTCAAATAGAACTTCATAGTTCTTATTGAGAACGTATTGTACCCGCTGTCTAAATCATGATGGGATTTAGTAGACGCCATTTTGTTAAGGTATCGTTTTAGTCAGGGATGGGGCTAAGTTATTGAATAGGAAATGGCGTCTAGTAACTCATCATTTCGACTTGGATCACGGGTAAGTAATACAAACTTCTCATTTTCTTCTCCAGTTTAAATTGTATTTGGTTTAAAAAGTCTAATTTATAAAGCGCGGGTTGTGCACAACAAAAAATAAAGCACGGTTTAAGTTTACACACAAAAAATGCGTTTCAAAAATTCTGTTAATAAAATTTGGTAAAGAGATGAAGGGAATTAAGTCCCAAAACATGGTTGCAAAAGGCGAAATAAACAACACCACCGTTCATAAACCTCAGACAAAATCCAATATTATTCAGAAGACTAGATTTCCAACTCGACTGGGACTTCCTTATCGCGTGTTCTAATGCAATTCATATTCAAAAGAGTTGTTTCCCGACTCGTACGTAAGTTTTACAACTTAGTGAAATAATCAAAAGAAAGTATATCACACGCATATAATCCAGCAAAACAGTAAATGTACTTTTTTTTTTATCAACATCAAATATATAATGAGCTGAGATTGAATCGGTGAACATTTAAGAGACTGGATTGTTCTCTGAGTTTTACAATGAATAGAGGTGGAGGAGAGAGAGAGAGAGGCAAGGAGCCAAAGGTGAGAGACAAAGGACAAAAAGAATTTAGAGCAGTGCCTTTAATGGCAAAGCGTTTGCTCGTTGTTACTAAAGAGACTCGTGATGTCTCCGTGTCTGGCTCGTATATAATGTCATCCTTTTGCCATTCACTCTTTCGATATTTTATATTTGATATATTACGGCCATATTTAACTTAATTTTAGTTTTCTTCATTACATATAATTATTAATTATGAGTTTTTTGTTAAAGTAATCATTAGAGTTGACGAAAAAAGAAGAGATGCATTTGATATAAGAAAAGTTTTTTTGGATTACTAAATTTAACATTCACTTTAAAAAGGAAAAAAAAATGAAAATGGGATGTATAAACTACACCGAAAACATAATTTAAATAATATATTCGATTAAGCTGTGCAAATTAGACATTATTTAGAAAGTTTGTTGATATTTTGTTAATAATTTACACTATCTCGTCCCGTTTAAATTCTACCATAAAAAAAACAGCTATAAATTAATAATGTAACATTTTTCTTGACAGAATAATATACATTATTAATTTATAGATATTATATTGTACATTCCATCCACCTTCATGATCCATATATACATTCACAGGGACATCTTTTTTCTACTTCATGTATTTTCATTTGATTAAATAAGTAGGTGGTCTCAACGTTAATTAATACAGGTATGACCCAAAATATGCTTTGATTTTATTCTATGCTCATTAGATTTTAATGTTGTTTGATTTACTGACATTCTGTTTTAGTTAACCGTAATATATACATTCTACTCACCTCATGGCCTTTTATACATTCTTTCACACTGGCATCTATTTTGATTTACATATCACGGAGGAATCTTATGTTTTATCGTTTGTTTCCAAGTCCGTATAATTAAGAAAGAACAAATGAAAGAAAAAAAGATTGGACAAATATACGAACACGTACGATTAACACCAAACTGAAGAAGTATAAGCAGTACATATGGACCAAAAGCTCAAGAAAGTCGTTGGAATCCACCTACCTTCTCAATGGTACCGGAATTAACCGATCCATATGTAACTATAGTCAACAATTAAATCAACAAATAATTATGGCCTACCACAAATCAATACATGCCCACTTATGAATATGGTCCAAGATCTTCCACATAAACGTCTTCAAATTAACATAACCATTGTCGCCGACTCTACTAGCCATTAGACGTGTTCGTTTCATTGACTCTTGTTCAGATTTTATACGGTGTTGCACTAATGTTCTTTGTCCTACCAGTTTCTGATTTGAATCCGTATACAGAAACGGTCTTATATTTAGTGCTTTCCGCTTCAATCAAATATCTTAGAAAGTGTATACACGCTAATTTATTAATTATACTCTTTAACAACTTAAACAAATGAAATAATACCTACTAAGCGCTTCAAGACACGTTCATTAAATGCATATACAACAAGTAGGTATATGCATACAGCTACATGCAAGTACGTATGTAGGTATAAAAGTATACATAGTAATTAATATCTTGTAAGCACGGAAAAGGGTAGAAAGAGGGACCAAAGGTTAGAAGGAGAGGTACGTGGAGTGTCTATTATGCGATGGTTTTGAGGATGGACACAATACTTAACTTTTAATTCCACCGCAACGTGGTTCATTCCTTCACCTATCCTACGTCGTTTTCAGACCCCAACTCTCTCTTTCCCTTTTGTCCTCTCTCTATATTAACTACCTGGATGATTTCTCCTTTTCACTCACTCACCTTCTCTCACTTAAGGGTCCAAAAAGTGTTTTCTCTTTTCTCCTTTTTGAGAGAATAGATTGAGAAGAGATGGGAAGGGCTCCCTGTTGTGAGAAAATAGGACTCAAGAGAGGGAGATGGACCGCCGAGGAAGATGAGATCCTCACTAACTATATTCAAACAAATGGTGAAGGTTCTTGGCGGTCTTTGCCTAAAAAAGCCGGTACGTATATCTTTAAATAACCATATTTTATCCTTTCTTATCTTCCATACAGACCGCAATGAAGTGGTTGTTTAAATACTAACATTCGAAAATGACTAAATTTCTTCAAATTGCTACACGAGCTAGTGACTTGGCAAACACAATAGAAATGGAAGTTGTTGATGCATGGAAAAAAATGAAAAATTGTGCCAATCGTTAAAGAAAATCTGTGTTTTTATATTTGATTGTAAATTCTCATTATAGAAAAACAAACTGCTTTCAATTTATATGGTCTAATAGCAATTACAAAATGTGAAGGATTATTGAGATGTGGAAAGAGCTGTAGACTAAGGTGGATAAACTATTTGAGAAGGGACTTGAAAAGAGGAAATATTACGGCCGGGGAAGAAGACACCATTGTCAAGTTGCATTCCCTACTCGGCAATAGGTAACTGATAAACCAATTTAATTCCACGTCACATCGTTCACATATTACAGAATTAACAATTTATACGTAATTGAGAATTTCGTGTTATATTACAATTTTGCCACCGTCTGACTTGTGAGTCTGTAAGGCGGGGTCGTACAGTACAGTTATTTGCATGTATTGTCAACTTAGAAACATATTGAAATGGTCAGACAAGACTGGGATCCAACAGTTCAAAAAAAAAAATATGAAAGAAACAGAANTTTGCCAAAAAAAAAAAAAAAAAAAGAAAGAAACAGAATGATATTGTGACCATCATTCTTTCTGTTTTCCAATAAAAAATTGATGTAAATTCATCCAATTTTATAAAAAAACCTATATGTATATTTGTACGTAATCAATTTGACTTTTTGTCAATCAAAAACATTGACATTATGCTGCTATAGATCTAACTAAATTGATTGCTCTAATTAATCTTGTCTCATGTGTGTACGGCCATGGTTGTTACTGACTCTCTTACCACTGTCGTCACAATGTGTAGTTTAATCGTTGTTGGAACGGTCCAACCTTTTATAAAAAGATTTTATGTACACACTTAACTATATATATATATATTTTTATTTATTTATTTATAATCATCAGTTGAAAAAAAAAAAAAAAGAAGTAAAATGTTGACAAAATATATTATATATAAGTTGTGAAGAAAATTGGTTTTGAACTAATGAAAAGCCGAAATATATATTACTTAATCGATTTGTTCACTCGCACGTGTGTGCTTTGTGACTAACTTTTGTTTTGTTTTGTGTAGATGGTCGCTTATTGCAACACATCTACCAGGAAGAACAGACAACGAAATTAAAAACTATTGGAACTCACATCTCAGCCGCAAAATCTATGCCTTCACCGCTGTCCCCGGAGATGAGCACAGTCTGAAAGTCGACGACTTAGTCCTGAATAAATCTTCTTCCTCAGGAGCCGAGAACACGAACAAGACCAAGAAAAAGAAGAAAGGAAAAACTAGTAGGTCATCCATGAAGAAACATAAGCAAATGGTGACGGCCTCACAATGTTCCCCACAACCGAAAGAGGTAGAGAGTGAGATAAGTGAGGCAGGGCATAATAGTAATTACGAAGGAAAGTCTCTGGGGCCTTATGAGTGGTTGGATGGTGAGATAGAGCGGCTTATGAGTAGTTTCGTGTGGGAATGTACTAGCGAAGAGGCTGTGATTGGAGCGAATGATGAGGACTCTGATCCGAACAAGGCGTGTGAGAGTGGGGACAATAGTAGCTGTTGTATGGATTTGTTTGAGGAAGAACAAAGAAAGCTTGGTAACTTAAAGGTTGATCATGATATGAATGTGGAAAAAGGAGAAGGGATTATGTTGAGTTCGAGTTCATATGAAAATGGTGATAAAGATTGGTGGGTTGGTCTATGTGATTCTTCAGAAGTTGGATTTGGGATTGATAATGAGTTGATTGGTTGGGAGTTTCAAGGTAGTTTTACATATCAAAGTGATGATGTGGATCTCTCAGATTTTGGAGAAATACAACAAGTGGATGGCATATGAGAAGGCGTATTAACCCAATAAAACAACGATCTTTTGATTGTAAAGTCTAGTGATTTGTTTGGTTATAGTGGATATTAAGGTTGTGTATTAGCTTTTTGGGATGAATTAAGAGAGTTAATTAGGATAAATATAGCCTCTAGTTTAGACCAGTTTGAAGCACAATATGTTTTTTTTGTCGTGATCTTTTACTCTGTTTTGTTGTTATTTATAGTGTTTGTTTGTTTTTATGTTTCATTGATAATATTCATTTGAAAGATTTGTGTCACAAGATGGTGTAAGTGGAAAATAAAAAATCAATTGGTGATGTTAGTATAAGTGAGATTAACAACTTTTATTTACTTCAATAACAAAATTTTCAAATTTCTTTCTTCCACAGTTTGTGAATATTGCATTTATATATTTAAGATCCAAACCAAAAGAAATATAGTTTTCTGTGTAGTATGTCCGATGAGTTTATTACCTGAAAAGTTAAAGAGAACATGTTCTCTCTTTTTTGTGCTTACGTGCCCATACCCAAGTGTGATCGCATTTTGATATTCTTTCATTTACGGTCTACACGGTTTAACTCTATCAACATCAAAACGATTGTTGTCACTTTTGATTTTTTGTTGTTGTTGTTGTCACTTATGTTGAAAAAAAAAAAACACAATTCTCTCATACAAATCTTATGAACTGGCACTATTTGCCCACTTCCAAATTGCTACCAAACAATACAGGCTCACAAAGGGGATAATAGATGCGACCATGTAGGATTTAAACTCATATCTTCTTGAATTTTAGTAATTTAGAATTCTTGATTTTCTTAAAAATATATATATACAAAACATATTTTAAAAAATTAAATTGAAGAGGGTCTAAAATTTTTTTTATATGTATATATTTTTTGTTTATAATACAATGTCAATAAAAATACTATTTATAAAAAAAATTAGAAGATAAAATAATAAAAACTTAAAAGAAAATAAATTTTAAAGTATTCTTTTGTCTAAAAATCCATAATATGTTAAGCCGATTCTCTCAGCAAATGCTATTTTAATATCATTTTTCATGTTTCGTAATATTAAAAATGATTTCTTTCTGTAAGATTTGAGTATAAATATATAAGCAAAACAAAAACAGTTTTTTCATTATATAATTGTTTATTTTTCAATGATAATTTTTTTTAGAGAAAAAATCATAAATTTTTCATACTTAGATGTATAATATTTTTCATATTTAGATTTAATATTTAATTTTTTTTAAAGAACAACATTTTTTACTACAAAAATTAGAATCTAAAATACAAAGATTTATACAATATCACTAGTCCACCAAAAATGCAATGGTTTTGACTTTCGTATATAAAAGATTATAACTCACCAATTTCACATCAGCTCCATTCACTACCAAAAAATAACTATATGCATTTTTGCCAAAAAAAATCAGTCAATAGTACTATCAATCAATTTTACGAATTTATCAAAAATTCCTAATAAATCTTCATAGATTTCTAATAACAATTATCTATTAGAAATTTTTTCAAATATTCAACATTATTATTTTAGTTTTATTTGTATTTTAACTTAATAAATAAAATTATCATCTAATACCTTAAAGTTCTTTTCATTATGTCCTTTTAAAAATCCCACAACACTTACAAATCCAGCTATAAAGGTTGTGCAACATATGTCCTTGAAAAAAAGGATTACCATCTATTTGATTAGGATTCTGAAGATATGAGAAAATCATATCAGATTGATATGGCACACAATTTTACTATGTATTTCTTGGATAAGAAACAGTAGAACGCCCATAACATAGAGTAAGATATAAACATCTTTATAAACGAATCTTTAATAATTATTACTACAATGAATTGGTTGACTATCTGAAACATCAGACTCGAATGTCTAATACTAATGAGTGGATATCTCATAAACATCAAGCTGGTTTACTAACTGTATGCCAAGACTGCCAATATTTTTGTAAACACTATAATGATTTTTTGTATCTTTTTAATTTTTAACATTTTTATTATATTTTCGTAGTAGTATTTTTAATGAAAAACAGAAACGCATCATAGATTGAGGTTCTAACACAAATACATAAGAAATATGAAATATTTGAGAAGAATATAGTTGATCATATTTTTAAGTAAAATTTCAACAATTGAAAAGCTAGCTTCAGAAAAACAAAATGTATTTGAAGGTAATCTAATGATCTCTTTGAAATCTATATTAATTCTTAAAATTGGTCATACATTTAGTTGTTTTAAATACGTTCTTACTTTGTTCTACAGTTAGTTTCATATGACGAAGTGTTCTGTATTTGATCTAAGAGCTTGCTATTCTTAGTGAAACTTCAATAGTTTATTTTTTTAAAAATCGCATGATTTTCTTTCAAGATAATGAAAATGTACCATACGATGTTGTATGAACACAAAATATGAAAAGAAGAAAATAATGTTCTTATATGTACGTGTAAATGTAAAGAATCATCCACCGAGAACCATTAACAAACTCTCGTCACATTACATATTTTACACATCATCGTTCAATGGACACTATAATAAAACAATTTACAGTATTTTAAAGGAAATCCGAAAAAGAACCTTCGAATCTTTGGCCTTTAAGCAACCTTTGCCCGAAGCAATTCTACTATTCTCCTCTTCTTTTTAACCCTTTATTTATCAAATATACCCACCTTTTTCTTTTCTTCCCACTTTCAGTGCCTCTCATATATATATATAGATGTAAAAACAATGCAAAGTATAATTACCTTTCAAAACATGAAACGTCCATTTTTATATATGAAATATTGACAAGAGATATGTCGAGAACAAGAGTTCGAGCTGTGACCCATCAAGATCTTGTTCCAAGCCCTAAAACCACCGATCTCTGCAGCAAAACCGGTATTTTCGTCGTGGTTTTGACCATAATCTTTGGCCTCTCCTGCTTTGTCCTGTGTCTCTATGCTGAAGCCACGAGATCTCAGGTACATCTTATGGATATTTATATATTAATTTCTCTTTGTATTTTAATTTCTCAGGTACTTTTTTTGAATACTGTGTCACACATGAAAACATATTTTTCAGAAATCCCATCCGGTCGTAGCTAAGAAATGTTTAGACCATACTTAAGTAGTTAAATTACATAATTGACAAGCAAACATATATACCGTTTGATCAAATTAAGATTATAACTTACATATGTTTGTCATATATGGTTATGTTTTAGTCTATATATTATTCCGTTACAGTCTTCTCATGGTCGGTCCTAGATATGTTTTGAATGGCTCCCATTTTCATGTAGGCGACATGGGTAAGCAGCACGTGCGTGTACAACGGTAGCGGTAAAACGCCGTTGTTGTGCGGTGCGATTGCGTTCGTGGGACTAGCGGTGGCGATGGTGGGCTTGCACATGTACTTACTTATCGCAGTCACCACATCGCCGCCGCTTGTTATGGTTACGTGGGATCCTGACTCTATTCCTGCCAAGACACTCACTTTTCAAGCAGCCTTCTTCTTCATCTCGACGTGGTAATTAGACTTATTCTAATTAACGCAACAATTGACGGTGTTGAAAATCAAATTAAAATTCCTAAATCTTAGATATATAAGCTCTGATTGGTGTAAGCCGTAAAAGTCGAATTTTTATATATGTTTGTGTTCTTATTTTCTCGCTTATTCCATTTTGTATTCTCTTAGCGATTGCACATTGTTACTAGTCATGATTATCCTAAGCTAATATAAATCACATATATATATATATATATATATGTTTGTGTTCCTCTAAAGGCTTTGCTTTGGTGTTGGAGAGGTCCTACTGTTGGTGGGACTTAGTGTCGAATCAGGACATCTAAAGAACTGGTCTAAGCCAAAACCTAGTTGTCTAGTAATTCGACAAGGCTTGTTTTCGGCGGCCGGTGTGTTCTCGCTTCTAACCGTCTTTCTAGCCACGGGACTTTACCTAACGGCTCTTCAAGCACATAGAATCTCTAAAGACCTCGAAAATACACACAGAGAAATTCTGGAGGCATCAGTTCTATATGCATCTCCTCCAAGATCGCCCACAAATCGGATGGCTACGGTAGCTCGAGAAGGTCCTGCTACCGTTAGAGACGAGTCGACGTCTTTGGGATATCTTGTTTCTCTAAAGCAAATTGCATATATAGTATAGTGTAGAATGTATATTTATATAGTAGAGAAATATACTTATTAACACTGTAAATTCAGAAGAGAAAAATAAAAATTACTCTATTGAGCCATACACGTACGTTCGATTATCTTATTATACTTTTTGTTTCCGGATTCGATTATCTTATTAATGCAGAGGGAAGTGCTAAATTTATATGACATTCTAAACGTTATACCAAATTTCGTCTTTTGTATGAAACGAATTTTTCTTATCAAGAATATAATTAAACTTTTTTCTTTTTTTTGAAACTTTTGTTGCATTAAAATAAGGGTAAAATAAAAGTAGCAAAGATGCCTAATATTACAAAAAGGCCAAAAATCACATGAAAAAAAAAACTGATGAACCAAACCCAAACACTTTACTAACAATTCTGATCTAACGAGACGAGAAGCGGATCGTCGTTCCCAATCTCTCCGAAACCCTTGAAACCTAACAGAGAAACGCCCTTCCAGTCATAACGCAACTAGTCTCCCCAATTCAAATCAAGGGAGCCCAAACCTCAGTACTGAAATGACAGTCAAAGAAGAGATGGTCTCTGGATTACTCTCGAGGAGAATGTGTATTAATTTTTCCTTCAACACACCATTGCAGGGAATCATCCTCTTCAGATAGAGAGCACGAAGACAATGAAATTAATGTGTAGCTCTTCTAATCTTTCTGAAGGAAGAATCCAACCACCATCATACCAGATTGACCTCTGTGTAGCAGAGAGAGAGATCCCCGTTAGCTGAGGCCCTTATGGGCCAATGAAGCTTATTAGATGAGTCCATGGATCAAATCCAGAATTTGATTTTTCTTCCATTGCAAGGTACCATTTTTACCCATTGCGTAATCTCATGTGGAAGCCTCAGCGAATTTTTGAAAACCCAAGTATGACTTTGACGCTCCTTCCTTTCCCTGCCTGCCTGATGATTGTTACGTTTGGACCACGTGATTAATGAAATTTGAGAAATGTAATGTGACAGATGAGTCTTGGATCATGTAACGCCTTATATATATATATGAAATTCTCTTTTCTTGATTAGGATTCACCAATTTTCGAAGGCTGTTAGTTAGATACAAATTGATGAATCCATTTCCATTTTTTATTGAATTTCCCTTCAATATACGGTTTTCTCATTGGTGTTTAGTTTAGAAAATTGACCAATTATGTTGAACTTTATAACATTGTCATATTCTAATGATGAGAAACTTTACCCTAAAATAATATGCAAAAATGTCGGTTATACTTTGTTAAAAATTTACAACTGATAAACTGTTAATTTATGGTTAAATAAAAAAGGATATATATAAATAGAAAAAATCCGGCATTTTCAAAATTGAAGAGTTTTCGCTCCTTTGTTGTTGGTGCCACCCTCTCTTGCATTCTTCTCTCTCAGTTGCAACAATCCCTTCGCGCTCTTTCACTTCCTTTTCTTGGGTTTCTCTTCAACTTTCTTTGGAGAGGTCGAAGAAGAAGAGAGAACGCCATGTCGCTGAGACCGAGCGAGAGGGCAGAGGGCCGTCGAAACCGTTACAAGGTGGGTGTGGATACGGAGGAAGGCCGAAGAAGGAGAGAGGACAACTTGGTCGAAATCCGCAAAAGCAAACGTGAGGAAAGCTTGATGAAGAAGCGGCGCCATGATTTGCTAGCTCCTCAAGATCCCATTCTTGATTCCGCCACCTCCTTCGTTGATCATACGGTAAGCCGGAATGGTGGATTTTGGGTTTTGGCAATCTTCTATTGGTATCTTTAGTAGTCCGCAAGATGATTGATTAGGTTTTGTTCTTGTGATATGTGTAGAATATGGATCTTTTGGCTATGGTCGCTGGGATTTGGTCGGATGACCCTTCGTGGCAGCTTGAGTCCGCTTCCCAGTTCAATATGATTCTTTCGGATGGTAAATTTCTATTCTTGATCGATTTGACTGATACCTCTTTATCATTTACTCGAATGTTTCTTTGATCTGTTGCTCTTTAATACTTGTCTAGAGAATCCTCCCATTGACGAAGTGATTGAATCTGGAGTTTTGGCTCGTGTCGTTGAGTTTCTTAAGAGGGACGATTCCCCCTGGCTTCAGGTTAGAAGAGAAAAAGTCCTCTGGCTTCAGTTTAACATTTATGATGACTAATGTAATCTTTGATTCTGATTTTTCATCATCTTTTTTTCTAGTTTCAAGCGGCTTGGATTCTGACGAACATTGCTTCTGGGACATGGGAGCACACCAAAGTGGTAACTGACCACGGCGCTATTCCAGTATTTATCAAGCTTATTGATTCCCCTGATGATGATGTCCGTGAACATGTATGTATTCTACTTGTGTAAATACGAATTTGTTGAAGTTGAAGTGTGTGAAAGCCTCATGTCACACTTTAAATTTGTAGGTTGTATTGGCATTGGGTAATGTTGCTGCTATTTCAACACACTTCCGTGACTTTGTACTCCAGTGTGGGGCATTTACGCCACTGTTGGCTCAGCTGAATGACCATTCTAAGTTGTCCATGCTTAGAAACTGCGTTTGGACTTTGTCAAACTTCTGCCGTGGCAAACCTCCGCCAGCGTTACAACATGTACAGTACTATTTCCCTCTCTCTGTTTCCTCAGTTTGTGTACGTCAGTACGTCCCATATTTTAACGTATGAAGCATGATTAACAGGTGAAACTTGCTCTCTCTGCACTCGAACGACTTATTTACTCGAATGATATATTCATCTTGAAAGATGCTTGCTGGGCACTTTCGCATCTGTCTGAGGGTAGAGAAGAAGAGATTCAAAATGTGATCGAGGCTGGTGTTGTCCCAAGACTAGTTGAACTTCTCCAGCTGTTAGTATTTCGCTACAAAATTTAACCCTTTGTTACGTGTTTGGATACTGAACTCTGACAAACTTTTTCTTTTTGCCAGGCATACTTCTCCTGTTGTGCTTACTCCTGTACTTCGTACCATTGGGAATTTAGTTAGTGGAAATACTCAGCAGACCCAGGTATGTAACTCATATTCCGTTATGGATTCTTCTTGAACACTTCTCTTGTCTGCTTTATTATATATATATCTGGAAAACTTCCTCTTGCATCTTCACTAAGGCTCTGAATAAACCTCTTTGAACTTATTTTTCAGTGTGTGATCAATTCTGGTGCTTTAACCAGTCTTGCCAACTTGCTTACTCGAAACTGTATGAAAAGCCTAAAAAAGGAAGCTTGCTGGGCGGTTTCAAACATCACTACAGGCACTGAAGAGCAAGTTCAGGTAATTGGTGCTTCACGACATGCATAGTTGTTGATTGTTGTTAATATTGCAGAAGATAGACAAATTTACCCTTCTGTTGCTATCACTAATTGTTTTCGACATGTGTTTCTTTTCCCCTGATGATAACAGTCAGTTATTGATGCAAATTTGATTCCAATCTTGGTCCAACTGGCTCAAAATGCTGAATTTGACATAAAGAGGGAAGCTTTATGGGCAATATCAAACGCCACCACATGTGGTTCTCATGATCAAATCAAGTACGTCCCTATCTTCTCTCTCCTTTCTTCTTGATTATTGATCATCAATTCACAATCTCCTCTTGGTGTCATTCAGATACTTGGTGGAGCAGAGCTGCATAAAACCTCTCTGTGATATTCTGGTGTGTTCAGATCTAAAAATCATCTTAGTGTGTCTGGACGGATTGGAAAACATCTTGAAGGTTGGACTGGCGGAGAAGAACAAGGGACACTTGAACTATTCCCAACTGATTGAAGATGCGGAAGGGTTAGAAAAGATTGAGAATCTGCAGAGGAAAGACAACAATGAGATTTACGAGAAGGCTGTGAAGATTCTGGAGACATATTGGGTTGAAGAGGAAGAACCTGCAGGTGATTTTCATCTGGGCTTTGGAAAGAACCAAGTTCCTGGAGGATTCAACTTCTTTTTTCGAATGAAGAGGATTTAACTTCGGTTGAAGGTAATTCAAACTTCCACACTATTTAAAAGTCTTCTTCGATAGGGTGATATGAATTTTGACTAAACAAAAAAACAAAGAATTCTGACACGGAGCTGAAAGCTTGCACCTTTGATGGAGGGTCATTGTTTTCTCACGGCTTACTTGGTCGTCAATTGTAAATACATAGTCAATATAAAAGGTGTTCAGATTTAAGTCTGCTTTGTTTTGTTTTTTGAAGTTTTGGGGCTATCTCTTAGAGTTATTTGCTGCAGAACCTGCTGTATGTTTTTATTTGAAAATGTTTAGTACAAAGTTACTCAAATTCTTGAAATCTGCTTGGTGATTAAATCTAAGTACAAACGAGAGTCTTGTTAGGATCAATGGAATCATGAATCCCAAGTCATTACTATCCTCAACTCAACGTACATAAACTTATTGCATAAGTCTAATAAACATAAATACTTTGTACCCTTGCACCATCCAGAAAAGGGAAGAGGAGTGGTCCAGGAACATGTATGTGTGTGGTTCCATTGGGGACAATCAGTCCCTTTCTATCTTCCCTGTCAATTTTAACCGCAATATGACTCTTATTTTCTACCATTTTAAGATATGCCTTTCAGCATTTTCACACTATTTCGAGCATTGTCACTTTTTGACCAGGAAATGATAATTCAACATTACACACACAAAATCTCAATCTTATTTGGAACCATGCAGAATATTATTAATATATGGTCTGAATCCCCCTATCTACCTGGCTATACTCCTTACCACTCGTGGCATCTCTTTGTTTGGTTGTTTTCTTTCTCTATATAATTAATCCATCATTTATATCTCAATTTTGCGCTAAATCGTTGTTTAAAAGTGGATCATCATCTAGTAAAAAGGGATATAACCAAATGCATCCAATTAATTTAAAAAATTGCCGATCTTTAACTTAAATGAAAGATTCATAGATTTTTCACCAAGCCTACAGTGTCTACCTGTTTTTAAAGCTATTGAAATGTTGTATGCAAAAATTGAAAACAAACAAAGTGATATTTACGTAGATCCAACATGAATTTTTATTTTATTTTCGAGGGGGGAGTTTTATTTTCCTTGCTTAACCACCATTCTGATCTAATCTAAGCACATATTTGATTGGTGAGATATTGAGTGAGTTGGTGTGCAAATGTGCATCACTCAACTTGTTTAAATACCCACATACAGTAGTAGTACTCAAAAGTCAAGATTCGTAGAGATATGAATCGACGGCTAAGATGTAATACCCGTGAACCATTGACCCGACCAAAGGAGAAACCGTACTCTGTACCGTATCTGATCATACCGGTCAAAGTGGCGCCCTTTTCTTTTCACCAAATCACACATATGCGAAAAAACCTTTTTTCCCTCAAAAATTCCATTGTCTCGCCATTTTGGCGGGTGGCTCCCTCTTGATAATAGAGGAAGAGCTCAAGGGCGTATTCGTCATTTAAAGCATAAAATGCTAGGGTTTAATTCGAACCAATTTATAATCGCATTGGTTTTGTGATGAATCCACCGTGCGTTCTCTATGTCGGTTCGGTTCTTTTAAAAAAAAACAATCTCTCTTTCTCTCTCTCTCTCTCCTCTTCACTCTCCGTCTGCTGCATGTTGGTTCCATTTCCCGGATTTTCAAATTTCCCGAAGAGACGTGTGTGATCACATCATCTCAAACCCTAGCTTCCTGATCGCGGCGCCAAACTTCGTGATCGAAGTCCCTTCAATTCCACCTCGAAAGAAATGCTAGATCACANTCTCTCTCTCTCTCTCTCTCTCTCTCTCTCTCTCTCTCTCTCTCTCTCTCTCTCTATTTCTTCCGCTGCTTTGGTGATGTTAAAAGCTGATCACTCTCTGTGTTTGATCTTTCGTGATTCAGGTCTCGATGGATACGGAAATGATGGAACAGAACAAGACTAGTAGTTTTAGCAACGAGAAGAAGACTTGCGCCGATTGTGGTACCACCAAAACCCCTCTTTGGCGCGGTGGTCCCGCCGGTCCTAAGGTCTCAGACCAATAAACCCTAATTATTCCATCCGGTTTTGGTCTGATCTGTTCTGATCTGATCTGATTATGTATTTGTTTGGTCTTTGTGTAGTCGCTTTGTAACGCGTGTGGGATCAGAAACAGGAAGAAGAGACGAGGAGTCGATGATAAGAAGCATCCGAAGAAATCTAATCACGCCGGCGGCGGCGATCTCAAAAGAAACCCTAAGTTTGGTGAATCGCTGAAACAGAGGATGATGGATTTCGGTATGGGGAAGCGATCGACGGTGGATAAGCAGCGACGGAAGCTCGGGGAGGAAGAGCAAGCCGCTGTGCTTCTCATGGCTCTCTCGTATGGATCAGTGTACGCTTAGGTTGTTGCTTCACCATTTGAAGAAGAAATTTTAAACAAACAAAACATATTATTAGGGTTTTTCTTCTTTTAATTCCGAGAGAGCAATGATGATGACTAACAAACCAATGTTACAATTTTTTTCTCTTTTCTCTCTTTCTTTCTTTTTTGTCGGAAAATTTGTTTGGCTTATGTGTTCTTTCTTAATTTAATCAACTTCTTTTATTTTCTTTTAAAATTCTGGGTATCTCGATGCTACGATTTCGACATCAAAAAAGTTTTGGAATTTGTAAGAAGATGAGTGAAGCTGCAAAAAAAAAGTTTTCGGTGGTAGTTTTTTTTAATTAGTTTTGTGGGGTATCTAATAGTATGATTTAAAATTATTGTTCTGTGTTGAATTTTTGTCTTTATTAGGACAGGAATGGGGACTTGCCTATCTGTTAAGCACAATCTTGTCAAGTCAGAAAATAATAATATATTAAAAATTATAACGACAGAAATTAGTTTGAATTTGGTCCAAGTGGTAATGGTTTTTCAGTTTGCCCGCTACTTTTCTTCATTGTGAAGCCACTTTTTTTAAGGTTTCTTTCCTCATCTCCTGATTTTTTTTTCTTTTTGACTTCCATCAACAGTATATATAGATTTAGTCTAATTTCTTTTCTCGTCAATTTCGTGGACTTAACCATTCTTGAAGTAGTATTAATAGTTGAAATTATCAGTTTTGAACACAATGATGAAATGATTATGGTAATTGCATGATTATAGTGTAACAACATAGAAACCATATCATTAATACATGTCCCGTAATTAGCTAACACAGATCTTGGTCTGGCCACATGAAAAATGTTTGTGTTCTACTAGTAGTCAGCCCAATTATATGTGCTTCTTTTAATTATATAAATCAAGTCCAGTACCAGTCGTCACTATATCATAGTACTAAACAAATGGAAGTTTAAGATCTTTTAGAAATTACATATCACAAGCTACCAGACTTAGAGTGACGTCATAACACATGCTACCAAATTCATTTACACAAAAAACAAAAAATGTTAACACTATCTTTCTGTTTTTGTATCTTTCGGCCACGTGTTTCTTAAAAGAAATTGAGACCAAAGACTTGGGCTGAAAAGAAAACAGAGTTATGTTTCAAAATTGAAACCCACTAAGAAAATTTAAATGGGTTCATTGTTGACTAATGTAGACACACAAATATAAAAGTAGAGGGCGTAGCCCAAAATGATGATTTCAGAAAAAACTATTCTTTTCAACCAGAGACAATCTTGAACCTCGTCGGCACGGTTCTGTAACTTGGGGCCCATCACCAAAATTAGAACTAGACAATAGTAGGACCGTTATCCAACTTCGATCCGTTACTTGATGTATACTTTTTAAAAGTCCGAGAGTACATGTTGCATTCAAAATTTCAAATCATGTATTATAGTAGTATGGAATATTACTGCTTTAATAGTTATTAGTTACAAAAAACACTAATAATTAGTGGTATCTAATACGATAAACTTAATTTTTTGTGAAAAATGATGTGGCAAACCGAAATCCATCGTACTGATTTGATCGTCTACGGTTTTAAATGGAGCGACCGGGTGAGCAAGTGTACCGAATTATATCGAAAGAGTGTTTGGGTAGGTGCGGAGAATGTGGGATGGAGTTGGTGGGGCCGTGGCACGCTATTAAAGACACGTTCTGTACAGCTAATATTTCATCTTCGTCTTCCCAAATGGCATTAAAAACTCTTTTTCTTTTACTTTAACATTTTTCAAAAAAGAAAAAAAAAAGTTTAGAAGATTTAATTGCGTGGTTAATGAGTAACTCGTGACTTTCATCAGCTGCTACTCCAAATCGTCTCGTAGTGTAGTCTTGGCAGTCGCAACACAACACGATTGTTTGGAGCATTTTGATCTTTGGGCACACGTGTGAATCGTGGGTGTTTTCATTTTGCATTGCTCGTTAGCCTTATTTCTTCTACTTTTCTTCTCCTTTATTTGCGAATTTAATTTTTTACAACAACGAGGTGTGATTAGGACTGATAATAGGATTCGTTCCTTCTATATATACATAATTATTAGTACTATGTTGTATTGTTTATTTTAGTGTCCATAATAGCTGTCTGCCTGTCTCGACTCTCGACTTAGGCCCTTTACTTCGTGTTTTTCAAAATTGAAGTCGGCGCTTTGCAATATGCATTTTACAAAATGTCAATGAAACAAAATAAAAAACTCGTCGTTTTTTACTCTACTTTGCATTCATTTTGAACCATCGCTAGTGCTTCCAAATAACACTCAGGATTTCAAGAATCCAAAAATCTAGAAAATTCTAAAAGAAAGCATAGATTTACAAGTTCAAAATGTATGATATGAGATTATGAGGTATCTCGTTGATGTTTCCTTCTCAGCAGTTTAATGGATCAATAATAAAAAGGTACTACACATGATGACAAGCAGAAGATGAACATGAAGTGTTTGAATATATATTTTTTTAAAAAATGGTTGAATATGTTTCGATCGATTTTGGTTTGATTTTTAAAAAAAGACAAAGCCGAAAACATAAAATCCCATAACACCTAACATGTTCAATCTTCACTTGAACCATGCAAATGTACATAGAAGTGTTTTCTTGTAAACTGCTTTGTGAGTTTAGGTAAAAATTCAATTCTCACGAAATGAGTCTTTTCTTTAGCTGTTGTAAAATTTAATTAAACAACGATTTCAAACGTTAAAATTAATTTAAGATTTGGCATAAACTATATAATATATTTATATATATGTAATATACTATAATTAAATTTTCTCTAATATATTTACATAAATTATCTTATATATATTTAGTTTGGAGATGGTCTGAAATAAACAAATTTTCGACCTTGTCAAATCAGACTAACTAACTTTAATCACGAGCTTCTATTTAGCTTGCCAAAAGCATAGTGTAAGCTTACTCAATTTTTTAACTGCGGAAACTTAATGTAAAATTTATACAAAAAAAAAACAAGATCATACTGGAGAGTTTTAAAATTTATACTTGAATTACAATGATAAATCTGGTAAAATTGCTTCATTTCAGAATGATAAAACGAGTTATAATTGGAATGCTAAAAAAAAAGTTCTCAACGTAACATCCTTCCACAAAATTTCATAACATACAAATTTTATAACATTCTATAACATCCAATCACGAGGTATGTTTCTAAACATAAAGGAAAACGGTTCACACTATTCATAGGAAATGTCCAAGTTGTTGCATATACTGGCAGTGCAAGACATGAACTTAATATACCCGTCATGTTTATATATGTATATATTTTTTAGTCAAAAATTATTATTACAAAGTAAAAATGCTTTCGTTGAGAGTTGAACTCAAGACCTCCCGCTTACTAAACGGGTGCTCTAACCAACTGAGCTACGAGAGCTGTTTGTGTTTATATTTTATTTTATATTTACAGAAGCTTAGATTCCATCAAAAGGCTTCAAATCCTACACACTTTTGAATTTCAATCATACAAACTCACTGAAATTTCTCATATTATTTCAAAAGGTTGCTGAAGAAGAAAAAATACGCTCACTCACACTTAGTCAGGACTTCCGTCATCTTCACGTCTACTCTTCGAAAGTTGCCACGCCATAAACCAAAACCCAATGAAAGACTTCCACGTCTGAAAGCTTGCAAAAGAGTCAAGCCCCACTATAATGACCGCCACATTATTTTTATTGTTGAAGATTTTCTTTTAAATTTCAATTTCCCCAAACCTACTTGCCTCCGTTGCTCGTCGACGCAGCCGCCACGAGATGGCTCAGAGTAGAACCGGGACCAGGGATATTATCATACTTTCCTTAATGCATAAGATTACAATGACGCATTCGCCCCCTACATCCGCGTATTTTCGGTGCTTTATTACAAGACCTTCGGTTAAAACATAAAAGGTTAACGTGTCGGCGTCATCTTTTCTTCCATTTTCACTATTCATTTCTTTATTCAAAACACCTTTTTCCTGCTGAAACAAAAAAATATATTTAAAAATCCTCGATAAAAAGAAGGAACACTCCTCCTCCGAAAGTGCTTCTTCTTGTTCTTGTTCTTCTTTCTTTCTTTCTCACTCACTCTCTCTCATCTCCTTACCTCTGTAGATTTCCACGCTTAAAGATCGAGTTTCTGAATCCAAAATCTCTGACAATGGAAGCAAACCAATTATATGGTTTGTCTACACTTGTTGTTATTCTGCTACTGTCAGTGACTTCGACAGTGACGTCAAAGGACGAGGTTGTTTCTTGTACAATGTGTTCTTCCTGCGACAATCCTTGTAATCCCGTCCAATCATATCCTCCCCCTCCGCCGCCTTCTCGTCCACCACCGTCACCATCAACCACCACCGCATGTCCTCCGCCTCCTTCTCCTCCGAGCTCTGGCGGCGGTGGTGGTGGCAGCTCTTACTATTACCCTCCTCCTTCTCAGTCAGGTGGCGGCAAATACCCTCCTCCATACGGTGACGGTGGTCAAGGTTACTACTATCCTCCGCCGTATTCGGGAAACTACCCTACGCCGCCTCCGCCGAACCCGATCGTCCCTTATTTCCCGTTTTACTATCATACGCCACCTCCAGGTTCTGGTTCGGATCGTTTTATGGGCTCTAGTTCTATTATTTTTGCTCTTTTCGCCATCTTCCTCTGTTTAGTGTGATGGAAATATCGTTGGAGTTCACCGGGAAATTACGAAGAAAAATCAGAATAATGTGGCAGATCGGTAGATCTATAATAGTCTTTGAACGTTTTAGATAGCTTTGATCATGGAAACCAGATGTTGGATCAAATGATTATCTTTTACTTTCTTCGATCTGTCTAACCTTTTCTTTTCTTTTGTTGACAATTTGTATTTAAAATTCTCTTGTTAATTAACATTTTAATTACTCGCTATTCAGAAATAATAATAAAAGAATTGTTACCCTACTTTCTATACACTCTCTTTTTATTATGTACTGTATGGTTGATTATTTCTTTTTTAGTGGTTTACACTCAATCAGTTCATCTTTCGCACTATTTTGTCGGTCGAGCTTTATTGGCGCTGAAAATACAATTCTTTTTTACTTCGTTATTCGTTAATTAACTAATCCTGTCGTTTTTATGACTAATAGCAGTATAGTCAAACAATTACTGTCACAGTATCAATTAATCAGCTAAGTTCACGGCCACTAGTATCTGTTTAATCATTGTATTAGTTTATATTTCACATGTGATTGTCGTTAAATCAGAATATATATATTATTTCAATAATTGTGAAATCGCGCACCGTTGGAAATTCGAAATACACATGCAATAAAATTTCATGGCCAGCTTTGCTCCAACACATATCTTTATGTTTTCCTAACAGGCTAAATTGATGTACTGATGATATAAATAATATTCTCCTTTGTTTCGCTGACACCGGGGAAATTTATAAATACGTGACCTTCGTTTTTGACCTTATTAAACAAGCCGTTAAACCTACAGAACATTAAAATATGTAATACCCAAAATAAAGAGAGATACTGTATAGGTAGTGGCAATTAAACAAAAAGAAAGTTGTTGATGCAGATAGACAAAGATCAATCTTCTGTCTCTACAATAATTGGTTTGATTATTTAGTACTGTTAAATGTAAGCCTGAGTTTGGGCCTTCAATTCGTAGGGGATGAGAATTGGTATAATGTTGCAGACACTCTGATTCGGTTTGAGTCGGTCAAACGGAAGCATGTGACGGAAACTAATTCAAATATATAACTTTTAATTGGTTAAGGTAGTTGTTAGACCGTTAGGTGATGAGGTACTTTAGATTGGTTTAAGTTTGAAACCAGAGCTTATATATTCTTTGTTAAGATAATATATGAACATTTGACCTTGCATTCTTTCTGAGTTCAAGTGAAAATTTACGAGGGAGTTTGTGCCAAGAGCTACGCAGCACCGACTCTGAATCTAAGCAACAGAAGTTTGGGTCTGATACCTCGTCAGATATTCAAGTTCTTGGGGCAAATATAACATTATATCTGTTTTCCCATAGCTGAGAGTTCAAATCTTCTCTACCTCGTTTTTTAAAAAAAATTATACTGTCTGGGGCAACCAAAATTTCAAAGCCAGTCCTATCGTCACGCATGCCAATACTGCTAACTCGATTTGGCTCAACCCGATTCAAAATTTTATTTTTATTTTTGGTTTGGGGCAACCGAAATCTCAAAGCTACTACTAACATTACGTTTTTCGTACGTATGTCCATCAGGATAACTCGACATCCCTAACTCATCAGTCATCATAGTATTTAAAATTCTTGGAAATATATTGGCATATTGTTGGAACGATCAAGTCATGCTAATGTTGTGAAAACTAATAATTTTTAATTTGCGTCCACGAATACACTATTCTCTACTTCAAAATCAACCTACCAACGTGCCTGGCACGAGTTCCAAACTCAAAACATTATCTCGACGTGCGTCCTTGTATCCTACAACGTTATACCATAACTTCCAAAGATTATAGACTCCGGGTTACACTATTTGATTCAAATAAACAAAATAAATCTAAAATTTCTCTTCATCATTTGGGTTCTGTGTTAGCTCTTTTTCTCCAAAAGAATCAACCTTCTCTTTGGAGAAACACACACAATGGGTTTTCTCCTTCCGATTTTATTCGGAGTTTTTCTCTTATTCACCGCTACACCACCGTCCCTGTCTCAGCTTCCTCCGACGATAATCGCTCCGGCGCCGGCGCCGATTCCATCACCCTCAGAACTATGCAACGGAATATTCCTCTCCTACTCATTCGAATTCGGTCGTCAGATACCTCCAAACGACACAACCGATCAGCCGTATCGGTTCGAGTCAGTCCTAACGGTTCTCAACAACGGCCGAGAAGAGCTCAAACAGTGGAGAGTATTCGTGGGGTTTCGCCACCGCGAGATCCTTATTTCGGCCACCAATGCGATCATTGTCAACGGAACAGAGCTCCCTGCCCCGGTTGGGAACGGCACCATCTTCGGTGGCTATCCTGACTCCGACCTCAAAACGGCCATTCAAACAGCCGGAGACTTAAAACAGATGAGGGCTATGATTGAGCTAGTAGGGACACAATTCATGGTGACTCCTCCTGCGATTCCTATGCCATCCAACATATCTCTGGTTAACGATGGTTGGCTCTGTCCTGAGCCTACTCCTACTCCGCTAAGTAATTAATCCAACCACTTCCATTTTTTCTTATGGTTTTTATATCTCATATTTAGGTTCCTGTTAGTTTTATTTCTTCGTCTCTTTTGACATAATCCATCCGTTTCGTCCGATTTCATCAAATGTTTAGTATTCTAATCTAAATAATATTAATATTTAAATTAATTGATTAAATATAAGTAATTAAACAAAAAAAAATTAGACAAAAAAAATTAGACTATTTAGAAATGAACATGTATTATAGAAGAGTTTACAAATATTTCACAATATCTTATTTGATATTTGTAGAATATCTATTGAGATGTTTTAAGAAATATTAAAATACATGGGATTTATTACAAACTTTTTAGTTTCTTTGAATTAACTTAATACATTCAATTTTTCTTTAACCGATTTTTTACGATGAAAAAAACCATGCCGGAATACTCTTGGTCATCTAGACCCTTGTTTTGTATTAAAAAAAAAAATAGAACTTGGTAACATGTATACAGTAAAATTTGGAGTGAGAAGATTAAGTTTCTGATTCAACAAATTTTATTGGTCCATTAGGCAAAACAGAGATAACGACTTGCTGCAAGAGAGACCCGAGTATTAAAGTCAACACAACGATCACCGACAAGTTTCTTCCACGACAACCCGGAGACTTGACCATAATGTACGACGTGGTCCGAGCCTACGACCAGAACTACCTAGCCGAAGTAACCATGGAGAACCACAATCCACTAGGCCGGCTCGACCACTGGGAGCTAAGTTTCGACTGGATGCGAGACGAGTTCATACAGAAAATGCAAGGCGCGTATCCAACTGTCGTGGACGCCACGAAATGCATCTTTGGTCCACAGTCCAAGATCTACACGGGGCTAGATTTCGCGGACGTTCTCACCTGTGAGAGACGGCCCATCATCGTGGACTTACCTCCGACCAAAGCAGAGGACCCGGCTTTAGGCAAAATCCCTTCTTGCTGCAGAAACGGTACGATCTTGCCACGTATCATGGACCCTTCAAAATCAGCCTCTGTCTTCATCATGCAAGTCTCCAAGATGCCTCCCGATTTCAACCGGTCCGCACTTTTCCCACCGCAAAACTGGAGGATCAAAGGGACGCTTAACCCGGATTACTCATGCGGGCCACCCGTTCGGGTCAGCCCGAGTTTGTATCCGGATCCGAGCGGTATGCCCACCAACAAAACGTCTTTCGCCAGCTGGCAGATCGTATGCAACATTACACACGTCAAAACAGAGATACCGAAATGCTGCGTTTCCTTCTCAGCTTTCTTCAACGACTCGATCGTCCCTTGTAACACCTGTGCTTGCGGTTGCGTTTCCGAAACTCGACGTACCTGCAGTGCTGAGTCCCCGCCGCTTCTCATCCCTCCAGACGCTCTTCTCTTACCCTTCGAGAACAGAACGTCTATTACGGTGGCGTGGAACGCACTCAAACACAAGAACATACCCAATCCGATGCCGTGCGGCGACAATTGCGGCGTCTCGATCAATTGGCACATGGCGTCCGATTATAGAGGCGGCTGGACCGCGAGGATTACGATTTTCAACTGGGGAGGAATCGACTTCCCCGACTGGTTTTTAGCGGTTCAGATGAAGAAACCGGCGATAGGTGGATTCGAGAAAGCGTATTCGTTCAACGCGAGTCTCTTGAGCGTGGACGGAGGTGTTAACAACACCATTTTCATGGAAGGTCTTCCAGGTTTGGAATATCTTGTGGCGGAGCGCGATGAATTAGATCCCAAAAAGAATCTTAGGGTTCCTGGTAAACAGCAATCGGTGATACAGTTCAGCAAGAAACTCACGCCGGGGATTAACGTGGCGGAACGTGACGGGTTTCCGGCCAAAGTTATATTCAACGGCGAGGAATGTTTGCTTCCCGATGTGCTTCCGATTGCCAGTGATGGGAGAAGAAATGGGTTTAACACTATGGTTTTGTCGTGTATCGCGGTTTTTGTTGCGGCCTTCATAATTTAATTATAATCTTCCTTAGGGTTTATACTCTGCTTTCTTGATTGATTAATTCGTTTTGTAAAATAAAATTGTACTTTTACTCAATGCGGCTTCAGTTGTTTGAAATACCAATATTGTAGATTTTTAAGTTTTGCTTTTCAGTACCACAAAACTTGGTTCGTTTACTCTTTGGTCTTGTCTTTCTTATCGATTAAAGGCTTCTGTCTCACTCCCATCAAGTTTTGCTGATCCCGTGATCCCGCTTGTATAAGCTCAAATACGTAATGTATATTTTTATATATTATAAGTTTATAACTATCTTTATAGAAAAACGTTAACATATACAGAAGTAATGGCTAATCAGCCTAATCTGTGGCCTTCCCTAATTATTGGTTACGGGAATACCATTTGGCAACCCACTTCCCTTTTGTGGCTTATCCACCTGAAAAAACCGTGGCCATATTGTGGGCCAAACTGGCTGGCTACAATGTTATTGTAACAATTTGTTAGACTTGAGCCATTATTTGTTCATTGTTTTTTTTTTATCGTTGTTAAATCGTAACTAAATTGCGTCGAGAAAAGATAGTTAAATAAATTAGTGTCCTCGAGAAGTGTTTGTGGTCTCTAATGCTAAACATAAGTTTCATAAATAATTGACACCATCTCATTCATACAAATTTCGATTCTCCTTTTTAACGGGGTTAATGGGATAATAAGCTGGTTTTTTTATGATCCAAACATAAGTTTTTTTTTTTTTGAAAGCAGGTTTTCCAAACATAATTTCATCAAATATAGTAGTTGGTAATCAATGGTAAGGATCATTTACCCACAAAATATTTCCATGTTAATACGTGGTGAGAAGAATTTTAGCCACATATTTTTGGTGACTTAGGGTTTTGCTTTTAACCATGAACCTTTAATTATATATTCTCTTCAAAAAGATTTCGTTCATAGCTAGTCCCGTTATATGCTCATTCAACCTAAAGGTTATATTTAGATCATTATTAGTATTTACCAATTCAATCTTGTTTTTGGCCAGCCAGATTTCTTGGCGGTAATCCCATAATATAAAATATAAAATCTAGCTAGAGAGAATATCTCTAAGAATCTTCTAATAATTTCAAACTCTTCGAGCATCTTTACACGGTTTTCTTTTGAACCCTTTTCACTTCCATTAACAATTTGTATATAAACACTCAATGGCTTCTAATGGGAGAAGTATATAAACACTCAATGATTTAAAGCTTTTAATGTATATAAACATTAAACACGGTTGAAAATGGGAGAAGTCATTGAGTGTTTATATACAAAGCTTTTACACGGTTTTCTTTTTGTTTAATTTTTATTTTTAAAAGCGAAAGGTCCCATGTCGAATTAGAAATAAATCTGCGGAATTTTCAGTCTCCATGTAAATTTCGCGTGATAGAAAAAGGAAGGGTCCAATATAGATCGATAGGTAACCTTGATCGACATGATAATGATCATTAAACCATCGTCAATAAGTTATACCTTGCTTTTTTTTTTTTTAATAACTTTTAAGGCTAAGAACGGTTTAAGGGTTTTTTCGATCCCCATTCGCGCTCTTTTGCCTTTTTATGTTTGTTAAGTTCCCTTTTCAATATTGGTCTCAAGTTGACGAACTTGATATATTTCCAGTGACTACTGGAGATATTCATTTGTTATTTATGAACCATGTTTAGCTTGGGGTAGAGAACCATATATTTTTGAATTTTTATTAATATTTTATTTGGGTTTGTTGTAGCATGCGTTTGATAATGGAGGTGACACATTTCGATAAAAAAATCACCACAGACAAGGCAGCAAACCGAAACTCAATGACCGTATTTTTAAGACGAAATCAAACGTTTATATAAAAAAAAAACGTTTGGAGTTTTTACCTTACTTTTTATATGGAAAACAAAACGTTTGGATTTTTTTTCTTTCTAATCCCACACATTACTACGAGTGTGTAAGGTGTTACTAAAATTTAGATCCCAATTTTTAGTTCTTTTACTAACTCTTTTTTTTTTCTTCCCAATATTTTTTCTTTTATTTTCTTTTTTCAATTTTGGGTCTTAAATGGACGAACTTGAAAAAAGTTTCAGCGACATTTGAGATAACTATTAATCGGTTTCCACTTTGCTTAATTAGAAGACCATTAGACCATATCATTTTTAGGTTTAATTAGTATTATAGCATGTGGGTTTGTTGTAGCGTCCGATTAATCGTGGACATGAGCACGCATTTTTCAAGAAATTCTTGGGAATCTCATCACGGATAAATTAAAGCAACATGCCGGAACTCAATTACCGGATGTGCACACGACATGTTTGATATGATAGAATTGATATCCAGAGAAGTAACAAGTTTACGATTTAGGAAATTGAGTCCAAACAAAGAAGGATTTATGTCAAAACTTCTTTCTGTCGATTTACATTTTGGATCACGTTTGAGATTGTTTTAATTGAAAGAAAATTTGGATATTATCTTTATTTTTGGTGGCATAGTATCTTTGTTTTTCTTTACATTGCATGAAAACAATGATTAGAGAGTTAAGTTATATGAGGCTGTAATTTAGTTTTTTGTTAGTGGTTTGATCATTTCAAACTACATACGTCTCTTCTGTTTTGGTTATACTTGTAGTAGAATTTTATGGTCATTGGTTTAATATTGAGTGTTAGTTTTTGGATTGCGGAGAAAAATAAAGAAGAAATCTTGAAATATATCAGGCCTTTATAATTTTGTTAGAGTACTTGTTCTGCAAAGATCCCGCCTAAAGTGTCTTTTAAGTTCAGTCACCAAAAAAATAGACTATTTGGTTTGTTGTAGTCCTTTATATTATCTCTTGCTTGCACAGTTTTCTAAAAATATGCAGTCTCTTTGTTTCAAATTACCTATAAACTATCTTTGGTGGTTTCAAATCATTAGCTATTTAAACGAATTCTAACAGTTGTATATGAATATTGCAAATTCTTATAACTTTGACTATGGATGTTTTCTCCATAGTATATCTCTGCGCAGACGCAAAGCAAGGATTGGGAAAAATTAATTAAAAAGAGAAGAGTTCGGTGAGTACATCTAAAAGGTATGACGTATGAGCTACAACGACCACATGTTTAGTACTGTTGAGTAGGATATCTAGAAAAATTGAAATTAGTGACGAAATATTCTAGTTATTTTGGGTGAGTAAATAAAAAAAACTAGTTGTTCCCATGCATCGCAAGCAATCCGTACATAGTAGCACATGGCATATACGAAAGAGAGTGAACTGAAGGCATCAACGAGAATATATACAAAACTGTAAACCCTATAAAATAATAAGTTCAACATTAAACTATATCGTCGAGCTTCGTCTCCTTGTAATTCAATTTTCATACTTGGTTCCGATTTCGACCCATTCTGTTCTTCTTTTTCAGATCCCCATCTTCAGTTAATCTTCAAGAAACCTATTCTCATCAATTAGATTTCTTATTACTGTTCACGGACAACCATGGTTGTCCACGTACATTCATCATGGTTTCTTCCTGTACACGAAACACACACAAAAAAGAAGTAAAAATATGGATCCACATAACATTTATTAGAGAATCACAAATTGTTTAAGAAATATGGCTTTTATCACCTGATCAAGAAAGGCATTATCTGTGAGAGATGAAGAAACCGAAGGTATCTGCACCATGGATGGTTCATGAACGTTGGTTATATGTTGTGGATTGGCAAATAACTGACTATCGTTGGCTTCTGTAGTCGCTATCACTGGCTGATCAAAGTGGAACAGACTCATCTCGTCCGAGTTTTGCGTATACCAGTTGCTCAAAATCCCAGGTTCGTCCTCGTTCTGATCAAACCATGCGAATTCTGACATTTCATGGGCATGATGATGGTGATGTTGGAAATTCATTACTATGTTTTTACTAGAAATTGCGACAGAGACTCCATCATCATCATGATGTCCGGGAGGTAATATGCGCTGCCTCATGCGATTAGGGTTGGTGCTCTCTTGCTGTATAAAAGATGGTTGTGGAATGTTGTTGATATGATGTGTGGAGAATCGGTTCCTCTCGTCTCTTTGATCATTCGTCTGTTTTTTCAAATTCAATCGGAATTTCTATACAACCAATTTAGAAAAGAAAAAAAAAATATTAGTAATATACATATATAAAACACAATAAAAATTCTTCTCCACATGTTATTTTATACATATTCTTTTAGTTATGTGTTTAGTTCTATTCATCCTCTATTTATATTCATTAACTAGTTGAATTCGTTTAGAGACGAGAACGTAAAATAACAACCAAACTTTTCTGCAATTTGTATCTTTGAAGAATATAGCTAACAAAACATTCATCGTTTCATTTTATCGGGTGGGTTTGACTAATACACAAACACAAATAATTCATAAACAAATAACTTTTTCCTACGTTTAAAACACTACTTCTTATAGAACTAAAAATAGTTAAACTAATAATATGTGACACTTTTAAATACAAATGGGCAACAAAAGTAGATATAGAAACTTGAAAATAAAAAAGACGTACAAAACAAAGCCTCTTAAACATCCTATAGAAAAAAAAATGGAGGAAGGAAGATGTAAGTTCACAGCAGAAAAAACAATTCATTTCAAGCCTTTTTAGTTCTTATAATATGTAATACTCTTACAGCTACTTTATTTATAAATTAGACATTAATAGTTAGATGGAATTTACACATGAAAGTTTCAGCAAAAAATTTACAAATCAAAGTTTCAAGATGTTCTTAGAAACAAAACTAAAACCAGAGAGGATATATATAAAAAAGAAATACATATAAGAATGTAAGATCGATTGTGGCTATATATACAAGATTCATTTATTCATCAGCAAAATGTCTATAAATGAAAATATTTGATGTTATTTTCTGATAGAATAGATCTATATAAATCATACTAAATATAATAACGATAAGTCATCTTGATGAATAAACTTGTGTGAACATTGCTATCTATTATTTCTCCTAACATCTTTAATATAAAATATTTCTCATAGAAAATATTTGACCGGTATCATCACAGATTTTTTATGCATTGTTACTACAAAACCACCAATTGGATAAAAACAAATAGAACAATTCGTGGCCATTTCATTTCATGATCATTCCATGGCTATTTCGCCATAATTATAGTTTGTGGCTACTCAATAACTACATTGTGATTGATTTTTACCTACTATCCCTACTTAAGTGAGCATATAAATATCACATGGAAATAGAGTATTCTCATGTTTAATATTCCTCTCAGTATTAATTTGTGCTAATAGAAGGTTCTAGGGTTTGTAACTTGTTCATTAACACAGTTAATAAAAAGAAACAGTGGACAAAAGGGTGTTTACTGAGGTTAAACTCTCCTGCGCCTTACGAGTACATCAAAATTCACTCAAATTCTTAATAAATCAACCAAAAATATACCTGATGCCACACTAGCAACGGAATTGACCACATTTGGCAAAAGAATTGGCCATTGGTTAGCTATGAAATGCCGTGATTTAGCCTCCATGCGTCTAGTTCGATAAACTCAATCATGTTCTTAGTAGCCATATATCATATGGCCACCCATATATAGCTATTAACCACAAATGAACCACTGCTGGATATGGATGCCATATTAAAACGTTATCATTAGTTTGGTCACAAGTGTTCTTCCCCTCGATGTTTTGTTATTTTTATAAAACAAAATTCCTAGGATTTAAGAGAATATGCGTCATTTTTTCCATGGAAATATAATGGTACATCCTAAAGTCTACGGTCACAAATAATGTTACAAATTGGTAAAAGTGTACAGAAAATATCTATGCTATCTATAGTATATGTTTACAATATTTTTTAAATGTAATTAGAGCTAAGTTGCACCGGGACGGAAACGGGGACAGAAACGGGAACCGGTACGGGGACGGGAAACGGCAAATCCCAAAATTTAGAGAAACGGAGACGGGTAGGAGACGGCAATGAAATATACATATATATATATATATATTATATAACAAATTATAAGTTAAGCTTAAGTAATACAAAATCATGATGAAGACTTAGTTTTAAGTATCCGTTTGCTCTGTTTTTATTAGTTTGCAGTCACATTTCATGCTAAAAAAACCTA
>OVBI01000057.1:0-198925 GCA_900406495.1 Sisymbrium altissimum | reverse complement strand
AAATTTATTAAAAAAAAAAAAAAAAAAAAATATAATCTGGTGTTATTAATAACGAAGAGAATATACAGTTTGATTCAAATAGTACAATTTCTCGTAATTAACAATAGGATCTATTATCATTAAAGAATACCATGCTGCATAATGAGATCGATGATGATTTTTTTTTCCAGTGACATTATGTTTCTTAAGTTAGCGTTTATGTGTTGTGCATATATGTTATATTGTTGGCAAAAAATGTTATATATATTTTGCCATGAACATGTTGGTTCGCGAGTTAAGCAGGCTGAGATTGATCGGAATTATAGGAGGCTGGTGCTGGTATCAGGCTGAGATTGCTGAGATTAATAAGAGCCACCAATTTAAACTCGCCGATTGCTGAGATTTCTCTTCTTTCGGACATTTCTCTTCTTTATATTTCAAGTTTATTTTCGAAAAAACAATGAAACGGTTGATATCTTTAATCTTTTGTTTAAAATAACTTTGCATTTACGTAGAGCAAACAATTTTAGAATGAATGGGTTGCACACAAATAAATAATTTTTTTGTTTTGGATAGCAACAATATCAACCCGAAGGTAGATTGATAGGTTCTACGATTCTGCATCCCAGTAAATGTGTTGCGTACAACTGTGGTTTCCATTTCTCATCTCTCATGTTCTATGATGGTTTATGGTCAAACCCACACTATAAATAGAATGCAAATGCTAGGACGATGTAGATTACCATCATTTAGTTTCATAAAAGATATGTAAGTAGAAATACCATTGTTAACGTTTTCCAAATGTCTACAACCACTCATCTACTATTTTTTAGTCCAAACAAAATAGTGTAGATTTTTATTTTAAACGATTTATAAAATGTATCAAATACAATTCAAATTTTAAAATATCTAAATTGTAAAATTATAGTTGATAAATAAAATGTGCAATCTAATTTAAAATCAAGAACCTGCAAAAACAAAAACAAAAATCATTTAATCTTTTTTTTTTTTTGAACCAACAACTTTATCAGCACTAAGCACATGATTTTAATGTGAGTCGTATAATAATATATATATAAAAAAAATGAAATATTGATCTGATCGAACGTCAATGGAGACATTCTCTTGTCGTTTTCAGTTTCCATTGGTTTTGTGAGAAACAACAAAGTCCTCGAATCATCCACCCAACAACACTCGGCAGTTTTGAGTTTTCTATCTAGATTCCGGATCAACCCGATAACCCAAGATCCGAATTTTCCATACTCACTAAAGGGATCCGAATTTTCCAAAGTTTGTTCCTTTTGTTGGATGAATCATCCACCGATCCCTGTCCCAGCTTCTTCCTCTCCGGCCATGGACGTGTCGCCGCTTCTAAGCCGGAACAGGCGTAACAGCCTCCGGTCCTCGCAGCCGCTTCGAGGCGCAGCGTCGAGGCTTCTCCGTCGGGCTAGCAACCGGCGGATGATGCTCCGTGAACCTTCCGTTCGAGTGCGTGAGGTGGCGGCTGAGCAGCTGGAGGAGCGGCAGAGTGAATGGGCTTACTCGAAACCCATCATAGCCCTCGATATACTCTGGAATTTCGTCTTTGTGGTTGTCTCAATCGCGATGCTGCTAGGGTGCAGCTCTCGAGAGAACCCTGAGGTTCCTCTAAGGCTCTGGATCATCGGTTACAATCTCCAGTGTTTCTTCCACGTTGGATGTGTTGTCGCTGAGTATAAACGACGACGACGACGTCAAGCCACTGATCAACATGATTCCTCCGTTCAAGGCTCTTTCAGCGGAAACGAAGACGAGTCTGATGGTTTTCGCATAGACGACGTTGAGGATGACCATCGAGCTAGGTCAAGTTTCCTTCTTTCATCTTTCAAATGATACACTCTTACTCGCTTAGCTTGAAAGAATCAGTCTTTAGGATTGTATACAAACTAAAGTGGTTATCTTGGCTGTTCCAGTTTCGCCAAGCATCTCGAATCAGCAAATACAATGTTCTCTTTTGTCTGGTGGATCATCGGGTTTTACTGGGTCACTGGTGATACCGAGGGACTCGCTCACTCTTCGCCTCATCTCTACTGGTTTGTACCTGCAACATAACAAAACAATTCTTCGCTTTATCATCTCAGAAGATTGTTGCTTTGATCAAAAATCTCTGCTTTCTGTAATTTTTGCAGGCTCTGTGTTGCATTCCTTGCCTTTGATGTTATCTTCGTTGTCATTTGCGTAGCGGTTGCTAGTCTAGTTGGTATTGCTGTTTGCTGCTGTTTACCTTGCATCATCGCCATCTTGTACGCATTAGCTGATCAGGTAAAAAGAAAACATTATGGATACTGAAGACGAAAATTCAATCTCATGTTTGTTTTATGCATCCTTATAAGCAAAGCTGTTTCTAAACTCCTTTTTGGTTTCGAATGTCTTTTACTGTTGTGAATGTATTCAGGAAGGTGCGCCGGATGAAGAGATAGAAAGGCTTTCAAAATTCAAGTTTCTCACGGTAAACAACTCCGAGAAAGTGGATGGCCAAGTCCGGGAAACTCTAGGTGGGATAATGACTGAGTTAGGTGTTGATTCTCAAACCGAACGCGTGATATCTAGCGATGATGCTGTAAGCAACCAAGATCAAAATCCCGTTTTCTTTTTTTCCCACCGAGTTTTGGATGTACAGGCAGTGAATTGATCTGAGCAAAATTGGAAATAACCGTTTGCAGGAATGTAGCATTTGTCTGTGTGCTTATGAAGATGGAGCAGAACTTAGGGAGCTTCCTTGTAGACACCACTTCCACAGTTTATGTGTAGACAAATGGCTAAGGATCAACGCGACTTGCCCTCTCTGCAAATTCAATATTCTAAAAAATGGTGAACATAGTGGCAGTGAACAAGTGTGAGGAGGAGGAAGATGCGTTGCTCTCTGAGTTAATGTATGCGAATGTGATGGGCTGCTCATCATCATCATCATCAATCACTACCTTAAAACCTCGTTTATTCTCTAACCACTACAGAGGAAAGAAAAAGAGAAGATCTTAAGAGTTGTTTTGAGAACGAAGCTGCACTTCTTGTTGTTGTTTCTTTTCGTTTTTGTAAATGCAATAAGTAAATAGTTCGGTTGAAAAATGCTTCTTGAGCGAGTCAGTCAGGTATTAAGAAAACATTTTGGGTTTATAAATCCATACGGTAGTAAAATTCATTGAGCAGCCAAATTATATTGACAGGTGTGTGCGCCTGTGAGAGGTTATTGTGGTGAGGTGGATTAGAGGACGTGATCATTATGATTACGTTGTAAAGATTATATAAAATTTAAACTCGTTCAATATTGAACTCGTAATTAACGAGAGAAGCGTGTGAATTTGGCTAATGCCGCAATTTCAGCAATTGGATCAAAACAAAGAGTCGGCCCAGCGGCGCCCACAAACTTTTACCAAAACTAGTTGAAAAACCAAAAACTAAGAAAAAAATAAAATATCTTTATTGAGTTCGTCAAGAAAAGAGGAAAGTACCCAAAAAAAAAAAAAAAAAGAGACGCTCAGATGCGCACCTCATCATTATCTGTAAGAACAGACGGTCGTGATGAACCCACATCACCGCAGCCCGCAGGTGCTATTTATCCTCAAAGCGGCGACTGACTTCACGTGGAGAGAATCGAACCAGGCACTTTACATCCGTGGAAGTCTTATCTCTTGCCTAACGTCAGAATAACAACTTACAATCTGAAGATTCTTATGTCAACTTATTTTTGGTCAACTGTGATACTTTTTTTATATACGTTCCTAGTCCAAATGGATTATGCGTGGTTACCAAAAAGAAATGCTAATTTTAATTTATGCCATGGCAATGGAAAAACACATTCTCAAATACTTAAAAAAGTATAATATCGTTTTAAAATTGTCACTAGTAGTAAAATATTTGAATCAATTATACACTATTAAATTTGCTATATTTTTAATTACACCGGCCACGAATCACCGCGCATTAATCAGGAAACGTTTTATTATTATTATTCTCTCTGTTGCAAGTGTTTTTAACTTTTCGTTTAATGACAAGGACGCACGACGAGCACGTATAGAGAGAGAGTAGAAAAAACAGAACAAGTTCTTAGATATCATCGAACAAATTTGACTTTTTTATTTTGAAACCGTTTGTGATGAATGTTATTTTCAGACAACAAATCAGTTTTAAGTACAGTAGTAACCAAAAGTTAATCACACATGTTTTGTTCCTCGGTTCCAAAATTGGGAAATATAAAATGTTACGAAGAATTAAGTTTTCTTCAGCCAAACACAACCAAAATTTAGGTTGGCCGTTGAACCAAACACCAAACCGGAACTCCGGTTACAATCTGACCACCATAACCATCAATAGAAGGCGTTGGTTGTGATCTTGGTCTCCACAAACCAGTCTCGGCCGCTTGCGAAGAACAACCTCCGTAATCTTTAATCTCCGAAGAAGAAGAAGGAGAAGACTTGGATTCTGTGGAATTAGGTTTAACCATGATAGAAACATTCACGATTCCACACTTATCCCCAAACTCATCTCTTAATCTATAGCTTAAGAAATTCAAATGACCTTCAGGTGAATACCTTCCCATGAAATCCGAGGAAGGGATTTTAGCTTCTCCGATTTTCTTCTCACGCCCACAACCTGTTCGATAGAATACCTCAATGGAGATAAACTGTACACTCCCGTTCATGGGCATCTCCGACTTGTACTCCCACCTCGGGTTGCTTCCTCCCGATTCGTCGAGATTAGACTTTCGAAACTTCTCGCCCATCCTTGCGACCGCGAAAGTCTTTCTCTTTACAAGTCTCCGGTTTAACTTAAGCCCTTCTGCGGATCTTATGTCAATCTCGAGAGTTTTTGTCATTCTTGTATACACGTGAGGATCAATTCTACCTAGATATATCATAGGGTTTGTTTCTTCTTTCGTTTTTTTGTGTGTGTGTTAGTGTATTATATACAAATGTTTATTGATCTAATCATTTAAACACAAGTAACGTGCCCTTGTATATATAGAGTAATAGAGGACAGGAGACAGCATCATTGATCTTAAATACGAGACGAAGGTGGATGGGAAGTTCGGGGAGAAAAATCGAGGATTCTTCTCCTCTATTTCCCGTATTATAATGATTAATGAATAAAGATGTCGACCCAAAAAACAAAAAACAAAAAAGAATAGGTGGCAAAATTAAAAGAGACCGACTTTTTAAATTTACATCTGTTTCTTTCTTTCCTTAAAAAAAATAAATTAATCAAATTTCAATAAAATAAATTAGTAGTATTAAAGTATTATTCGATTTCATGAATTTATTCTTTTTAGTATATTGAAAAGAAAAAATAAAGTAAGCTTTTATAGATTTAGTTACATGAGAACTTTTTTTTGGGCTGTAGATCAATTACAATTTCTATATTTAGCCAATAAAAATATACGTAATATTAGCGGATTGGATGCCACTAACTAAAACTTTAAAGCCACGATAAGATAGCAAAAAGGATCAAAATGATCACGTAAAAGAGTACAATTTTTTGTAGTAAAAAAAACGAAAAAAAAAGGATAAGACGGATTAGTAAAAATACTGTATTTTTTTATTTTTTTGCTAAATAAAAATATATATTAAAGTTTACTTTCGTGATTATGACTTTCCGAATCTCGCGATAACTTTATTATTAAATATTTGTAACATCAGTCTTACGACGATAACTTCATATATACACATTTTTTATAAAAGAAAAATGATAACTTTATATATATAGAAAAGATGAACTTAGTATTTTTTACTAAAAGAAGAAGTGTTTTCTTAAGAACAACGACGTGAAATATCCGGCCGACTCCAGCTGCCTGAGAAATGAGGCGGGATCGTTCGCTGTCAAGTGTCAAGTATAACGCGCGTTCAAACAGCTATGAAACAAGTGTTACAAAGGAAAGTCCTCGTATATTTCTTCCTTCGTTTCAAATTATAATTAGTCATTTTTTACGAACTGATGTCCCCGCGTTTTCAATGAAAATGGCTCTTTTTTCTCAAACTCTAGTTCGAGATTCCTGCATATATACAGTGTGTACTGTTTGTCGTAAAGAATCAACGGACTAAAACTATGGTACCGATTGTTTGAAATTTCGCATTCTAGGATATATTCACTTTTGTTACGGTAGTCGTTTTTTTTGTTTCTTTTTAATATATTGAGACACAGTCAAATTCCTTGTGCAAAAAAGTTTCTGAAATTTGATATATTGTCACGAAGTGGTCAACGTACAGTGGATGAAGGTCTAATTACGATTGGACGTGCACTCTATAATGACAATTACATGATTATTTTTTTTTTGTATTGACATCATATCATATATAGTGTAAGATTTTGAAAAGTTTTCATACTACTCGATAGGTTTGATATTTTGTTGTTGACGAAGACATAAATTTAAGTATTCATTAGGACTTAACTTACAGACTCAAGATAATAAGCATCAAATTACTTTTCTTGATGTTTGAATAATCAACTTGTGTCAGAAGTTTTTTTACTAAATTAGCGTTTTAGTTTACCGATACACCAAAAATCGTTTAACTCATTTGAAAAAAAATTGCGTGACTTTGATCGAGTAAATGGAAATTATTGGATTAAGTTTTGTTCTAAATTAGAATATACTCCAGAGATTCAAATACATAAAGATAATTACTTTCGTGTTATTCTGAATTCACGAGAGAGAGGAAGACTCGAGGAAATCTTGTTTGTATGAGTCGTTGACTCGGCGCGTGGCCTACACTATATGCCCTACTCGTTATACTCGTGCCATTCCTTAATTCTTGGACTTCTCAGCATTAGAATTATAATTTACAAATCTTACGCTCCAAAAGAGTGAAAAGTGGAAGAAAAAACCCACTGAAGAAATACCAAGCTTCTTTATAATGAGTATGTGAATGTGATTATGTGGTCATGTTTGCATTGCCCGTAAATGTACAATATGTCTTCACCGCATTGCATTATATATATACGCATTGACGACATTGTAGACGATTATTTAACTACTTATATCAATTAAAATAGGATAGGGAAATTTTTAGAGTTAATAGTTTTCAGTAGTCTTTTTTTTTTGTAATAAACGATTTTTAAAATTAAATAGTTTCTTTATATCATATACTAACTAGCATTTTATGTAATAGCTAAGGTTCCTGAACAAATTTATGGTGGTTAACTGGTTGACAATTCACCAAACAGGTAGCGACTAAATCGGTCGAGTTTTGTTTTCTAAGCTGATTTCAATTAAAGTTGGTGATTATAAGGACAATATAGAATATATCTGGTTCTTTTACATGTCTAGTGATTAATTTGGATTTATAAGGCCTGTGATTTCTTGGTTAAACAAATAATCGTGATAAAGATAATTTGTTCTTGTCAACCAAGTGATTTTGGCGAACCCGACTAACTTTAGGATGAGCAAAACGGTCGAAACATCTTGCCCATAAGAATTTTCAACTAAGTCTTTGGCCCAACTTCAGCCAAACTTGTGTACGTGTGTTTTATTTTCACTTTTCAGTGAGATAAGATTCCAATTAAGAAGGATGCAAATTAATGCCACACTTCGTAAGTTACAAATCTCAACCAGCAAGACCACAGACGCTTGATTAAAAAATATTTTTAATATTTTCCCTACCGCGAGGAATCAAGAACTTTCAAGCGCAAACACACAAAAAAAAACCCACTAGATATATAATAGAAAGTATATGATATTATTTCCCTACCGAGAGGAATCAATAACTTTCAAGCGCAAGCACACAAAAAAAAACCACTAGATAATAGTATATCATATATACTTTCTGTTTTTGAAATTTGTATGGATTATATAAGAGTATCATTTAAGAAAAAGCCAAAAAGGCATATAGTCATTTATAACTATTATCTCGAGTGTTGTGGGACTTTCGACTTCTCTCACGTACGTACTGGAATTTCAGCTGGGCATATAACTACTTTCCATATCACTACTTCCTTCCTTTTTTATTTATTTTTCCTTTAAGTGTCTGGTCACATTGTCTATATTTTTCAAATCCAGTGATGAATGGTGTGGAAAAAAATACACTAAAATGATTTCACATTTTCCAATTTCTGCGTTAAAAATACAAATAGTCTGTAACAGAAGAAAGAATGCAAATAGTCTTCTCATAACATGAAAAGCTACAATTTTATGTCCAATAATTCGATTTGGAGGAAGAACAACTTAACGTCCCGGCCCAGAACACTCGACAGCCACACACACTTGTCACGATCATATATGTATATATACATAAATATATATATATGCTATATACGTACATATCTGAAACAGATTTGTGTTTATGATTAATCGTACACGGTGTGTGAGTGTGATATATTTTGTATCAAACTTAAGATAGATTTTCCATGCGTGGTATATATTTATAAACTTTTTGTTGTTATTTCCCAACTTTCTGTTATATATTCTTTTTTTTTTTATGAACATATGGTGAATGGTAAGACTGCCAATATCAAGCTTGCTTAATCTTGTTGCTTCTGTTGGAAACATCATGCATGCATGCATCACACTGTGATATGTCATTACGTGACGTTTGCATAATGTGTGGAAAAAATCCAACAATTAATAAATTAAGTACTTCCTCAACAAACAAACAAAACCTAATAACTTTAAGTATATATCATAGTGCGGTATATGTATCAACCTTAATACCTGTGTGTAAAAGATTTTCGCTGAAACTAATTATAATTTATTTTCAAGTTTTTCTTTGGCAAAACCATGATGTCAAGCTAGTTTTTTTTTAAAGAAAAAAAAATTATAGCTAGTTAGGTTTGTAATTTTGTCAATTTTTTTTGCAACGTGTTTAATGTCATTGCTATATAGTTTACTATACTACCTGATTAACAACGTGTACTTTTCTGTGTGTAGAGTGTGGAGTTGACTCCATATATAAACAAAGTCACCCGATCAAGTTCACTTTCAAGTGTGTGACTACGCATTTTAATACTGTTTCTAGATATACGTCAGAAGGAAATTATGAGTATGAGGATTTCGAATTTGATTCGAAATCTATTTTAAAAATTAAAACAGCGGTATTTTAAAAATTAAAACAGCGGTGGTTGGGAACCAATGATTCAATAAAGACAGTGGAATCGAGACAAATCTCTCTGGTTTCTATTACAATATTAATATAATGAAAGTTGAGATGGGTAGCACGAGTATATGAAAGATATGAGTTTTTAATTTTTTATTTATTCATTATTAATTGGGTTTTTAAGTAAAAATTCATAACTCTTCACACTGTATCTATCTTAATAAATCTAAATGTATATATGATTACAGAATTGGAATTCGATCCGAGACAAATAATTAAAAAGATCATTACCTTTTAAAAAACATGTTAAAATCTTTCTTTTAAATTTGAAAATTATTCTTAAAAAATTAATTTCAAGAAAAAACCAATTCAAATGAACTTCTCCACACAATATCAATTAAGTTTGAAGTGAAGTAATAATTCATCACATACTCTTTTGAGTATCTCATTTCAAGAAAAAAATAAAGCACTTCAACACTAATATATCATCTATATGAACTTCAACTTCTTCTCCACACAGTAGCAATTAATTAATTTTTGAATTTAAATAATAAATTCATCACATATTCTCTATTTTCTTTTCTTATGATAAAGATAATATTCATGATGAAGTGATACATGTCAGGATCATTTTTTCATATTTAAGCTTATCATTTGGCATATTCCTCAAAATAATTTCACCGGTTAGAGCCTATAAATTAGTAGATCATTTGTTGCCTAGTTAGTCAGTGGTCACTTCACGATCTTCTCAATTTTTTTTTAGAATAAAGTTAGGTGAATGGATTTATTAGTAATTTCGGGACGAAAACTTGTGAGTGACGTTGCATATATATCCGAAATGCTATCATTAAAAGAAGTTGACCTATAATTACCTAACAGGGAAGTCTTTGTAATAACACTAAATTACCATGTACTTGCACAACTTTACTCTTATATCTCGTAATTTTCTTTTGCAGCTCTGTCAGTTAATGCGGAGTCGATTCGATGTACGTGCGTTGCATTACGCACTCTCCGTGACGTCATCATGATATTTTGTATATATATATATTTTTTTAATAAAAGGGCAGATTTGTATATATCTTTAAATGAAATATGATTAAATAAATTATTTACAAGTCGCACACAGAAGTATTTGGAAAACATTAGATCCCAAAAACTGAGGAGAATTGCGAAGAGAACTTGATCTTAACGCCTTTGATTTTGGAGCCAGAATTAATTATTAGGGTTGGTGAGAGTTAAATTGCGAGATGATATAATGTTTCCGAAACTGGAAACATGAATCAAAGTATTTAATTTATAGGAAAATGGGTTTTGCTACTGTACACCACTTGTTCGATGAAATGCCTCTTAACGCACGTAGTACATTATCTGTTTTATCTCTACATAGTGTATGTTGACTATGAAGACAAAACTATGATAAGCAGTTGATGTTTTAGGCTTTGTTATTGCAGCTTGACTTCTGCAATCGTTGGTTCACTCGAATACTAAACTCGAGCCATCCTTTCAAACATGTGTAAAGTAAGCAAGTAACCTTTCATTATGATGGTTCAGACTCCTAATGAAAGTGGTTGGTCTCGGATACACACTCTGGATCACTACACGTTACTTGCTATTTAAGGTATGGAATAAACATGCCTTATCAATTGACACAGTGCATCAGTTAGACAACAACTACACGGGAAGGAGGGTAAGCTCCTGAAGTAAATTTGTTTTGGAATTAACGTAGAATAGAGCGATTTATTTATATAGAAAAAAAAAACTTAGATTATGAAAACACACAAAACCATAGTACGCATCATGCAAGAGTCTTGCGGCAAGACTAGAACCGAACCGATGTTGTCGTTACCGAGGGACAATAGTCGACATTGTCATTTGATTCGTTGACATGGTAGAAGATTCACCTCGTGGAAGCTGTCTCGACGATTCACCAGTCTCAAGAGGCGATTTAGGAGTATCGATAAGCTCTGTTTCACTTCCGAGCATCAACAGCACTGACGATATCATTGGTCTGTCCCTTGCGTTGCCTTGAACACACAAGAGGGCAATTTGAATGCACCTAAGAGCTGCTTCTGGTGAGGAGACTTTGATTGACCGGGTCAACGATCTCTAGCCCTTTTCCCTCTCTCCAACTTGTCCATACCTGAAGAAAGATCAAAGGGTTCTATTAACGTCTAGATATAGTTAAGAAGGTAGAGACTTGCGTTTACTTGCTATTATTAAATTTACAATGCTTAAATTCGCCGTCGTGCAGCCTGGAGAACTCTTTGGTTTTGTTGCCGCTGATTATCTCAATAAGCATGACCCCAAAGCTATAAACATTCGATTTTGGCGAATATATATGTAAAATAAAAAGGCGAGTCATTAACCGAAGAGATAACTTACTCAATGTTTTGGCATTGATTGAGGTTTTTCTAGTGTGTCTGTGCGATTATGTCTACTTATATGGATATTTCGTGACAATGTGGAAACTGAAAATGCAGTAATTCATATGCCATGCGGTAATTTCAGACTTGGATGTTCCAAACGAAAGGTGCATGTATCAAATGAAACGCATAGAGGTATATATGGTCATAGAACGTCTGAGGAAGATTATGATCAGATTCTGTTACCAGGGACGGTTCTACATGCTCGCCTAAAACTCCCAGTTTGAGAAGATCCTCATAAACAAAAATTGCATCTAAACATCACTCATAAACTTGAATAAATACTTTACAAATATAGAATTACATGCATTTCTATAAGAAAGAAGACAAGAAGATTTGGGTCTAATTCATTGCTTTACTTTTAAAATGTCTAAAAAAGAATATTTTTTGATGGATTAATTTTGTGTTCTTTCAACAATTTATAATTATACATTTCAAAAAGAAATTTTTCTTTTTCCCCTGGAATAGGACCCTGATTATTTTAGGACTCATGTTCTTCACCTGCTTCAGGGCCTGCACCAGAAGTTTCTTCTTCTTTGGGGCTTGCTTCATTTTCGTTGGGTTCGATTTTGTCTTCCTCAGGTGTGCGTCGGTGGTTAGCAGCGGCTTGGAGGACATGATTGTAGTTACCTTTCTCGAGGAAAAGCTGATTGAAATGGACCTTACAGTAAAGGATGCCATTGAGAGCAGCATATGAAGAGTGTGTTAATGGACAACCGCTGTGTGCACATCTAAAGCAAGTCTTGTGGTAAGATTCTCCTTCCATTGTCATCTTCTCTAGAGGATAAACAGTTTTCTTACAAGCTGCACATTTGTCTTGTGTTCCGCTAAAGAAGGAAGATAACTTGCTTGGAGCCCTCGACTAGATTCACACAGAAAATCAGAATAATAATTATAAAAAATGATGAACAACAAAAACAGAGGAATGTTTGATAGGTTACGTGCATACCACTTCATTCGATTTCTCGGTCTTTCCTGCTGTAAATAATCAAGTGATAATAGCCAAGATTGTTAGCGCTTCGAACAGAGGTTAAAAGAGCAAAAAGATAACAACCAGATGATATTAACCTGTCTGAAAATTCTTGCTGAAGTTTCCAGATTCTTTGAAGAGCTGTTCAAAATGGGGCTTGCAGTACAGAACTCCATCCATGGATGAGTAGTTGCTAATCTGCGAAAGATAAGAAAGATTTTCTTTTGTTTTCCCACAGAAACATAGGAACGATGGTGGAACAATTAGAAGGACAGAGAAAGAAGATGGATACCACGAGAGTGCCATTGCAATGGCTGCACCTGAAGCATGACTTGTGGTAAGGCATTCCTTCCAGTGTCATCAAATCCATAACGTATACCGTCTTGTCACACGCCTTGCATTTGTCTAGCGTCCCTGTAAACGCCATTGCCCTCTCTCTCTCTCTCTCTCTCTCTCTTTATCTTCTTTCTTTGCTTTCAGAGAATCACTAAAAAAGAATCAAAGTTCCTTCTTTTTTTTCCAATCTCTATGAGCTTTCTGCCTTTATTCATAATCTAGCATTGAGATGTTTGGGGTAATTTTTGGTTCTGATGGTTGAGATTCGAATGAGGAGAAGCCTTAAAATATTTCTATCATCCATATTCTATAATCTAATTCTGGTTAATTCATTTTTATTCCTAACCCCTTTTTTTTTGTTTGCATTCAGAATATATGAGTAAATCAAGGGACACACAAGAGCAAACCCCCGATTTGGTGCAAAGCTTATATATAGTTTAGCTTTCCGATTTTGAGAATTGAGATGATATTATTTCATACACACACATATATGAAGACCTTTATTTATGCCTAACCTACCATAACCATTGTACGTAAGACTTGGCTTTTTAACCACAGCTTTACATGTCAGTCGTAAACATAATTTGTTGTGTGAGTAGAAGAAATTAAAAAAAAATGGTCGACATGAGTAATCATAAACCAAGATTGAGAAATAGAAATAGGCAAAAGAAGAGGGAAAATTAATAATATGGGGTTAATGCTATATATAGCGTAAAAGATTATCGCCATATTCGAGAAAAAAGATTCTACAAGGAGTGAGTGCTACACAGGTCTTCTAATAAGACAGAATAGGTGAATTAGTCAGAAAGAAGTTGAAATTCATGGCCATTAGTGTAACTAATATTCGTTTGGGGGGTCATATGTGTAAATTATCGAGAAAAAGAATCTGAAGGGAGGAATAACGGAAAGTACAAGGTATAAAGTGGAAAGTAATAGAAAGATGAAGGATCATAAGTGACAAAAAAAAGAAAGTCAGAGGAAAATCCATTGACGCCCTAACAAAGGACGACGGCCGGAGACGGAGAAGAGCGTATTCGTCACTTTGTATTCTTCTCTTACTCTTCTGTTTGTTAACAAACAGAATCGAGCTTCCACGATCAGTGTGGCATTCTCCGCTTATAGTGATGAATAACAGAGGAAGATATCCACCGGCGCCGAATCAGTCGTACCGTCACCAACCTCAACCTCAACCTCAAGATCATCAACAGCAACAGTGGTCAAGACGCCCTCAGCTTCCTGCAAACGCTAACGTGGTCCAGAAGACTACCCACGTAGCCACAAACGATCCTAAGTAAGTTTGTCTTTTCTTGGAAGATCAAAGTTATCATCTTTTTGGGGTTTGGAGTAGTAAAGTAATGATTTTTTGTGCTGTTTCAAGAAAGATATCACTCTGCTTTGGTTTGATTTTGAGGTTAAAGCTTGTCTCTCTCTGCTTGTGGTTTGAATTGAGGTGAAAGTCTTCTCTTTTAGTCTCAGTGGTCAAGATTGGAAAGCAACGTTAAGGCTACCACCTCCTGATACTCGTTACCAGACTGCGGTACGAACTTCCTTCCCTCTCTAGCTAGAATGGGTTTTAGTTAGTTGGAGGGTCATCTCTATGTGAATATGTTTTTGTCTGTCTCTAGGATGTGACAGCTACGAAAGGAAATGAATTTGAAGATTACTTTCTGAAAAGAGATCTTCTCAAGGGGATATATGAGAAGGGTTTTGAGAAGCCATCTCCTATTCAAGAAGAGAGCATTCCCATTGCTTTAACTGGTAGTGATATTCTTGCTAGAGCTAAAAACGGCACAGGTAAGACTGGTGCCTTTTGCATTCCTGTCCTCGAGAAAATTGATCCAAGTACCAATGTTATTCAAGGTAATGCTCTTTAACTCCTTTTGTTTTTGTGTGTGGAACATGTAGTTACTTTCTGACTGTGTTTGCTTTTTTTATTATATAGCTATGATTCTAGTTCCTACGCGAGAGCTGGCCCTTCAGACATCACAGGTTTGCAAGGAGCTTTCTAAATACTTGAACATTCAGGTTATGGTCACCACTGGCGGTACCAGTCTGAGAGATGATATCATGCGGTTACATCAACCTGTTCATCTCCTGGTTGGAACTCCTGGCAGAATATTGGATCTTACGAAAAAGGGAGTCTGTGTTTTGAAAGACTGTACGATGCTTGTGATGGATGAGGTGAGCTCCTGATAACTTTTCCTATTATCTACATCTTAACTATATCTTCGTTTTTCTTACTGTAATGAATCATAAAGTTCTTTCTTCCATAATATATCGACCTACCTGATGGTGATTGTGTTATGATCTTCAAAGTTTCTGACTCCTTACAAACTATCTTATCAGGCCGACAAGCTTTTGTCTGCAGAATTCCAACCTTCTTTAGAGGAATTGATACGGTTTCTGCCAGAAAATCGTCAATTTTTGATGTACTCCGCTACATTTCCTGTCACTGTGAAGGCTTTTAAGGATCGACATCTCCGGAAGCCGTATGTTATCAATCTCATGGATCAACTCACGCTTATGGGTGTCACGCAATATTACGCTTTTGTTGAAGAGAGACAGAAGGTTCACTGCCTCAACACACTTTTCTCTAAGGTCAGATGTCTAAAACAATCCCTGTAACCACATAACCATCTGCTACTCGATTTGGATGATCTAAACTAGTTATTGTTTTTGATTGTAGCTGCAAATAAACCAGTCGATAATCTTTTGCAACTCTGTCAATCGCGTGGAACTGTTGGCTAAGAAAATTACAGAACTCGGCTATTCGTGTTTCTATATTCATGCGAAGATGGTTCAAGACCATAGGAACAGAGTCTTCCACGAGTTCCGCAATGGTGCTTGTAGAAATCTCGTTTGCACTGGTATGCTTTGTGTCCTTCGAGCATGTAATTTGAACAATGATCAAGTGTACATGATACTGAATGATGATGTTTATGACTTAATTGAAAAATCACTGGTGCAGATCTATTTACTCGTGGAATTGACATTCAAGCTGTGAATGTAGTGATTAACTTTGATTTTCCTAGGACTTCTGAGTCGTATCTACACAGGGTAAGTCGAAACAAAACTTCTTTTTTGACATAGCTTCTCTAGTACAATCTCGTTTTTCTTAAATTCATGCTGTGAAATGATGTTCAGGTGGGCCGATCAGGACGGTTTGGGCACCTTGGGTTGGCTGTGAATTTGGTAACATATGAGGACCGTTTCAAAATGTATGTCGTTCCTTCTTTCCACTGTTCTTGCCTTGCTTTATTGTTTTTGTTTAAGTTTTCTCAGTCATTTATCATGTTTTGAAAACAGGTATCAGACAGAGCAAGAACTTGGCACTGAAATCAAAGCAATTCCTTCTCATATCGATCAAGCAATCTACTGTCAGTAAACTTGTAACCGCACGAGAAACGTTTTCACCCGACGAGACACAGTGTTGATGAAAATGGTGAGGCAAATCTTTCCTCTTAGCTTTGTCAAAAACAACATTGATTGCATCTTAAAATTAATGTGCCGCAATGTTCAGGTGTTTCTCAAGCTAGGAGGAGATAAAGGAACTGATACTTGGTGGTTCATGTAAAGACGACTCGTTACAGTGACGAACCAGAGTGATTTGGTTCGGTTTGGTTTCAAAGCTCTCTCTAGACTTTGTTTTGTGGTTCTGATTCTGATGAAACCTTTTTAACGTTCCACTCATCTTTGACTTGGTAGTTAGTAATAATGAAGATAGAACATAAGACTCTCCTCCTTTTTTCCTGTTGGGTTTTATTTGAATGTCTATGGGCTTTTAGCCCATCCTTATTATGCAAATTGCTCCTCTTTTTTTTTTTTTTGCCTTCAAGTGACACAGTTATTTATATTTTCCAAATAAATTCTTCCAGACCTATGTTAATTTAGCTTGATTGTAGGTAATGCATGTGGAATAACAGTTAAGTTAGTCGAACTTTTTAAGCAAAAAGATGTTTCTGTGAATTTTTTATCATATGCTATGTTGTTCGTTAATCTTTTAAGCTTCTTTTCTTTAGTGTTGTGTTATCCAGAATTCAATTTTGAAGAATTTATCTTTAAAGATAAGAGGTAACTCATTTGATTCAGATTCCTGTTGGGATCTCTCGTTATTTGATGAATAGATATGTCGCATTTAATTCTTTCATAAAAATAAACATATATGAAACATATGTAGCAGAGAAAGAAGCATTTATATGAAATATGAAACAATAATTTAATTTGTATTAAAAAAAATTTGGTATGAAACTACTGCTTTGACTTGTAGCTGACCACATTTATGGAGATATTAAATGGGCCCTACCTATTGTCTGCAAGGTGATGACTCAACAGTATCTTCTCTTTCTTTGACTCTTTGTGATCCCTAAGCCTAGACGCATGACATGTCGACTTCCGATTGGCTTATACTTTGACTCTGTAAACTTGTAGAAGAGAACTGGTTATTAAAAAGCTCAGCACAGAAAACTTCGACAAAAATAACTCACAGAATAGAAAAGAAAATATATGTATAAATGGTGGACTGTTCATTTATTATTGTTATCATGAACTTGTTTTCGTTTTTACTTTTAAAATTTAAAATTAAAAAACGTGTTTGTCGCATCAAACTTCTTTTCCTTCGGCTCTAGTAGTCTACAAGTCATTGTCGTCTCCATTACTTCCACTTGTGCTCCTTTCTTTAATAACTTGTTCAATTTTTTTTTTTCTAAGATAAATGACAATAAATGTTTCTCTCTGATTTTGTTTCCCGGCTAAAGAAGGATGTCACGTAATATCCGCCTTTAATGCTCTTTTATTTCCTGTTTCTTGCAATTCGAAAACCTGAGAACCCTAGCCCACTTCTTTACTTTTGCCTTAGCTGTTTTCGACAACCAAAATGAGGATAAATATCAATCACACTCACACACCACCCCATTCTACAAACAAAATATATATATATTTTTTTGCCATCGCTGTAAATCAAAACCTGAAAGCTCTAGGATTTGCAAAATACCATACGAAACCCACTTTTTTTTTTTATGTGCATTTTTCTCAACAAAAACAAAAAAATCCGAATATTTGCAATCATGATTTCTTGTTTTGTTTTTGGACGACCTGTTGTTGCTGTCACAAACATTAAATACAGTATCATAAATGTTGTACGAATTTTGCGTGTAATAAATGCCCAGGGCCGGCTCGAAGCTCGCTGATCGTCCTTTTTCGGTTCTCTATTCCACACACAATCGTATTTATTTCATTTTTTTCCTTATGTCTCCCTCTTTTATTTTTATATATCTATGTTTACATGTTCGATTCATTGCTTCCTTCCTTTGGCTTTTTATTTCATCTTTACGACATTAAAACCAGACCAGACCAAAAAACATTTAATAGTTTTACCCTTTTTTCAAAAATTCTCTCTTTGATCCTATCCTTCTCCTTTCTTTCACTTCGAGGTTTGTCTGTCTCTTCTACGATGAGTCTAAAACTCTTACTAGATGTTCAGTAGTTTTCTTTCTCTGTGTTTCTTCTTCTTTAACCTTAAGAATAAAAAGAGTTTTCAGTTTTTGTTAGCGAGGTCAGCAAAATGGGAAGAACGCCTTGCTGTGACAAGAAGGGTTTGAAGAAAGGTCCATGGACTCCTGAAGAAGATGAGATTCTCGTTGAATATATCAAGAAGAACAGCCATGGAAGCTGGAGAACACTTCCAAAGAACGCTGGTAAAACTCATATTAAGTTCAAACAAATAAAAACAAAGTTTCTATCTTTTTACTTCAACCTCCATAGCAACTAGGGTTCTTGAGAGTCTTCGTGGACAAAAAAAGTTTTCATCTTTATACGTTTCTTTTGGATTTGCAAAAAGGTTTGCTTCGCTGTGGAAAGAGTTGTAGACTGAGATGGACAAACTATTTAAGACCAGACATAAAGCGAGGTCCTTTCACTCCCGAGGAAGAGAAACTCGTTGTCCAACTTCACGCCATTCTCGGCAACAGGTCTTTTGCTTGATTCTACATTGTCTATTATGATTAATGAAATTCTGTAATTTGTCGTTTGAATCCTCTCTTCTTTCTTGTTGTTGTCAGGTGGGCTGCTATAGCTGCACAGCTTCCAGGGAGAACAGACAATGAGATCAAGAACCTATGGAACACTCACTTGAAGAAACGTCTGTTAAGTATGGGTCTTGATCCGAAAACCCATGAGCCTTTACCTTCATATGGGTTAGCCATACAAGCTCCAGCTTCACCAACAACTCGCCACATGGCTCAATGGGAAAGTGCTAGGCTTGAAGCTGAGGCAAGGCTTTCTAGAGAGTCGATGCTTTTTAATCCTTCTGCTGGAGGAGGAGGGAAATCTGATTGTGATCACTTCTTACGCATTTGGAACTCTGAGATTGGTGAATCTTTCAGAAACCTTGCTCCGTTTGATGAATCAACTACTAGTCAAAGCCCTTGCTCGAGGACAACAACTTCTTCCTCATCTGCACTTCCAAAGAGCTCAACAAATTCTTGTGTTGGGAAAGAGATTGTTATGGGGATTCATTGCTCTGATTCCTCTCCGTGTTCGAACAATCTTGAAGATGTTTCATCAGACTCTGCTCTTCAACTTCTGCTTGACTTCCCAATAAGTGATGATGATATGAGCTTCTTGGAAGAGAACATTGGCAGCTACTCAGAGTCTCATGTTGTTTCCATGGTTTCTAAATTCTAATCGTATTAAAAAGATCCTATCCAAGAGAAAGGTTCAAACTTCGGGGTGTTGGTCTTCTGATTTTTAATGATCAGAAGTAGAGATATAGTAGTATCTATGTAAATCAGCATTAGTTAGTATAAGATCTTGAAAAATCCCTCTTTTATGATTCGATGATGCTTCAGAGAAAGAAAACAATGAACACATTTTCACTCTGATATTCCACACAAAAAGTCCTTTTTTAAACCAATATTACAAACCATTGAAGAGAAGAAAAGAAAGGAGAGATTGTATACACTTGGAAACCATATCACAGATTTAAAAACATCCACAATTCGCCATTTGGACAACTAGAGTGGATTCTTAGTTGTAATCTTATGAAAATTTATTTAAGAACAAGTTAAAAGTTCGGTTTGATTTTGGTCTTCTGGTTTTTAGTGATCAGAAATAGATAAATAGTAAGAGAAAAGGAACAAACGGACAAATTTTTCACTTTGATGTTTTTACACACAAAACCAATATACAAACAAAGATAAGACGCCATCGAATAGAGAAAGAAAGAGAACTTTTTTACGCTTTACAGTTGAAAACCCTTAATAGAATTTAATCAGCAAATTTAAAAGATCAGAAACATCCACAGGTTGCCTTTGGGACAATTCCAGTGGCTCTGTATTTAGCAGCCATTTCTTCAGCTTTAAGAACATCTTCTCCACGCTTAGCTTCAATCATTGCCCTTCTTTCCTCTGCTTCTTTGTGAATCGCCGCAACCTTATTCTTCATCTTCTCCGCATACTCTGCTTTCTTCTTCTCAAGTTGCTCCTACATACAATTCAAAAAGAAACTTCATTTCTCAAGTCACATTTAAACAGTTTCACATCTCTATCTTTCTTACGTTTATTATTATACCTCGATTTTCTTGAGTTGGGCTTCAACAGCTGCTTTCTTGCTGTTTTCCCAAGCATGAACGTCAGAGATCTTCTTCTCAGCTCTGTTCAATATCAATTCTTTAGCAAACCAGACAAAGAACCCTTTAAAAAACAGTTATATAAAACATGTCTTACTTGTTCTCTGCTTTGCTCTTCTCGCTATCTTCCCATGCTTTCACAAAAGACAATGTCTTCTCCTTTGACAAATCAGCTAGCTTAACATCTAAATTTCCAAACAATGGAGATCAGTAACTTCCATAAACATTACAACCAGAAAGTACTCGCATAGTTTTGCTCTGAAGCTCACCTCTATCAAGCGAACCAGACGAAGATTTCTCTGGTGCAGGCTCTACAGGTTCTGTAAAGAAACTCATTCTATTATACCAACAACACAAACAGCGAAATTCTCAAGCCTTAGACACACACAACGCATATATTAGAATCTCTTTGATTGTATAATAAAGCTACGATTTTTTAGATTGTCATAGTGAAGTGCATATACATAGAATTAAAACTGTATCTGTCATCGTTCTCTATTATGCTAATCGTTTTTCATTTCAAGAACCAATTTTTTTTATACTCGGGGAAACAGAGAACGCAATCCATAAGTATGCATAAAGAAAGAAAGAGAGAGAACTTACTCTCGACGATGGCAAGGGCCTTGGAGTCATCAGAATTTTGCTCTGGAGGTTGGTTTTGAATTTTCTCCTCCGTAACGTCTTTTGGGACCTCCGCCGGAACCGGAGCTGCAACCGGAGCTGGAACCGGGGCCGGAACCGTAGCAGGAACCACAGCCGGAGCCGGAGATTCTGTGTCTAGCGTTATCTTCTGTTCTTCCACCATAGTCTCTCTCAACAGACAGAGCAAAAAAAACAAATTAAACGAAAATGAAAAAGTGATTAAATTCGAGATATTTTAAAGTAAAGAGGTTTATACTATTGCGCGTATTAACCGCGTTTTTTGTTTAAAATTCTGTTATTTTCTTATCCGTTCATCTTTACAAGTCATCAGATCTTACGGCTGTAAAGCCAATATTTCGTTCTCTAGCACGTAAATTGCGATACAGGTGAATATTATTATACTCACCTTGCCGACAGACAGGTAATACTGTTAACCATGCCCGTAATATTTAATTTTTTTTTAAGTACAGACTGTTTTGTGAATTGATTAATATTTCTGTTTAAATAATTAGTATTTCGGACAAATGCGTGACGTGGAGGGAAGACACGCTGGAGACAGATAAAAAGAGGATGTCTTACTGAGTTGTCGTGACCCACGCACGCTAGTGAGTAGTGACGCGTGGAGGTTATCCTTAGCTCGATTGAAGTAGGGCGTCTATGAGCGTGCCAAATAAGATGGGCTTTATCTATTGGGCCGACTTCCATTTTTATAAGATCTATATTCTAAAAGATCAAGGAGGTATCTGACAAAGTTTGTTGACCAATAATAAAACTACCCCGAGGAAATTTTGTTTACCAAACAACCCGATATTCAAATTGTATAAGGCATTTGTCTCTATTATATGAAAATCGAGAAACCTTCTTATAGACTACAGAGGCTTTCTGGTTTTATAAATTTCTGGGCCTTTCCCATCTTCTTTCTTCCTCGGCCCATCTAACTAGTAGGTTTTAGACTTTTAGTTACCGTTAGCGAGTATTTTAAATTTAAAATAGTAACTACTTCATATTGTTAAAAATTGATGTTTTAATTTTTTTCTTTTCTCGTTTCTAAAAGATTAATATCTTAGACTTCACTAATACATATATTGAAATGTTAAAAATATGAGTGGTTGAACTCTATTGAGAAACAAATCAAACATGAATCTTTTAAATATAGAAGGACTATAAAAGGAAAAAGTCAAAGGCTTTTTAACAGAAAATAATTTAAAAGAAGTCGAGAAGAATAATTTCAAAGGCTTTATAACAGAAAGCAGTAATTTCAAAGGCCTTAATGGACGAATAGAAATAAGTAATGGAATGTGCGTGCCTAATTATTTATTGACCTTTGAACTGCCTATGAGTCTCTGAGACCTCTTGAGGTTAGATAAGCTACTAAACATTATTGAACACGTTCTCTCGTCGCTGTGTTGTGTGTATAATAGTAGAATATTGACCTCTGACAACCAACCACGTTAATCTCGTTTAATGTTTAAAAAAAAAGAAACTGATATATGAAAGTATATCTGTTGAGTGTTGAGTATTATACATACTATATTTTAATTATAATCTCCAATCAAAAGTCGCAATCTAAAATATTCCATTACTTAATAGTAGAATTGATAAGCTACGATGAATCCATTTTAAAAGCCAAAGACACGTAGATAAGTTGTTATAAACAAGTAAACAATGCATGGAAGGCTCTAGAGATAGAGCTGGGGATAGGTTAGGTTAAGGGAGAAGACTAACGAGAGTGGGAGGCTAGTGATTATTAAAAACGATAGAATAGGGTTTTTTGGGTAACCAACCCAACCCCTAGTTAAATCACAATTCATAGCCTCGGTTTTCTCTCTTTAGTCTTTTTTGTCTCATCCGTCTACATTTATTATCCTCTCTCTGAGCTCTCTCGTACATTGCATAGTATAAAGAACGAATAGAAACGTGCATCAACGGGAAAAAAGATTAAAAGAAGCACGAAGATGAATAACAACAATGAACAACACAAAATGGTGTTGTTTCCTGGAAAAAGCATAGTGAAAGCTACAGTTTTCATCGTTGTTTCTCTATTCATATCAGCTGCTCTCTTGGATTTTCTAGGCTATCTCGATTTTGTAAGTTTTTGGTTAACTTTTTTTGTGTGTGCATTATAATATAGTCTGACACTACCATATTTGGAAGTCGAGTTAACTCTTTTGTACTTTATTTTTTTCTTCCTTTTTTCAGAATGCTTTTGCAGATTTCAAACTAATAACCAAAAGAAAAGAACCTAAATTCCCGTACCGATGCGACGCCGTACAGAACCAATCTCATCAAATTCACTTCTCTCCCAATCCCGCATCGACGATATTAAATCACAACCGTTCACAACAATCCACGTGTCCTTCTTACTTCCGTTGGATTCACGAGGATCTACGGCCGTGGAAAGAAACGGGGATAACTAGAGATATGGTCGAGAAAGCGAGAAGGACGGCGCATTTTAGACTCGTGATCCGCAGCGGCAAGGCGTACGTTAACAGATACAGGAAATCGATTCAAACGAGAGATGATTTTACTCTGTGGGGAATCCTACAGTTGTTACGGTGGTACCCTGGCAGATTGCCTGATCTCGAGCTTATGTTCGACGCTGACGATCGTCCCGTCGTCCGATCTGATGACTTTAGAGGTCAAAACAAGGATCCACCTCCGCTTTTCCGTTACTGCTCTGATGATGCCAGCTTGGATATTGTCTTCCCTGATTGGTCCTTTTGGGGCTGGTACAGCAACCTTACTAGATACTGGGCTAATTATCAATTTATTATTAGTAAGGCTTATTTGTAATATGGGCTTTTAATGGGCCAGGGCTGAAGTAAACATAAAGCCGTGGGGGAAGTCGCTGGAGGCAATAAAAGAAGGGAACAATATAACGCAATGGAAGGATCGCGTGGCGTACGCTTATTGGAGAGGCAATCCTTATGTGGACCCCACGAGAGGAGACCTTCTCAAATGTAATGTTTCGGAAAATGAAGACTGGAATACTCGCCTCTATATTCAGGTTTTACCAAATTCCACTTTACAAATATTTTATTCATATACATTATACATAAACATGCATGTATGATACATGTATTATAGTTTACTGATAATTTATCTGAAACTGAAAAATGGTCTTTCAGGACTGGGATAAAGAATCAAAAGAAGGGTTCAAGAACTCTAATCTAGAGAATCAGTGCACCCACAGGTTAAAGATATATTTATAAACTTACGCAGGGTAAGTTTCTTTTTTTTTATAGTTATAGTTGATTTTAATTTATTGGTACGCAACAATATAAACAGATACAAGATATATATAGAAGGATGGGCATGGTCGGTTAGTGAGAAATATATAATGGCCTGCGATTCGATGACACTATACGTGAAACCAAGATTCTACGATTTCTACATACGAGGAATGATGCCACTACAACACTATTGGCCAATCAGAGATGACTCCAAGTGTACTTCTCTCAAATTCGCCGTACATTGGGGCAATACCCATGTGGACAAGGTCATCTAATCTAAGTTTTCTCACATTTGACCTCGGAGTTCGTTTTTGTATAAAACTAACCCTGATTTCTGTTGTGTAGGCGCGTGAGATTGGAGAGGTAGGGAGTAGATTTATAAGAGAGGAGGTAAATATGAAGTATGTGTATGACTACATGTTTCATTTGCTCAATGAGTACGCAAAGCTCTTGAAATTTAAGCCAGAGATTCCTTTGGATGCGGAAGAGATCACGCCGGATAGTATGGGATGTCCGGCGACGGAACGGTGGAGAGATTTCATGGCAGAGTCTATGGTAATGTCTCCAAGTGAAGAGCTCCCTTGCGAGATGCTTCCTCCTTATGACCTTCTAGCTTTAAAAGAGGCCATTGAGAGAAAAGCTAATTTAACACGTCAAGTTGAGTTGTGGGAGGACCAATACTTTCGTGATTTGACTAACAAACCTTAATTTATACAATTATGTTTTTAATTAGTATATATTAGCATCTCCATAATGTGTTTCATAATAGCACCCATTTTATTTGTTTCACCTATAATTCTCACAAACTTACAATATAGTCTATCGGATTTGATTCCGGATATAACATGAAAATAGGCACAATAACACTAAGTATGTTAACATTTGACTACAAAGTTTAAATTCGCAACGATCTTACATATAGCGTCCATGTTTATTGTTTAGTCTCTAATAAACAAATTAGTCATATATAACATGTGTGGTGAAGTTCCAAAATCATTTCGAAAATATAACAGAAAAGAGTATTATTATTTTACAAATATGACAAAGAAATGAATAGAGGAACTAAAGTTGATCAATTCAAGACAAAATATTAGTTTTTATCTAAGTTTTTGTAAATGTTGCTATAAACTTCGTCACAAGTTTGTAGATCACAAAAAGAAAAATCCTACCATGCGTAAGTAGTGTATAAAGTCTTGCAGAATGTAATTAACGAGGGGTTGACAATCTTAAGCTTCTTAATGCGAATTTCTATACCTTAATCACGTGACGGTGACATTAAAAGTATAAAATATCAACCCGAACCTCGGTTTTAATCATGATAAAAGTGGAACTATTTTCAAAATAATATAAAATATTACGATTACGAATTACGAGTGATGTATCGGTCGCCTACTTCACTTTTTGGCGTTGTTAACTTAGTTGCAACGACTCTAACAAGAAGAAATAGAATTATCGAACAATATTCTTAAATGCACTTCGAGAATAAGATTAGTATATAAGATAAGGTGGAGTAATCTTGAGCTTTGCCTGTCTTACCAAAATCATCTTGACAGATCGATTTACTTTTGTTTTTTTTTCTATAGGAAACTTTTAAATTTGCTTTCAATGTTGGACCGTAACTTTACTAATTCGTATCAATTAGCAAAAGTCTTAAATATAAATCTATAGAAAGTGCTAGTTCTTTATTGGACGACAATGGGAATCAATACACGACTTTGTTATTGTTCTCCTTCTCAAATTAGTAAAAGAAATAAAGTAGAAGTAAATAATTGCCCTAACTTAATTAGTTGAGACGCAACGTAGAAGCTGGAAGAGTTTGACTTAACTAGGCCTGGATTCGCTTTGATTCTCCTTAAAGAATCCTATAACATAGGCTTAAAATTATTTGTTGATCGAACTTAGGATTATAAACTTAACTCCAAAACCACGAAATAGTTTCTTTTCTACCTCATAAAGAAACTAACGAGAAGTGAGCTATATATGCTTAACAAGACCCTAAACTTCTCCGTTCTTCTCTAGCTCTCTTTCTCTCTCTAGATCCTGTGTTTTGTCCGATGGGAAAGAGCATACACGTGGCTCGATCCACAAGAGACCAACATCAGAAACAACAAAACCCAGTTGTGAGTTTATGCTCTAAACTAGCAAATACATGGGTAACCACCACAATCTTCATTTTCGTCTTCTTCATCATCCTCCTTGGTGCTTCTCATTGTTGGGTGGAAATGGTATACACTTTTGCAACTCTTTGTTGGATGGATATAGTATACATACATATCATAATTCACTTTCATAGATTGTTAAAATCTTCCTTTAAGATATTAATGATAAATATAGATGAATACGTCATTTGAATGTACAGTACATTGCAAAGAAAAAAAAACATTAAGATGTGAATCCACATTGTAAAATAGGTTATTAATGAGTAAAAAAAGGAAGATACTACGGTTAATGACTAGTCCGAAGATAGTTGAGCAAATAGAAACACAAACTAAAAAAGACTTCATATCTACCACTTGTGTTTTTTCTTACCATATTTTTTTTTGCAGTTAATTAGTCTGTGAACTCTTTAATGTAGAATTCCCAGCAATATAGTATACCTATGAATCTTGATATTAATAATTTTTTTTTTGTGTGTGATATATAGGTTGTATTAAGAGAGAATAGAATCCAAGTGTCATCAATGTTTACAAAAAACATCAACAACACTACTATCCCCAAGATCATCATCAAGATCCCATTAAACTGCACACTCGTCAACAACAACATGACACAGACGTGCCCTTCAAACTATCCAACCAAGTTCGAACCGGAAATCTCTTCCTCGGAAACTTGTCCTGACTACTTCAGATGGATCGAACAAGACCTAAAGGTATGGCAAGAGACAGGGATCACAAGAGAAACACTAGAGCGAGCAAAACCAAATGCGCATTTCAGGCTAGTGATAAAGTCAGGGAGATTGTATGTTCATCAGTATGATAAAGCTTATCAGACAAGAGATGTGTTCACAATTTGGGGAATACTTCAACTTCTAAGAATGTATCCTGGTAAAGTCCCTGATCTTGAGCTTCTTTTCCTCTGCCATGATAGACCCGGCATCTGGAAAAAAGACTTTAGACAAGAGGACAACGCTACGTGGCCTCCTCCGCCGTTGTTTCATTACTGTGGTCACCGTGATGCGTATGACATTGTTTTCCCTGATTGGAGCTTCTGGGGTTGGTACGTAAGTGTTTTATAAGAACCCAACCGAATATTTGTAACTGCGTCTAACCAATTTTGGACTTCTTAATTCTTACTAATCTTTTTCATATATATTATATTAAGTGAAAAAGTAATGGCAATAGAAAAATACAAACCATTTTTTTAATACGGGTGTAATTAACCGTTGGTAGGCCAAATCGTATAAATGAAAGTTAACTTATTGTTTGCTATAGGCCGGAGGTGAACATAAAAGAGTGGAACAAGTTATCGGTGGCGATTAAAGAAGGTAACAAAAAGGTGAAATGGGAAGATAGGGTTCCGTACGCTTATTGGAAAGGGAACCCTATGGTTTCTATTGCAAGGAGAAACTTTATGACATGTAACGTTTCGGACAAGTATGATCCCATGGTTCGTCTCTATGTTCAGGTATAGATAAACCTATACTGACTTTGAATTTGTATTCAAGCATAGTGTAATAATTTATTGAGTTATAGATGACTATATAGTGGTCATGGTCATTTTATTCGTGTGTTATTTCAGGACTGGAAAAGAGAGATTAGGGCAGGGTTTAGAGGATCAAACTTAGAAGATCAATGCACTCACAGGTGTGCAGAACATACTGATCTTTTCTTTCTCTCTGATGTAGATTATAGAATAACATTCTCGAGATTTGGATTTTGGTAAATAAGGTACAAGATTTATATAGAAGGGAATGCATGGTCGGTGAGCGAGAAGTACATACTAGCATGTGATAGCATGACTCTACTGATTAAACCAGAATTTTATGATTTCTTCGTAAGAAGTATGATTCCAATGGAGCATTACTGGCCAATTAGACCTCAAAATTGTGTTGACCTCAAGTTTGCTGTTGAATGGGGCAACAACAACACCGACAAGGTAATCAAATATAATTCTGTATTTTGCATTTTCGGTCGATCGACTCATGATTATTTTGTGATGATCTCAACATGTTATATACAGGCACAAGCCATAGGGAGGCAAGGAAGTGAGTACATGATGAAGAATCTAGAGATGAAGTATGTCTATGATTACATGTTGTATGTATTGCAAGGCTATGGGAAACTAATGAAATTGGATGTGACCGTGCCTGAAAATGCGACCGAAGTGTGTTCGGAGACGATGGCTTGTCCGATCACTGATGGTGGTCTGATAAGGCAGTGCATGGATGACTCTTTAGTTATGTCTCCGAGCGTCAAGCCTCCTTGTAATTTGCCACAGCCTTATGGAGATGGTGAGCTCAAGAAGTTTCTTGAGAAACAAGAAAGTGCGGAAAGAGAGGTCGAGAAGTGGACCAATGAGTATTGGGAGGTGCAAAGCAAGATTCTTCAGCAGTGAGATTATAATTGTATGCCGCTGGAATTATAAAATCTTTGTTAATTTATCCAACTTTAGTTAGTCTGGTTTAATTTGTATACCAATGAAAAAGTGTGTATTACTTCAATAATTGATGCACCATATATCAAGCAATTAATGATCGTGAGTCATGTATATTTTGGGATATAGCCGATTAATCGAATGTTTATGTACTTACGAATATAACCGATTAATCAGAGGGTGATCAGGAAGAGGCATCTCGCAAGGATGGGTTTATATAGAAACGAAAAGTTCAATCAGAGAGATTGCAAACATAATTATCGGGACTAGAACAATTAATATAATTGAGTATTCATAGGAATGATGAAAGAGTTGATCATAATAGTAATTAAATAGGTGATTATATGAGCTTTCTTAATAGTGAGCATCTCATAACTGATCTGTATGGAATCAAATTTATCATTTTTTATAATATTTCATTTTCTATAGTTTATATAGGCAACAACTCTTTTCTAAATTCTGTTTTGTACTCACCTTATATTTTATACATACACATATGCTATTTCAGGCGTTTAGTAGTGTTAAAGTCTTTTTTGTTTGTTTCAGTTGTGTAATTAACGAGGGGGGGTGAACGAATCTTAAGATAATACACATCACATGACACCATGACAACAATTAAAATATTAACCCCAGCCGGGTCCCCTAATATATATATGGTGAAAAAATATAGTATTCAATTTACGGGTGATGTAACAGTGGTCTTTATCTTTGACTTTTATGTGTGGTTATGAACTCCTCCTTTTTTTTTCTTTTCCTTTTTAGAACATTTCTTAGTCGTTATTAACTTAGTTTGCAAAGGACTCTTAAGTTAGTTACATACAATAAGATGAAATACTATAAAGGCTGTGGAACATAAAGGCTTCATCGATTATAGTTTGTTTACTAATAACTTAATAAGTTGAAGTTGATTAGATACGGAACTTTCGAGAATAATATTTATGTAACGCGGAATACTTGAGCTCGCCTATCCTGCCAAACCTTTTCTATCCAACATCCTGCCAAATTTGTTTGACCAGTTGAATTTTTCTTTTTTTTTTGGGTCAAAATGTTAAAACAGTTGAATTTTCTTTCTCCATTTATTTCCTTAGAAAAAATGTAATTCTTTTTTAACGCAACTCTAAATTCATTCATTTCTTTTAATCACTCATCTCATCTAAATTAGGAATCTGCAGAAAATTCATAAAGTAACTTAAAAACTTTTTTAGAATAACATCGGGCAGTCCGATTGAGACTACTGGAAACGCATGATTTTGAAATTGTATACTTTATGCTAATTTTTAAAGATTCCACGGGTTCCACGACTCTGTTTCATTAAAAAAAAAAAGTCTTTAAGAATTTTTTTTTATCTCAGCAATTAATTAAGTAAGACATATATAGAGGCTTAGGTGGTTTGACTTAATTAGGCTTTCACTGTGGTTCTTCTTAAAGCCTTCATAAAATAATTCTGGCGTAACTAAAAATCACGTTCCTATAAACACAAGCTGGAACCTTTTTTGGTATATCAAACTAAGAATTACACTCCTTTAAACCCCAAAAACTCTTAAATTATTCATCTGTCACCCCATAAAAGAGATTCATGACCAGTGAGCTCTGCTTCACAAGTTCTCTCTGTTGATCTCATGTTCTTGTTGTGTTTGGTTCGATGATAGAGAACATACACGTGGCTCAAGCCACAGAAGATCATCATCATCACCGACAACAAAACCTAACAACGAGTTTAAGCTCTAAACTAGCGAAGACATGGGTGACCACCAAAATCTACATCTTCGTCCTCTTTGTCTTCCTCCTTAGTGCTTCTCTCTCTTGGATATTTACGGTAATATTTTTCTCTTTCTCATGATAATACTTTCTGGAGTATTCTTTTTTGGAAAAAAATTGCGTTTAGAAAAATTGATACATATGAGTATGCCATACGAAACGTTAACGAGAAAGATGATAATTATATAGGTTATGTAGTGATTAAAGAAAAGAATAAACCATTGAGGAGTCTGGCGAGAAGAAACACATGACGTTGAAGATCTTTTGAACCGTTTAAGTATTAGATTAGTAGTGGTGGAGCCTATAAACTTTATTATCTTAATATCTTTTTTTGTTTCTGTTATTCATAGTTTGTATTAGGTGAGAGTAGATTCCAAGTAACATCAGTATTGACAAGAAACACCAACAGAGGTACTACGACAACAACAAATATCCCGAAAATCATCATCAAGATCCCATTAAACTGCACACTCCTCAACAACACCACCACTCAAACATGTCCTTCGAATTATCCAACCAAGTTCGAACCAGCGATCTCTTCCTCGGAAACTTGTCCTGACTACTTCAGGTGGATCCACCGAGACTTAAAGGTATGGCAAACGACAGGAATCACAAGGGAAACACTAGAGAAAGCAAGACCAAACGCTCATTTCAGGGTGGTAATAAAGTCAGGGAGATTGTACGTTCACCAATACGATAAAGCATTTCAGACAAGAGATGTGTTCACAATTTGGGGAATACTTCAACTTCTAAGAATGTATCCTGGTCAAATCCCTGATCTTGAACTTCTCTTCCTCTGCCATGATAGACCCGCCATCTGGAAAAGAGACTTCAACAAAAAAAGAAAGGACACGTGGCCTCCTCCACCGTTGTTTCACTATTGCGGTCACCGTGATGCATACGACATCGTCTTTCCTGATTGGAGCTTCTGGGGTTGGTATGACCCATTCATAAGATTTTTTCTTTTTGGTTAATGGTTGACTATTTATCATGATTGATTATATCTTAAGTCTGGTCAATAGCGTAGATGGCCCGTAACCAACGAAGTATATAAATAAATATATATATACATTTTTTAATAAAAAAATAGGCCGGAGCTGAATATAAAGGAGTGGAATAAGTTATCTGTGGCACTAGCAGAAGGGAACAAAAGGGTGAAATGGGAAGATAGAATTCCGTACGCTTACTGGAAAGGAAACCCTCATGTTTCTCCAATAAGAGGAGATCTCATGAGATGTAACTTCTCCGACAAGTATGATCCTATGGTTCGTCTCTATGTTCAGGTATGTGTTTATGCCCGTCAATTGTAATATTTCCCATCTACATAAGTTTGAATGTATATTCCATTTTAAAACCAATTGTCAATGAATTTTAGAGCATGACTTTATAGTTACACGCATTAGTTCTCAAATAACGAATTTCATTTTGGGTCTAGATAAGGTTCGTTTTGTTAGGATTTTATACCATGTAATGATTTAAAAAGAAATTTATGATCTTGTCTCACTCTCATATGTTTTTTTCAGGATTGGATAAGTGAGATCGAGAAGGGGTTTAGAGGATCAAACCTAGAAGATCAATGCACTCATAGGTATGTGTATCTGCCAAATCACGTATATGCAAAATACTAATACGTCCTACAAAACACGTATAGTTTCGTATTTTGCTAATTTGCTATGCTAATAAACTTTATTTGCATCTGAATTTGGCATTCAGATATAAAATCTACATAGAAGGGAATGCGTGGTCGGTGAGCGAAAAATATATACTTTCATGTGATAGTATGACTCTATTGATTAAACCAGAGTACTACGATTTTTTCATAAGAAGTATGGTCCCAATGAAGCATTACTGGCCTATTAGACCAAATAACAAATGTCGTGACCTCAAATTCGCGGTCGAGTGGGGTAACAACAACACCGAAAAGGTAAGCAATTATATCCAATTTTCGAGTCTAGTAAATTTCACAATACTAAATTACCTCTAATGAGAACTAAGGCCTTATTTGATTCAAAGCAGTGATCAATACTCTCTTTAGTCTTTCCATACAATTTAAGAATCATGATTGAAAATTATTTTGAAATAGAATAATAATGTTATAAGTTATAACGCACACCTATTTGGAAATAGAGGGAGTAATAAACTGTCATCACTCGATTACTTTTTCAATTATATGTTGACCCATGATTATATTATGATGGTCTTAGTCATATTATGTATATAGGCACAAGTCATAGGAAGACAAGGAAGTGAGTACATGAAGAAGAATCTAGAAATGAAGTATGTATATGATTACATGTTATATGTACTGCAAGGCTATGGGAAACTGATGAAGTTGGATGTGACTGTGCCTGAAAATGCGACCGAAGTGTGTTCGGAGACGATGGCTTGTCCGATCACTGATGGTGGACTGATCAGGCAGTGCATGGATGACTCGTTGATTATGTATCCAAGCGTCGAGGCGGCTTGTAATTTGCCAAAGCCTTATGGAGATTATGAGCTCAAAAAGATTCTTAAGAAAGAAGAAAGTTTAGAGAGAGAGGTTAGCAAGTGGACCGATGAGTATTGGAACTTGAGAAGTGGGAAATAAAATTAATTGGTATACTATGTAAAATAGAATTCTAAAAGTTTGGAATGTCAGGTGCGGTGGGGAAAAACTAATAGAATATGGACCGATATAATAAAAACACAATATAAAAGGTTGTACTGATTCTCCTTTGTTGTAATCTGAGAAAAGGCAGAAGACAACCATCAAAAACTAGTCACTCATACAAGGAAAAATATTTTAGAACTTATGTATCATCCCTGGCTAATGATGTGATTGCGTTTTTTACACAACTTTCTCGCTGCTTTCGTTTTGAGTTGTAAAAATTACAACTTTTTCGTAGCACAACCTGATGACTTAGAAGAACAGTTACGTAGTGAAGCAAATAAGAAATGACTTTGGTTAAGCCTATCCGCTGGAAGAGGCCCTTTGCCCCTAATCCCAAGCTTACAAGCCCTCATGAACTATTTGGCTGACCACTTAAGCCGACTGCAGTAGAGGAAGTAGGTGTAAATTAGGAAGAGAAAAGCAACTGCTTGATGATCAAAACTTTACCGTACATCGGCTATGAATCTGATGAAGAGAACACATTGGCCAAGTACGATCTCTTTCATGGTCTCCTGATTCTGGACCATCTGACTTACCAACCACATGTTGGCCTTCACTGGTGTCATATTCATCTTTATAAGAGTTATTTATTTTTGTAAAGTCGATCGTAAAACGAACCCATTTTATTATTTTAATTAAGATGAGATGATGACATATCATTAGTTGGTTAGACGTCCAACTTTTAATCGGAACCTTGTTTTGTTTTGTTGTTGTTAATTTAGTTTCAACAATTAAAATAGTATCAAGTTACAAAAACATTGAATAAGATTAAGCACCAATTTTGTTAAGAATTCAAAAAATCCAGACGTGGAAACAGGCGTACTATTGTAAGTCCATGAACATCTCTTACATTATTTCGACTACCAATCAGAATTGTTGGCAACTAATGTTTTTATTTAATCCCAAAAGTAATGATTGGCGTCACGATGAATTACAGATAAGCGCGTTTCGTAGTCTTAATTAAATACGGTCAACGTTAAATTAACACCAAAAAATTCCCCCGGAAAAAGACATTTGCCAAGTTGCCTTGTAAGACAAGTCTCCACGATCTCACAAAATATAGAAGAAACTTTCAAATCTCTACTCTGTCTCCTGAGAAAAACTAAACGATTTCTCTTAGAGTAAAACTAAATGAGTAATCTAAAACTTGGCGTTGAAGTCATAAGCGCGAGGCTCAAACCTAGAGAGGAGAGAACTCACGGAGATGGCTATGGTGGTGTTAACTCCTTTGTGGAGCTACGATTTGACGGTCAGATAGTCATAACCTCGACAAAGCTCGACGATGCAAGTCCGGTTTGGAACGAGAAGTTCTTCTTCAACATCTCTGATACAGAGGATTTGTCGAATCTGATTCTCGAGGCTTACGTTTACAATAAAACCAGCAATATAACCAAATCGTGTCTCGGTAAGATTCGAATCTTCGGAACTGCGTTCGTGCCTTACTCTGAAGCTGCGGGGCTGCATTACCCTCTTGAGAAAGAGAAATGGAGTATCTTCTCTTCCGCCATTAAAAGTGAGCTTGCTCTGAAAGTATTTATAACTGATAGCCCCTCTCTCAAGATACCGAATATAAACCCTACAAAGAAGAGTACTTCTAAATCAAGGCACAAATTCCACAACATCCCAACAACGGAGATAAGTAAACCTAGCCAACCAAGAAATCAGCAATCACCTCAACCGCAACGGCCTCAACCACGACCGTCTCAGCCACAACGGCCTCAACAGCAACCGCTTCAAACGCAAGCGCCTCAACCGCCACCGGTTATGGACGCAACTCGAGTTCAAGCGGCGAGGTTTGGTTCTCCGGTACCGGCAACAATGGGATTCAATCCGTATCCACCAGATTATTCAATCAAAGAGACGAAACCGATTCTTGGAGGAGGCAAACAAGCAAGAAGAACCACCAGGCCTCATGATCTCGTCGAGCCAATGGAGTTTCTTTTCGTCAAAATCGTGAAAGCTCGGAATCTTCCCACCATGGATCCAACCGGAAGTTTAGATCCATACGTAAAAGTCAAACTCGGAAACTTCACTGCGAAAACGAAACATTTCGAGAAGAATAAAAACCCGATATGGAACGAAGTCTTCGCTTTCTCCAAATCCGACCAACAAGCAAACATTGTCGAAGTCATCGTCATGGACAAAGACAGGATCAAAGACGATTTCGTCGGTTCAGTCCGGTTCGATTTAAATCATGAGATCCCGACACGTGTTGCACCAGACAGTCCTTTAGCTCCAGAATGGTACTTAGTCAACACCGAGAGAGGAGGCGAGATTATGTTGGCTGTTTGGTTCGGTACTCAAGCCGACGAGGCGTTCTCAGACGCGACATACTCAGACGCTTTAACCGCTGTGAACAAATCGAGCGTGCGTTCTAAAATCTATCATTCTCCGAGGCTATGGTACCTTCGCATTAACGTCATCGAGGCACAAGACTTGGTTATTGTACCAGACCGGACTCGGTTCCCAAATCCATACGTCAAAGTCAAGTTAGGTAACCAAATGGTTCGAACCAAACCGAGTCAGTTGCTTAACCCGAGATGGAACGAAGAGTTTACACTTGTCGCGGCTGAACCGTTTGAAGATCTTGAAATATCCATCGAAGACAGAGTCACGGTTAACCGAGAGGAAACACTGGGATCGGTAAAGATACCGTTCGATATAATCGCCAGACGAGTCGATGATAACCGGACAGTGCCTAACAGTTGGCATAGTCTTACGTTTGAAAACCAGAGGAGAGTCAGATTCGCTACGACTAGACTTCTTTTGAATGTTTGTTTAGAAGGAGGCTATCACGTTCTTGATGAATCTACTTACTACAGCAGCGATTTCAGACCGTCGATGAAAGAGGTGTGGAATCGTCAACAGCCGTCGATTGGTGTTCTTGAACTAGGGATTCTTGGAGTTGAAGGTTTAAATGTGAGCCAAGATGGGAAGAAAGAGACGGTGGATGCTTACTGTGTGGCCAAGTATGGAACCAAATGGGTCAGGACTCGGACCGTTACGAACTGTTTTAACCCGCGGTTCAACGAGCAGTACACATGGGAGGTTTATGAGCCAGCGACGGTAATCACAATCGGCGTCTTCGATAACAATCAGATCAATGGTGATCGTAACAACAGAGATGGGAAGATTGGGAAAGTCAGAGTTAGAATCTCGACTCTTGAATCAGGAAGACTCTACACTCATTCGTATCCGCTTCTTGTTCTTCGACCTTCAGGTGTAAAGAAAATGGGGGAACTGCATTTGGCCATTCGGTTTTCTTGCACGTCCATGTTTCAGATGTTGGTTCAGTACTGGAAACCACTTCTTCCCAAAATGCATTACGCGAGACCGTTGAAAGTCGTGCATCAGGAGATTCTCAGGCAGCACGCGGTTAACTTAGTGGCGGCTCGGTTAAGCAGAACCGAGCCACCGCTTAGGAAAGAAGTGATTGAATACATTTCGGATTCGAATTCACATTTCTGGAGCATTAGGAAAAGCCGAGCGAATCTCTTCAGGTTGAGATCGGTTTTCTCCGGTTTACTTGGGACAGGAGAGTGGTTTCAAGATATCTGCAGGTGGAAGAAACCGGTAGCGTCTACAGCGGTTCATGTACTCTACTTAGCGTTTGTGTGTTTGCCGGAGATGATTCTTCCGGTAATGTCTTTTTGCTTGTTCATGCTTGGGGTATGGAACTACAGATTGCGCCCGAGACAACCTCCACACATGGACACAAGACTTTCATTTGGAGACAGTGTTCACCCCGAAGAGCTTAACGAAGAGTTTGATACATTTCCATTTTCTTCTCAAGACCCGGCGATTGTTAAAATGCGGTACGAGCGGTTGAGGAGTATCGCGAGTAGAGCTCAAACGGTTGTGGGAGATATAGCTGGTCAAGGAGAGAGAGTTCAGGCTCTGTTGAGCTGGAGAGATCCAAGAGCAACTTCGATCTTCATGGTGCTTTGTTTGGTTTTTTCTGTGGTTTTGTATGTTGTGCCGTTTAAGGTCTTTGTTCTTCTCGCTGGATTATACATCATGAGACATCCAAGATTCAGGCGAAAGACACCTCCTGGTCTGGTTAACTTTTTCCGACGACTTCCTGCTAAAACAGACTGTATGTTGTAGAATGCAAAAACATGAATGAAAACAAAGGAAATTCTCGCAATCCTTCACTAGTCAATCATGAATCCAAATCGATTAACCGAAAGCCCAATAACACACAGGAATTCTTAAAATCACTACAAGTCTTTTCTTTCCTAAATAATACCAAAAGACATTTTTCTCAGAGAGGTTAGCTTAAGTCTTTTTCTTCTTCTCCTAGATTGAATGCTTATATTTACACACATAAATCATCCGCGCATTAGATCAATGTCGATATGGGCGTGATGCATATCCATTGATCTTGAACCGGTTGACCAAATGCCAACGGGAGTCTGAACAAGGTTCTGACTTTGCTGAGGAACAGGAGGCGACGTTGGTGCTGTGTTGTCGTTGTTCTCCAAGGCGTCAGTGTCTTGAACATCTTCAGAAGTCTCATCTCGTTTTTTTATCTTCCCTTTTGGAATCGCCCAAATGAAGCTCCCAACGATAACCTATTAAGGAGGCAACACACAAGTTCAGAACAATGCAACTCTAGATTCATCTAAAGAATGAATTTGATTCTTACAAGCAGCTCACCTGAACTGGGCTTGCTGCTATTAGAGGCCCTCCAATTCCACCACCAATGACACGACCATCGGGGCTAGCAAGTGAGACCGCTAGATTTCCAGTGCGGTTTGAGTAGTCATTGTCAGTTGCGTTCAGATAAGAAGTTGAGAGAGAGATGAGCTCGAAACGACCCTAGACATTATAGAGCATACACCAACACACATGAGTAGTGTTTTTATCTTCTAAAAGCATAATAAACAGTGAAGAATATAATATTAAACCTCGTATGTAATAGCTCCATGGGATGGTGATGGCTGAAGAAGAGTTGCAGTAGAGACTGCGCCACTAGCGGATAAGACACAAATCGCTCTAGGACCTTGCTGCGAGAAAGATATAACCTTTGATGCAATGTCCTGAAAACAACACAAGAGTGTGGATTAAAAGACTATCTCAAGAAGCCTAAAAGAACCGAATTTGAGCACAAAGGAGAGTAGAGAAGAAGACATACTTCACCAACGGAAACAACGATTACGTGCGGAGTGAAGCTCATCCCCGACGATGAAGGCATCAATTCACCTTACAGAACAGAAAATCAAAACAGGTGTTCAGAAAACAACCACATCTTTTTGTAATGGGAGAACTCATAACATCAGGGCATAAAACGTAGCTTAAGTGAAGGGCCCTAGAATAAAAGATTATATCTTAGACATTAAAAAATTCCAAAGCTTTAATTAGTCCTATAACAGCTGGAATTAGCTCCTTAACTTCCCACCATTTTTCAAAACCAAAGTCCTCATAAAACTCACACAGTAGTACTATATATATATAAGTCAGTAAAGCTCATAACTTTCCACCGTTTTCAGAGCCAATGTCCTCAACTAAAAGCTCACTGCAACACTTTCAGAGCCTTTCATACATAAAAGAGGAAGATAGAGAGAAAGAGAGAGTTTTTACCAATGGAACCAAGCCTTTGCTTCTTGCCGGAGCCAGGAGGTCTTCCCCGGCCACGTTTGTTAGAGTGTGGGGACATGGTGGAGACTGAAGGAGACAATGCCAAGGAAACAGGACCGTCTTGTCCGTACTTCCTAGGCCGTCCTCTCTTCCGCTTCACAGACGTCTCACCAGGCGGAGGAGGCACAACCGCCGCAGAAGAATCAGCCGGAGAAGAGTCAATTGGTAAAGGAGGAGACACGAAACCAGTGGAGCCGCCGCCACCAGGGTTCGGGTTTGAGCCGAAAGGAGAGTTGGAATTGGAGAAATGGTGAAACCCTTGCGATCCGTGAAACGTCGGTTGAGTTTGCTGAGGAGGAGGAGGAGGACCAGAACCAGGCATGCCTCTCTGGATATAGTAAGAACCCGACCCGGATAACGCCATTGCATCTCTTCGATCCATAGCTTCTGACTTTCCACTTGCTTTCTTTCACCAAAAGGATGCAAATATTCCCTATAAAGGTTCCAACTTTGTGGCTATTGGCTACAAAAGGGAAGGCAAAAATCTAATTTTTTTTTTGGCTTCTCAAAGGATAAATGGATAAGAACAAAATCAAGAATCTTTAAAAGATATAAACTTGGAGGGTAAGGTAACATGCAACCGAAAATCTCTCTCAAGGGCTTATCAACACACACCTAACTGCTTTTATGTTAGCTTTGGTATCAAGCTATATAGATATTTAGATCCGGAAGAGCAAATGGAGACACTGCTCAGATTTCTTCTGCTTAGGTTTCTCCTCCATCAACAATGGTGAAAGAAAGGGTTTTTTCTTTTTTCTTTTCTCTTTCTCTCTCTCTCTTTCTCGTCTCGTTCTTCGTTGTATGAGATGTTGCTTTTTTGCTTTACTGGGTGACAGAGGGAAACAGAAAAAAACAAAAAACTATCAATCAGATCCCTTCCCCTTAGAGTTGAAAGCATTTACTGTGGATAACACAATGGCATGATATTCATTTTCTTTGGATTTTCAAATTCGAAATTAAAAATTTTCATGTCTGACTTTGACTATAAGCTCTCTCTCTCTCTCTCTCTCTAAAATAGACTTCTTTCTAGCATCTAGCAATTTATAAGTGTGTGGCTCGTTCTAACGCTATTGATTGAGGCGCGTGTGTCAGACGAAACATTAGGGTTGAGAGAGTGAAGCTCACGCTGAAGGATTGGAGAGTGAGAAGATGTGATGTGATCTAGTCAAGACTTGTTCCTCTCTGGATTCCACTTCATAGCTTATTGATGATGATAAAAAACTGGCAAAGCTTTCAAATTTATCAAAACTGTTTCTTTTCTCTCAATGATCTCGTTTTTAGATTCGAACTATGTAGTTCACCATAAATACTTGACAATGTAACTATACATTCATTATGAGAGTTGTATAACATCTGCCTTTTTGTTATAAATTAAAGTAATTATTGTTCTTGTCCCCATTCTACTACTCTAACTAAATCTCCAATTGTTTCTTTTAGAAACAAAGCTGTCTGATCAATTTAGAGCTAAGAATCTATCAGACAAACACAGAGACCGAACTTCAGAAATCATGTGAAGATCAACAATCAACATAGGATCCTCAACCTAATGTCCAATTAAGTTCAAAACTGATTGGAATTTGTTGAGCTATGAGTAGCCATACATAAAAGCTTTCTAACATTAATGGAACATCGATTTATCATGTAATGTGGTTTGGAGCAATTAGAAAACTAGTCTGCTTTTTATGTGACCATTGCTTTATCATTTGTCTAGCTCCATTGTCTGAGCAGCTTTTTAGCTTTAGCAGCTGGAGTCAATTTTTGTATTCAATGTCTATCTTCTTCCCAACTGAAAAATCCACGTTTCTTTTTCCTCTCACTACCTGACTACCATCAACCTTGATAACACAAAATCAAACAGAACCGAAATCAAAAACTATAGTCAGACTCAGATGTTCATTCTCTCCAAACGAGCTCCGTTTGATAAAACTTTTATGGACCAGATAGGCCTTGTTCAGGCCCGGTTAATGATACTAAGGCCCAATAGAAGCTTTATCGTTTCAGTGCGGGAACGTAAACAATCTTTGAAAGCAACCGTTTCAACTACCTTTTTTCTCCCATCACTTGTTTCACCCTCTCTCATTTTGGCGATTGTGCTCCCTTTACGGCACAACCTCATGTCTCCTTTTCATCAATGTTCCTCCTCTGCATCATCTTCGTCTCTACCAAACCCAAACCCTAACCCTAAACCCCTAACTTTCCCGCCAATGTATCAATCCATAAACCTATCAGTTTCTTCTAATATCACTCAAAGATCTCTCTGCGAGTCAAGATTCTCTATATTCTCCACTAAAATCAGCAAACCCGTCGTCCATCTCAAGCCTCCTCGCGTCTCCTCCGGACCTGAATCCAGCGATACAGGTACGAGAACCTTAACCGAGAAGCTTATCTCGCTACTCAGAGCTGTCCCGGACTGGGCTGACGAGATTAAGGAGCGTGGGATGCAGCAGAAACGAACTCTCTATACTCACGAGAAATGGGTCGAACACAGAAGCTCTCTACGCCACGTGAGTCACTTGGTCTCGAGCTTCTCTTCGCGCGTTATACTCTCTCTTATCCCTCCTGTTTTCTTCTTCACATCCGTCGCCGTCGTCATCGCGACCTATAACTCTGCTGTGGCTTTGGACTGGCTTCCTGGTATCTTCCCTATTCTTCGATCCTCCTCGCTTCCGTATCAGCTCACGGCTCCTGCTTTAGCGCTTCTTCTCGTGTTTCGCACGGAGGCTTCGTATTCTAGGTATGAAGAAGGGAGGAAAGCTTGGGTTGCCATCATTGCTGGAACTGATGATTTGGCTAGGCAAGTCATTTGTTCCGTTGACAGCTCCGGTGATGATTTGATCATCAAAGATTTGCTTCTTCGTTACATTGCAGCTTTCCCTGTGGCTCTTAAGGTGACTGATCTCTGCTTTTGAATCGATTGTGTCTGTCTGGTGAATTGTGATTGATTGTTGTAAGTTTCATTTGCAGTGTCATGTGATATATGGTTCAGATATAGCAAGAGATCTTCGGAATTTGATAGAAGCAGATGACTTGTCTGTGATTCTTCAGTCGAAGCATCGTCCGCGTTGTGTAATAGAGTTCATTTCTCAGAGCCTTCAGCTGCTGAAACTAGACGGTACAAAGAGAGATTTGTTGGTAGCTTTCTTGAATCCTTAATGTCTCCCATTACTTTCTTGCGGAGTGTCTGCAATATCTTTCTTGAACATTTTTTACACCAAAAACATGTTGCTTGCGGTCACTGCAGGAATCAAAGATGTTAAATTTACATCAAGGCATTGGAGTGTGTGAACAACTGATGGGAATTCCGATTCCTCTCTCTTACACACGCTTAACCTCGAGGTTTTTGGTCTTTTGGCATCTAACTCTCCCAATCATTCTCTGGGATGAATGTCATTGGATTGTTGTTCCTGCTACTTTCATCAGTGCTGCATCTCTCTTCTGCATAGAAGAAGTACATACTACTCCTACTCTGCTCTCTCACATAGCGCTGGTTTTATAGTTTCATCTCCTTTTGCTTGAAAGTTGAAATCTTTGAAAATATCAAAACCTTCTTTTCTTTTGGTTTTCAAAACTCTGCAGGTGGGTGTTCTTATAGAAGAGCCATTTCCTATGTTGGCCTTAGACGAGCTTTGTGATCTTGTGCATAGTAACATCCAAGAAGCTGTTAAATCCGAGACAATCATACGTAACCGGATCGTCGCAAAGATAAAGCTCCATGAATTCAAGCACTCATCAAATGGTCGGCATAGATCTTGATTTTCCCATCCTTGTGAGTGATGACATTGTCTTTCTTAAGAAGCGGGGATTGGAATATGTGATGGCTTAGTTTAGCTTTGAACATATTGTATAGAAACACTTTATACGAGTTGCTAGGAAAACTCTTTACCTTGATGTTTGTATATCTTCTTTGTAAAGAGTTTATATACGCATACAGATTTAGTTTGTTTAGATTTAATACACCGTTCAAACGTTTTCTCCATACAGTTTTACAGTCAAGAAACAGGCTGTAACTTCTTTGCATGATTTATAATCCATCTAGTCTCTTAGACTAATTTCGCTCATCTTGCCAAGAAACACCTTATACTAGTTGACTGGGACACTTTTGCCTTTGTGTATATGCTGTATGTATGCAGATTCCTACCTTTTACATCTTTCAATATATATAATCTCTTATCAAACTTTAAAAAAATAGTGTGTTAATTAATGACTAACATAGAACTCATCAAAGAAACAATTTCCGAAGTGACTGCTCATGAAAATAAGAATTTAAATAAACCTAAATCTTAAGCTTAAAACGAATAATGATATATAAACAAAAAAAGCATAAAACAACCACAGTTTATTAGTGTATGAACCACTTAGTAAAAGATGAACACCATCAATAGAAGACTACAAGAACTCGTAATCCAATAAGATAGAATGACTATGTTACAAGCCTAGCCCATGATCCAAAGCCCTCTGAGACAAGTGCCACATCTTCTACATGGTCTAGAAAAGTGTACGCTTTATGACCCTTAAAGGTTTCCATTCCTTGGATTCCAACTATTGTGATAGTGTCCCTCTCGGGATTGTAGTAGACAAGGTAGAAAGAGTCGGATATAGTGTTTGGTGACAACACAATTTCACCTTTGCCCGTTGTTCCAACAAAACATAACTTGGTCTCTTCAAATATATTCTTCCACGGAGGAGGCAAAAGGTAGATATAACTTGACCATTTATGTTTCTCCGCGTTTTCTAGAACCCATAGTTGAATACCAGTATATATTCCATTAACAATGTTCGGCTGAAGCTTAGCTAATTTGCCCTTGTAGTTTACCAGAGTTGATTCAAGCTTTACTCCCCTACCTATCTTCATGCCTTCACCATCAGCTTTCTTAATATAATTGAATTCCTCAGATTTAATATCAAACGAAACTATATCAGGAAACTCGTCGAAGGCAGCATGGACAATGGCTAAGTAATACACAACACCATTGATGCATATCCCATCATAAAGAGAAAAGCCATTTGTATCCTCCACAACAACAGGATCGTGTGGTATGTCACATTGGATCATTATCCATGACAATTCCTTTCCGGTTTCTAATGTCAGAACCTGATGCTTAACATAACCATAGGGCTCTACCTCTGATACGGTCATGCACAATACTTTGAATTTATTTTCGATCGGATCATACCCAAAACAGCTTATCACTTCCTTCCACCTTGTTTCCACTTCGGGTAAGGCCAAGGATTCTCCTGTACTAGGGTTACATATCAATGGCACAGTAACCGTCTTTCCCTTTGAAGTTCGTTGATATAAACCACACACCAAGCCACGGACAGGACGACAAATGTTATTGGTACAATTAACGGGGAAACTCATATGAATATTGGCAGCTATAGGAGACGACGGATCTTGAGGCTGTGGTGATGAGAAGAAGAACGTTTCGCCGTCTTTTAAGCATGTGAACAATAGCTTCGGGGGAGACGAAGATCTGGTGAAGAAGGCATTGATGAAATTTGAACCGCGAAATGTGGAAGCCCATAGCTTCGATACGCAACGAAATCTACCTACAGACTTCACAGGCAATCTCAGGAGTATCTCGATAACGAGATCGAAAGGGATCCGTTCGAATGCTTCTCCTTCGTCCCTTGATCTCGAAGAAGATCGTGTCTTGCGCCGTGTCATCATGGTGGACACGCTTCTCTTAAACCCTAAAACCCTAAAACCCTATAAAACCCGTAAGAGTTAAGCAACTTTATAACGCGGCTCTCAAGATTAGGGCTTTTTAGATAACTAAAAGGTCTAAATGAGTAATATTTCAATATCACGAGGGTCTAGATGCAAAACATTAAAAAGAGGATACCAATTCCGAAAACGACGTCGTTGCGGTTGCTTTAAAACTTCGGAGATGTAGATCTGATTGTAATGCATTTGATGTTTTTTTGCAGAATGAATCAATCGAGAGAGACACAGACGCCGCTTCTAAGCGGAATCCCTGATGATATCTCGAGTTTCTGTTTGGCTAGAGTTCCAAGAGAACATCACATGGCGATGAAATGCGTTTCCAGGAGATGGAGAGACTTTGTGTGCAGTGATGAGCTCTGCGACTATCGTAACAAGTTTAACTTGTCCGAGTCTTGGATTTACGCCTTGTGTCGGGACGTAACCGGACGTGTGTTCTTACACGTGCTGAATCCTTATTCGTCCAGAAGGTCGTGGAGAAGAATCAATGAATATCCTCCACATGTCCCTTTGAGAGACGGTATGGGTTTTGCGGTTTTGGGTAAGAGACTGTTTGTGTTGGGTGGATGTGGTTGGTTAGAAGATGCTACTGATCATGTTTATTGCTATGATGCTGCTAAGAACACTTGGCTTGACTTACTTCCTCCTCTTTCAACTAAAAGGTATTTTTATAAGTTGCTCTTAGGATTCTTCATACCAGCTTGATGTTTGATCTTCTTGATTCCATATGCAGATGCTTCTTTGCTTGTGAAACGCTGGATGGGAAGATTATGGCTATTGGTGGGTTAGGAGTGAATCCAAACGCTCCACAGACTTGGGACGTCTATGATCCTTTAACGAAAGCTTGCATGTCCTGTTCAGACGCTAATATTGTCCCTGAAATCGAAGATTCGTTTGTAATGGATGGAAAGGTTTATGTTCGTGGTGGTGTCAGATCTTCTGCTGTAGTTTATAGTGCATCGAGCGGGGTTTGGAAACGTGTGGATGATGATTTGGCATCGGGATGGCTGGGTCCAGCAGTTGTTGTAGCAGATGATCTTTATGTTTTGGATCAGAGTTTTGGAGCTACGTTAACAGTGTGGTGCAAGGACACGAGAATGTGGATTCGTATAGGGAAGCTATCTCAGTTGGTGATGACGCAGCCATGTCGGCTTGTTTCTATTGGGAATAGTATCTTTGTGATTGGTAAGGATTGCTCTACTGTGGTGATTGATGTTGAGAATGTGAGGAAGAGGACGATGAATGGAGTAATGGTGTGTTCTTCCATACCAAAGACTTGGGATGATGATGTTACTGTTATTAGCTGTAAATCTGTAGCTATGTAATGTCTAACACTCTACTGTTGATCCTTGCAAACAATATTTGCTGTTTCTATTGCTCATGTAAATTCACAGGCATGTGTGAATCACACTACTATCGTTCAGATTCAGATAACAACAAGACCCAAGTGGAAATCTCAAAATCTGTTGAAGATTACTATACTAATACTACATTGTTGTCAATACTCTATCGAATACTGTATACAACTGAACATAATAATCTCACAATGTGGTTGGTTTGCAAACAAGAACCGATTACACTGAATTAAGCTCTTCTAAACTAGGAGTGTTCCAGTAGGCGGCAAAAAGTTATGCAGTTTCTGTATCTTCCTCTTCAGTTCTTCTAGTTTCTCCAGTTCTTTTTTGCTTGATAAAGAGGTCTCTAACATTCTAAAGACTAGTTCGCTCACGCACCTTCCTCTCTCCACTGTCTGCCTCGAGCACTCAAATGCATCAATGGCTCTTCTTCGAGCACAGAGTGCAGTGGTAAGCAATTCCAATGCGTGGCCGTGAGGGCAATACCCTTTCTCCAGCATATACTTCCACAGGTCGAGTCCTAAATTGACTTCACCATTCTGACAGAAGAGCTTCATCAGCATCACCACGGTTGGTGTTTTCGGAACCAGAGATCTTCCCTTCATTTTATGGTAAAGCTCACATACCCCGTCGAATCCGAACTCTTTGGACTTCATCATTCCGATAAACATGGAGTGGAAACTCACACTATCAGGCTCAATTCCTTCCTCCTCCATCTCCTTCATCACCTGGATTGCGCCACTCACGTCTTGGCATTTCATAAGAGTACTCATCAAAGCATTATAAACTCCGCAATCAGGCGTTAAACCTCTCTTGGGAATTTCATCGAACAGTTGGCGCGCTTTCAACTTGTTCCTCACTACACCAGACCCATGGATCAACGTAGTGAGTATCTGTAACGTAACTTCAACCTTTCGACGATCCATTTCCTCAAAGAGCCTCAAAGCTTCCCCAAAGTTCCGTTTTTTACAGAACCCATCGATTCTAATGCCGTAAGTTACAGAGTTAGCTTTAAACCCTCGCTTCACCATTTCATGGTAAAAGAGCTCCGTGGCGGTAACATCACCAGCTTCCTTAAACCCAAGTAGCAAAATGTTCATCGTCTTCACGTCAGGGTTAAACCTGTAATGCAACTTCTCGAATATCGATCTCGCCTCCTTCATCTCTCGCTCAGTGCAGAAGGCTCGTAGAAGAATGTTGAACTCATCAACACCGAATCTCTTCTTGAAGATCTCTTTCTCCAACCTCGCGAAAGCTTCTAAAGTCTCTTCATAGGAACCAAATTTAGCGACTTTACAGAGAAGGATGCTCATAGACTTGAAGGTCAACAAGTTAGGATAGTCCTTTCGCACTTCCGCCATTAAACCCCAAGCTTGATCGAAGTACCTCATCCGTGCGAGAATGTGAAGTGTTTTCTCAAAGGAATCAGAGGTTGGAGATGACTTGGGGATTTTGAGTGAATACTTGAAGAACTCGAGAGCTTTGAGGCCATTGGAATGAGCAGCGAAGAGACGACCGAGAACTTCCGATACCAAGTCCGGTGAGAGTGTGGATAGAGGGATGTGTTTGGCGAGAATGGGTTGAATCGGATGGTTTGGGAAGGGGTGATCATTGATGATCCTTGTGATGCGTTCGATCTCTGCTTTGTTTGCGAGAAGACGATACGAATCGGAGGAGGTCTTCTTTAGCATTTTTCTTCCCAAAAACCAGAAATCGGAAGAAATGCGAAAACCTATTTATCGGGACCGGTAGAGTTTAACCGAACCGAAATAACTTAATTTGAAATTCGGTTTGTATTGGTTATTAGAACTTAAGCGAGGGCTCGGGATATCTTTTTTTTCCCGTCGCCGTCGGTATCAGTGGGGAAAGAAAGTTTCTCAAATTTCTTCTTTTCTCGATTGGGTAAATAATATTCTTCTCACTATTTTTATTGAATTCGCGCCAAGATTCGTTAGTTTTGTTTGGGTGTGTTTGTTTACGCGCTGTTTTTTCAGTTAGAGTTCGTTTATTTAGATATGCACGGAAGGTGTTTGACGATTTGCTTGTGAGAGTCAATCGGTTTTTCTGTGATTGAAATTTTGTCACATAGTTTGTGGTGGGGAGATTTTTAGTGGATTTAACCTAGAAAAAGCTTCCCTTGTTACTAGTCCATCCAAGGGTTTGGTGAAAGAGGAAGGAGAACTTTGTGAAGAAAGTAGAACTTGTTAGGTTAACTTGTTGCTTACAACTAGTGATTGGCCAATATGGCTGAGATTTAACACGAGCTCACTGGAAAGTTTACTGTAAGCAGGAAGTTTGGTGGTGGTGGTACTCTAGTTGCAATGGCAACGGAAACGGCAAAGAAGAAGAGAACTCCACAGCTTATTAAGACAGATACGGCACTAAAACTTGTAAGATTCTCCTCCTTGAGAAGCTAAAATTTTGAAAGCCCATGTTTGCATTTTTCCGGATTAGCTTTGCTTAAGCTCCTTACTTGCATTGATATCTTTCGGTTTCATCTCATCTCTTTGTATTTGCTCGTTTTCCAGGCTGAGAAGTGGGTTGCCAACATGACGACGCCTGCACATGATGATCCTATTGAGGCTGAACAAGAAGCTCGACCACACAGGTGAAGGAATATTTCTTTTTACATGTTAAAATTTGCATTTCATTTGCGAATACAAAGCTGAATAGAAGTATCATTAAACCCTTTGCATAGGCTTGGACTTGGTGCTCAAGTTTCACGGCACATGAAGCGTAGACCCTCAGACGACCCTCTTGATCAAAAACTACAGGCCAAGTTTGATGCAGGGAGAAGAAAATATGCAAGAGCTGAGGCAGAGTCCGCTGGTTCTAGCAAGAACGCCGGTGATGAGAGTGAGGATGATGACGAATCAGAAAAGAAAAGCCAAGCATTCGGAAAGAAAAGAAAAAACACAAGTACGCCTCGTTAGTATTTCTGATGTACTATATAGTTTTAAAGTCATGGGCTTGTTTGTATTTGGTTCCATTGTTGGTGAAGAAAAGCTAAGACCGTACAATTTGAAATTTTATTGGAACTTGATTGTTAGAAAAAGCATCGTCTTTATGTTATCTAAAGTTCAAGCCTCGTGTTATTACCACTCTATAGTTCATACTCATACAAAACTCTCTTGGCTGAGTAAACTACAGAAGACACTGGAAAGCAAAAACAGAGTATTGAAGTGAAAGAAACAGAAGAAAAAAATCTCAAGTCTTTGTCGATGTTAAAAAAAAAAGGTCAACTAGAGCTCTTTGATCGTGGCAGTGAAACTGTACAAAGATAGACAAAAGGTTAAAGACAAAGGGTCTTATCAAGAGTTTTTGCTGTCCGGGTCCTGCATTGGTTCAGCTTGAAGAACCATGTCTCCACAGCTTCTGATGATCTCTTCTACTAAATCATCAAGGATCAATTCACTTGTGCCGGAACCAATCCAACCAATATCAAACCGGAGATCCATCCAGCTTCCTGTTTTAGCCATATCTTTCTTAACTATCTGATCTAAAGTGTGAGGGGAAGGCAAAGGTAGGAGATGCCAGTAAACCCCTTCTTTTGCCACTTTAGCTGCGATTTCAGTGTCCGAGATTAGCTGGTCTTCAGGTTTCACGAACGAAATCCAAGGCCCGGGATTTAATTCATTCTCACAAAAGTCCATAAGAACTTCACTGATACAGTCGTAGAGGAGATTCTTGTCGTCGCAAAGTTGTGTAGAGCAGAAAGCTATGTCATCTGTTAATTCTGGCTCAAGAAGCTCTTCCGAGTAAAAGGGCCTCGTCAAAAGCTCTTCCCAGCTCAAGCCTGAGGATTTCACAACGGCCTCAATGTATGCAAGTGTCACTTCTTTGTCATCCATGCTTGTTTTCAGATTGTTGGCTTTGTCTGGTTTTGGAGAATCAGCTTCATCGAATCTTATACAGAGTGGTCGTATCCGCATTTCAGCTGAACGTGAGTAAAGAAAACAGTAAGAAACCAAGTTCTGTAGAATCAATTTCAGAGCTGATTTTGCAAATTCTTATTCAATGCATACATACCTGAACTGAATCTTGTGCTTGTTGCCGGGCTACTGTCATCATCTGTAAACAAAGGCTCGAGCACAGACACGGGACTTAACTTTCCCTGCACATCAGTGGCAGTTTCTTTGCACTCAGTCATCCTAACTAAAGAACTTGGTGGAGATTCTGGAGGAGAAGAATGCGCTTCGTTGAACATGTCCTGGAATAAGATGAACCATGAAAATATGAGACCTAACTCAAGAATTAAGAAAATGTACTCACTAATCACATACACGAGCTGTCTAACCTTGTTCGCTGATTGCTTATCTACGTCTTCTTCACGACATTCAGGCACATCTTCATGGACATATTCGACTTGTCCAGAAATGGAAGAGCTGCAAGTTTCAGATAATGGATCTATCTCTGCCTTCTCTTCCTTTTCTGTATTCTCAACTTCCTTCGCATGGTCTGAAAGCATTAAAACTACATTTTTTTTCAGAACAATATAAAATCTGTTGAGGTAAAGAAAGAAACAGACTAAAGAGAGCAGAAGAAAAGAAAAAAGTACCTCTGGGAACAGAGACATCGATGGTAAACAATGTCTCATCATCTTTATCTGTGTCTCCATCACTCAGACCATCAGTACATGAACTGCATTGCAGAATCTTTGGTTTCTCGGTTGCTTGGCTTTGAGGGCTAAGATGACTAACCAAATCATGCGCAGGGATCAATCTAGGGCTATCTCCTGGTGATGAGAACTCAGGGAGAGAAAGAATCTTCCCAAGGATTCTTGGTACTTCCTTATCTGGTAAATTCACATCTATATCTCCATTTGCAAGCATCTCTGACAAGTGTTTCCTGGCTGCAATATACAAGCCAGACATAATCTTCTTTGAATCTTCGCTTGTTTGGAAAGTATCCTCTTTATCGGTCTCGCTCGTTTGGACAGTATCCGCTTTATCAGCCTCGCTCGTTCCTTCACTACAGAGCGGTTCTCCTTCATCCGAAACATGCTTCCCGGATTTACTCTGTATCTCTTCTTGCACGCAACAGTTTTGTCTCTTATCAACAGGAAAATCACATGACTTCTTTCCAACGGCAGATTGTAGCCTTCTTTTGATTAAACCGATAAGAAACCGAGAAAAGGTTGTCCCGGTTTTGGACTTGTTGCCTGTAGAATCAACATCCAAACTATTTGGAGTAGGTTTCAAAACAACAATAGTTTTTGCAACTTGAGATGATCTGCTTCTCCTCTCTTCTGATCTCCATTTCCTGCTAAAGAACTTACGTTTCTTCTGTGGTACCACCACTGCCTCTTGTTTCGAGACTGCTTCAGGCTTTTCTTCTTCTACTACTCTCTTGGAATCTCCCAAGCTTTGAGCATCTTCATGTGAAATCTTTTTCAGGAGCGATTCTTCTTCAGAATCCAAAACATGAAAAGCCTCCAGCAAATCCTTACATGTTTGGATCTCTCCTTCTTTCTGAGCTATCAACCGCTTGATTATCTCGCTGAATTTTTCTTCAGATTCATCTACTGAGTTCTTACAAACCTTAGTCTCTACTTGTTCATCACCCGCAATAGAAACATCGATATCCTCTTCAGCGAGTTTCTGAACACTCTCCTGAGAGCTCTCACAAGAACAGGTAAGCTGCTTCTTCTCACTATTACCTGCATCAATAAATAATATAACCAGGAGATTATTAATAATCTTATAACAGAAAGAGAGTAAAGAAACATTAAGACGAGTTTTTAATGAGAAAAAAACAAAGAAAAAAACCTGCAAATCTTTTGCTTCCACGTTTGTTATCCATCGAGAGACGCTTCTGGTTAGATCCAAAGATGCTGATGAACATCCACATACATCCTATTCGATTTATTCCTTCTCTTCTTCGACAGTTTTTCTCCATAAAACAGTTCACACTAAAATACAAGTGGTAAAGAAACTGTTAATACAAGCAAAGAATAAAATCATATCTGAATAATAATTTTTAAAAAAATTTAATAATAATTTTAAATATTGGTTCATCATCATGCAGTGATCTGTTAAAACTATGTTTTCATGATGTTTTTCCATCAGTCACACAAATGCATTGTGATTATTACTGTTTTGAGTGATCTGAAAATTTTCGATACCTTTCCTTTGTAAGCAAGTGAACTTTTTTTTAAAGAAAAAAAAAGATAACATAACAAAAATTTAAAGAAGTATATTACCTTTTGGAATCCGATCCGATACTGGCAAGAAACGGGAGAATCGAAAATGCAGCTGGAAGATTAATAAAAATCCATTTTAGAACTTTTTAGCTGTTTTCCACAAATATAAAATTTTCACCGGCCTTTCCCGGAAAAAACTTTCGCTGGAATTGCGGCTTTTTATATTTTTGCGAAATTATGATGAAAATACGCAAGTAACAAAAAGCTCGAAACACGAGGATAGATGTTGAACACAGTGTTCTCTATTTAGCAGAAGACCCTGCTTTCTCTCACCAGAAAAATGGAACCACTCTGAAGGATTAAAGAAAAAAAAGAAAAAGAGATCATTATTATAAAAAAATTTAATAAACTAGAGAATTGGGCATAAAGTTACACGAGTTGAATAAATTACCATAAAAAGGACAAAACCTAGATTATGACAAAGTGAGGAAACTTGATCAAGTATCATTGTTCTTTTTATGAAGAAAAAAATGGTCAGGTCTTTTTGCTAGTATTGTCTTTGTTCACTTCAAGGTGCGGCAGCCATTGGAAAACTCACCAACAACTGTATTTTTGATATATACATACACTTTTGTAATATATACAGTATGTGTGTGTGTGTGTTAGTGCGTTCACGAGACTGTAATGAATGTGTTATTTATACGTATATTTACATATTTTATAAGTATATAAAAGGAGAGAGAAGGTTCGGTGAAGGTGAAGCTGAAGCAGGTAGGTTATGGTCCTCTAGAAGCAGTCGCAACGAGTACCGTACATAACGAATGTGTCGGGAGGGGTACAGTCGTAACTTCAATCTTGACGGAAATTGCAAAGTCAAACTAGTTATTAAAAAATTAGGAAAACTGAGCGCCCAAAGAGGGAAATAGATTAAATGAAGAAAAAGTCAATAATGATATGCAGTCTTTTTCCAGTATGAACACATTTTGCTAAGAAAATGTATTATGGAATTGACGTCAAAAAAAAAAAATGTAATATGGAATTCATATTCTGGACGTGATCATGATGTAAATGTTTTGTGTCTAATATGAAATTAGTTAGTAAGCTGAAGTTGATAGTTTAAATGCCTAATTCTCCTATGTCACCAAACCTAGTTTACATAGATATTAGTGAGAAAAAATTATGGTTTATATATTACGAATCACCAGACATAGAGCTATAAGTGAGATCCCAAAAAAAAATGAAGCTTATTTTTCAAAATATGAAATATAGACAAAATGGAATTAGTTATATGAAAGGACAAGTTTATTCAAAACTTTAAAAAATTGTTATAGATTGCGACATAATAGGGATGTGAAAAAACGCCTGTTACCATGTTTGCAGTTATTATTACCATCCATAAGACACAACCCTGTTTGACTAAATGCGATTCACGTTCGTGAGCTTCATTTTTCTATTTTTAAAGGTGGATAACATTGAGTTTAGATTCGTATATCTGTTGATTGAACCATTGTACTGTTATTACGTATATATAATATAAACCTTTTTCGAAAATTAATTTGAATTCCTGGTTGTACGAAAACAATAAAGGTACGACAGATCGATCATGTTTCAATCGTTTTTAGTTACGATTTCATTCTGCATAGATTACCAGAGACCACAGTCAGGTATTATCTTGTCACGTTCATGTATATGTGTTTGGTGTAAATGTTCAAATTCGTTCATGTCTATGTTCCTAATATCAGATACTAATAATAATCAAATAAATCATCCTCAAGTTTTCTTTTACTGCCACGAGGTTTGGCTAACCCCTAATTCTTATAATTTAATACACACAAATTAAGATCGGAATCTAAGAAAGATAATTGAATAGCACTTGCCAAACTTTATTTATGTTATGACGTTGACATATACTATAATTGGCAGAATATGAAAATATACAATGATTTTCATCTTTGTTTAGACCACTAGCTAATCAACTACTCATCTAGTTTAACTTTTTGTATATTTATTTTTAAATGTATGCAAATATTTTATGTATATAGTTTTATTTCGTACTTATATGCACTAGTAGTTATAATGTCCATTATGCCATCAAACGAACATATACGCTTATATCATTTGTAATCAATTGAAAACTTGAATTTAATATATATGCCGACAGTTTCAGACACGCAACACACACTTCTAAAATATAATGAATATCTGTACTTTTGAAGTCGAGATGCGATTTGTGACGGTCTGTTTTGTATTAACCAGAAATGGGTTTATTGGAGATTAGGGATCGTACCGTGTGTTGCGAATAATAAACGACGACATTATCTCTTTACATCTGTACCCAACATATTAGAAAACAAAGCTATGAAAATGGATATACCAATCATTTTTTTTTCATAGGATTCCCCCCCAACCCCAATACCTTTAACATTTGTCTCTTTTAGACTGCTTTTAAATTTTGTCTCAAAGGTGCATTATAACGTTAAATCTATTAAAGATAATTCTTTAAATTTTCATTAAAAAAAATTAAGTGTACTTTTGATGTTTTTTTTGGGGTCAAATTTTGATGTTTTTTTTGCTTCATTGCATTTTTATACTTTACAAAATATCTATATATAAAAGAAAAAGGGCGAGGATATATTAAAATTCCAAAGTCGTCATATTTGACTAAAATTTCGATAAACATAATAAGCACTTATAATTTCATTACAAAAAAATGATATGTCATAAGCATGCAATTGATCCAACCAACCTGGTTGCGTAATTTTCAGGAAAACGATAAAAATGCGGAGAGTGAATATTATTCTGTTGAAACTAAAGCATCATTATAGTGGACGGTTTCATATCATTTGCACTAATCAATTAGTAATTTATATAATTTTGTATTTAAATATGTATCATATTCCGTCCATGAAATTTGGCTGTTTGCGAAGCATACACACCAATAAATTAACGCTATCTCATTAAATATCAGATAATGTGATTGAAATAGGCACTTAACAACTAACTCACCCCAATTTATATAGTATAAATTAAACCGGTTTCAAAAAAAATTATATAGTATAAATTAATAAATTACAAATGCTTATTTCAATATTCCGTCGATAATATAGCTCCATTATATTCACTGTTGTACTTAACAAGCTTAACAGATTTTGAAAAGTTAAGTACAAAAAAAAAAAAAGATTTTGAAAAGTCTGTAAATGATTGAGTTAGGTCTGCGCGATGTATCGTCTCTTACTAAAACAGGTATTAAGTACTCATTAAATGTCTACTGCGTTGTATATTATAGTCTGTATATATACCACAAAACATTATTAGTGTCATGAATAAATAATATATCAGATCGATTTATATCAAGTTAGCAGTAGAATAGAATATATGTATCAAATTGATCAAGAATTTATGATATTTTTAAAACCCACGAACAAGTCAAAAACTAAGAATCGGACGAAGATGGTCATCATAGTCTTACCAACTATGATCCAACTGTATATATTTTAAACTTTATCCTAAATATTTTTGTTTGGTAACAGAAAAAAAGAAAGTGTACTAGATACCCTTTTTACGATTTACTTTTGCTTGGCACGAAATTACCAGGCTTGGGTATGAGAAAGTTTAAAAGAAGAATTGAAAATACAAAAAAATTAAAATAAACAGAATATCAGTACGTGAAAAAAACGATTTATGATAAATATAACTTCTGGAAATGCAAGGTCTTATTCCGCGCATTTTGTCACTCGTGAAAGCTTTGCAATTTTGTCCCTCGTAAAGGTTGATGCTACTAATAGCTGTCCCATACGGCCCAAATATTGTTATGGGCTTATAGAAAGAAAAAAAAAATATACCCTGGAGGCCTGGCCCATTGACCACATTCGTATCCGAAAGTTAAAATCATAAGTTAAGGGGCTCAAAATTAAAACAAAAATTAAGGAACTAAACTTAATATAGAAAAGCTAGGGGAGGGACTAACTCTAATTTAGATCCCAAAAAGCACAAAGTTCAGGGACTTAAATTAAAGTTTTAAAAGTCTACGTAATATTATTACATGGCTACTTATAACTTGTGTAGAATTGTGTTTAAAATTTTCCTAATGTGAAAAATATTTGGTCGTGTAATACTACTTTGAATTGGTGTCTCACTTATGATGTCTTTGGTTGAACAATTAATACGTACTAGAGTGTAAATAATTGACATAAACAAACATTTCCTTAAATTATTTTAAAGTGTGTAGGACGTGAACTTGTTTTGCCTAATGATCTTTGAATTATTAAAACATTTATTTGAAGCCTAAGACTAAAACTAAGTACTAGTACTACGCGCCGCCAATGAGACCAGATCGATAGTAAAACGGTTGTCAGGGGCATAACCGTAAACATATGTGAAAATTGGCGCAGAAGTAAGCAAGCATACGTAGCTTTTGATGACACCTGAAGAATGTCAGAGATTTATTTTAACTTTACATCCGAAATCTAGAACAATAGATAAGTTTCTGACTTTCTAAGAGCCGGCCAAAAAACTGAATGTGATGGTCTTTGTCTTTGTCAAGACAAATATGAGAACATAAAGGAAAGTGAGATCGAATGTCTGAGATTTATTTTAACTCACATCCGATATTTCGATCTCACTTTCCTTTATGTTCGGACTATTCTCTCGACAAAAACAAAGACTATCACATTCAGATTCTTTGGTCGGCTCTTAGAAAGTCAGAAACTTATCTATTGTTCTATTTTTTTTTTTAATATCAGATTAAGGTTATGTGATAAGGCTATAACTAAGGAACGTGGCTGATTGGTTACGTGTTATTGTCTTATAATCGCAGCCTTTTCCTTCTCTCTATATATTTGAGAGTTCAACTGTTTGCCTTATCAGATAACTGTATTAGACCAAATCTTGTTTCTGCAAAATACTCTGTCTTTATATGGACCGGAGTGACGATGACATAAAAGATTGCGATCCAAGAAACGGTCAGCTCTCTAAAATTTCGTGGCAGCGATATCGGTGAACCAAATAGAGATATGGTGATGGATGAGAAGATCTATGTAGCGGTGACAAGGAAAGATATGGAGAGCAAGCTTAGTCTCGTTTGGGCGATACAGAACACTGGAGGCAAAGAGTTTTGCATCGTTTATGTTCATAAACCAATCCGGACCTCATTACGGCGTTATAGAAAAAAGAAGGAGAAAGCACATAATAATTTGGACAAGTACCTTAACATATGCAGGCAAATGCAAGTATGATTCCTTATTATTAATAATTTTTTTATTGTACAAGAGATGATTGATTTCTAAAGTTCAAGTTAAATTGCGAATTAGGTCAGTGCAGAGAAGATATATATAGAAATGGATTCGGTAGAGGAAGGTATCCTCCGATTGATTTCTCAGCGTGGAGTTAGGAAGCTTGTCATGGGAGCAGCAGCTGACAAACACTATTCAATGTAAGTGGTTGATTAGTGCATATTTGTTATCTTAAAAGTACGGATTCATAAATGAAGTAAAATATTTATTTTGCAGGAGAATGAGAGATGTACAGTCCAAGAAAGCTATTTACATTCACAGAGAAGCGCCTGCTGCTTGTCATATATGGTTTACATGCAATGGATACTTAATTTGTTCAAGGTTTGGCCAATTTAAGTCAAATCATTCGTCTTGTTTTGTGTTAAACGGCAAAATATACATTAGTCACCGGTTAGGATTGGTCTTTGTCTCTTTGTCTCACAAGTGCTTTCTGTATGATATCAATGCAGGGAAGCTAGGAGAGGAGATAACTTGTATCTAGAATGTGCATCGTCACATTCTTCGAGCCAATCCGAGATAACTAAAGGAACTAAAAGTGTTTCAAGCTCGAGTATGGTTAAAGATGATGATCGGATTCAAGTAGCACTCACGGAAGCTAATACTTCGAAAAGGGAAACACGCTTTGAGGCGTCTAAGCGTGAAGGAGCTGAGAAATCTGCAGTTGATGGAGTCAAAAGGGTACATATATAAGTTCTTTTCGCTTGGATTGGAAGTAACGACCTTTTCTAACTCTATCTCTAACCAAAATGTAGGCTAAACAGTCGGAAAATGTGTATATCGATGAGTTAATGAAGCGTAGGAAAGAAGCAGAGAAGGCACTGAAGGAAGCGAAAGAAGAACTTGAAAAGATGAGATCAGAAACCGAGACCCGACTAACAGAATCTAAAATGGTGATAAAAAAGCTTCAAGACAAGTATAGCTTATCAATGGAAGCATTGAGAAGACTCAGAGAAGAACAAGATGAGTTGAAGATAGAGCTTAGAAAAGTATTAGAGCTGAATAGTAAACGCAAGAACCATGGACCACCTCAGTATTTCATATGCCCCATTACACAAGTAAGAAACATTGAAACATCAACGAAAACGAAATAATCAAAATGTCATTTATAATCATAAGATAGTACTCAAAACCAGAATTTTGTTTGTAGGATGTGATGGAGGATCCACATGTAGCAGCAGATGGTTTTACATATGAAGAAGAGGCCATAAGTGGTTGGTTTGAGAGAGGGCATGAGACTTCTCCAATGACAAACAAGATGCTTCCTCACACGAGTTTAGTTCCAAATCTTGCTCTTCGATCTGCAATCCAAGAATGGCTTCAAGATTCAAGCTCTTGAATCATTGAACAGATTCTCTGCTTCTAAAGATATATAATCAAAAGGTGTTTTTTTAAGTCCTTTGTAGCTAATTAAGGATGATATCTCAGCTTCCACGTAAGACCCCAAGTCCAAGTCTTGGTGGGGAGTTTATTTTATTTTTTTTGGTGGATTTGTAATTATTATTATTGTTCTCAAAAATAGACCGTCTAAGTGCCTATCCGAATTATACAAACTACTTCTAGTGTAACACGCTCTATAGAGTACTTTTTGTTAGGCCTATAGATTTGTGTTTAAAATTTTCTCTTGGTTCTATCGTAACACATAAGACATGTTCTATACTACACATTGGTTGTGTAATTTATTTTAACTTTGAAATGATGATCTCAGTGATGATGTTTTTGCTTGGATAATTTACATGTATTAGAGTGTCAGTAATAGACACAATCCTTTTCACAAAAGATTAAAAAAAAAACTATTTCTCTAGTTTATCTAAAATTGGTTTGCTTATAATGTTCTTGAATTTAAAGTTCTTAAAGGTAAATACTAATTGGTACCCCGCGGCTAATTGTACAATTTGTTTAAACTTTGGAATGGTGATCTCACTGATGATGTAATTGCTTGTATTAGAATGAAAATAATCGAAGACTATCCTTTTCACATGAAATAAAATAATCAATTCCTTACATTATTTAAAATAATCGTATTATACTTGCTCTCCTCCTGGAAGAAGCTAAGATTTTGGTATGCTTGAAGGATCTTGATTAATTAAGTTCTTAAAAGATTAAAAGACTAATTTTCACGCGGCTAAGAAGACAAGGTCGTTACGTTGCGGTTAGCTGTCAGAGACAAAACCGTGATATCACATGAAACAATAAGAGCTGAAGTAAGCAAGCATACGCAGCATTGGCGTCATCAATTCTGTAGAATATGCCTGAGATTGTGTTTTCTTATGTTTGAAGGTATATCGACATTACTCTTGACATACACAGAAACTATCACATTCAGATAATCGGTTGTTGAAAGTCAAGCAATTATCCATTATTCTAATATACATGATTCATTCACCTTCTGTGATAAGGCTATAGAACGTGTCAACACGGGTTCGTGATTGGGTAACGTGCTTCGCTGTATAACCCAACCCTATATATATATATTCTTTGGGAGTGGGTGAATAGCTTGAATTATCAAAAACCGTGTTAAAATCAAATCTTTGTCACTTGTTTTCCGCGAGACTACTCTTGTTTCTTTTATATGGACCGGAGTAAAGATGGCGCAAAAGATTCCGATCCAAGAAACGGTGAAATTGGTTGGCTCTTTAAGAATTCGTGGCGGCGATGACGGTGAATCAATGGTGAGTAGCAAGAGAGAGATGGTGATGGATGAGAAGGTATATGTTGCAGTGACAGGGAGAGATCTGGAGAGCAAGTCTAGTCTTCTTTGGGCGATACAGAACAGTGGAGGCAGAGAGTTTTGCATCGTCTATGTTCATCAACCGATCGAGATCTCAGTCCGTAAGTATATTTGATTCTCTTAGCAATGGTTTTGTGCAGAGTTCACAGATGTTTTTGGTTATAAATTATTGAATCTTGTTTTCTTTTTCTAGCTGGAGCAACGTCACATGAGCAGAAATTGCGGCTTTATAGAAAAGAGAAAGAAAAAGCACATCATGATTTGGACAAGTACCTTAATATATGCAGGCAAATGCAGGTATGATTGTCTTATTATCCATATGTTTTTGATTGAACAAGAGATGTTTCATTTCTAAAGTTCAAGTTAAATTTGTGAATTAATTAGGTCAGTGCAGAGAAGATATATATCGAAATGGATTCGATAGGAGATGGTATCCTCCAATTGATATTTCAGCGCAGAGTTAAGAAACTCGTCATGGGAGCAGCAGCTGATAAACACTATACAATGTAAGTGGTTTAATTAGCATAGAGTCAACTTTTTGCTATCTTAAGTATGGATGGATTTATTGATCAAGTAAAGACTTCACAATTTTGCAGGAGAATGAGAGATTTACAGTCCGAGAAAGCCATTTACATTCGCAGAGAAGCGCCGGATACTTGTCATATTTGGTTTACCTGCAATGGATACCTAATTTGTACAAGGTTTGCCTTAATTCGAATTTTCATCTTTAATTGTCCTAACTACAAAAATAGTTGTCACTGTTTAGTTATGCTCTATGAGTNTGTTTAGTTATGCTCTTTGAGTTTTGCTTGTGATTCCCACTACAGTTTTTTTTTTTTTTTTGGTATGAAATTGATGCAGAGAAGCTAGAGGAAGAGATAACTTGTATCTAGAAGGTACATCGTCAAGTTCTTTGAGCCAGTCCGAGGTAACTAGAGGAGCTGAAAGTGCTCCAAGCTCGAGTATGGCTAATGATGATGTTCGGATCCAAGTAGCTCTCATAGAAGCTGCGAATGCAAAAAGGGAAACTCGCTTTGAGGTGTCTAAGCGTGAAAAAGCTGAAAAATCTGCAATTGATGCAATCAAAAGGGTATGTAATTAAGCTCTGAGATGTTCGCTTGGAAGTAATTAACTTTCTCTAACTCTTATCTATCTATGACCACAAATGTAGGCTCAAGAATCGGAAAATGGGTTTTATAATGAGTTGAAGCGTAGGAAAGAAACAGAGAAGGCACTGAAGGAAACGATAGAAGAACTTGAAAAGATGACATCAGAATCCGAGACACGAATTGCCGAGTCTAATATGGTGATTAGAAACCTCCAAAGCAATTATAGCTTGGCAATGAAAATGTTGAGAAGGCTTAGAGACGAGCAAGAAGAGTTGAAGAGAGAGCTTAGCAAAGTGTCAAAGCTGAAGAGTAAGCGCAAGGAAGAGGAAGCGTCTACCTCTAAGGACCGTGAACCGCCTCAGTACTTCAGATGTCCCATTACACTGGTAAATAAACATTGGAAGATCAATGATAACTAAATGATCAGAATGTTATAATCATGACTCATTAAGAAAATCAAATTTTGTTTGTAGGATGTGATGGAGGATCCCTATGTAGCAGCAGATGGTTTTACATATGAAAGAGAGGCCATACGTGGATGGTTTAATACAGATCACGAGACTTCTCCAATGACAAACAAAAGGCTTCCTCACACGAGCTTGGTTGCGAATCTTGCTCTTCGATCTGCAATCAAAGAATGGCTTCAAGCTTCAAGCTCCTGAACCATTGAACCAGACCCGAGTTCGAATCTTGGTGCATCTGTCTTGGGGACCTTTTGTATCTTTGATATATGGTTTTGACTTTTGACGTTTTGTAATAGTCCACCCTTTGTCCTATCACTAGCCGTTGACGTTTTGTAATAGTCGGTCTTTTGTAATACTCTCTTTTTATTATGATAGTCTTTTAAATCATGATCTTGTTTAGTTCTACTATAAATTTACTTGAAACTTGACCAAAATATAAAACTTATGACCAATTCATTACAATAAGTATATTTTAAAAACCAAAATGGGAAATTGCTTACTTATGCTAGAAAGAAGAGAATATTGAATTAAACCGGCCGTGGAATGACAAATTCAGAGTGAGTTTATAAAACTAATATAACAAGACTAATTTTTTTTTGGTGTGAGTATAACAACAAGACTAATTTGACTTTCGGAAACAAGCACGAAAGGAACCCTGAAAAAAAATAAAGAGAAACGATCGAAAAAAAAAATAAAGAGATTGGCTCTCACGCGCCTCTTTAATCCAAATTGTATACAGATGTGAGAAAATGGTTACACGCGGTAAACAACGTTAGTACTGCGCGTGGGAGTATACATATCTCAAGGCGTTTGAGCGCGTTTTTTCGTATTATGCAACGTTTGGTTACATAAAAGATTTTAATCGCTGCCCTTACGATATCGATTGACTAATTTATTAGTTCTAAAAAGTGTCATATGGTGCAAATTTCTTCCTGATTTGATTCATCTCAGATCAGTTTATATTTTAAAATTTAAATGTAGAATAATCGACATTGATTACCTCCTTGGGTTTGATTAGGTCGTTGACGCTCAAAGGGCATAAATATAAAAAACATAGAAGAAATAATACATATACAAACTCCAGATGGAATATTCGAAAGAACAGAGTAACACCAGAAAGGGATGACACATGCGTCCATCGGATCTTTTCTTTCTTGATTCCAAATATTTAAACATTTGGGAAGAAAGGCAAAAACAAAAGCTTCCTTGTCTCAAACGAACCAGCCATTCTTAAGATTTTCCGACACTTTTCCCGAGAAAGTATGGAGTTTCAGGGAGCGGGAGAGAAAAACATGGAGAAAGAAGAAGCAGCAGTGATGGAGGAGATTATATATGTTGCCGTAGGGAGGGAAATAGCCAAGAACAAGTCAAATCTCACATGGGCAATAGAGAACTCTGACGGGAACAAGATCTGCATTGTTCTTGTTCACCGACCTGCTCAAATGATTCCTCTTTGTAAGTTTTCTTACTCCTCACAGAGATTCAATGGGTGTGACACGAAACAAGATTTTGACTTTTAGGTGTTTCTTCTTTTTCCTTCCTCAGTGGGTACAAAATTCGATGCTGCAACGGTAGATGAGGAATTAGTGAGAGCATACAGAGAAAAACAAAAGACGAAAACAGACAAGATTCTTGATGAGTACCTTAGAATTTGCCTGCGGAAAGGGGTATGTGTGTGTACATATATACACATATGAGATATGATGTTTGTGTCATTTCTAAGGAGATTAGTTTTGCAGGTCCACGCAGAGAAGTTATGCGTTGAGATGGACTCGATCGAGAAGGGACTTGTGAAGATGATTTCTGAAAACAAAGTCAGGAAGTTCATAATGGGAGCAGCAGCAGATAAACACTATTCAACGTACTGTGTCTTAGGCGCTTCAGCCTTTTGTGTTGCTGCTTCACCTGTTTCCTTTTACCCATCTCTCGAATTTGACATTGGTGGTGTTCAAATTTGCAGGAAAATGGAGGAACTGAGGTCGAGGAAAGCCATATTCGTCTGCCAACACGCATCTGCGACTTGTAATATTCGGTTTATATGCAAAGGACATCCCATCCATACAAGGTTCAAGCCAGAGTTCTTTTCTTCCATAGCTATATATAGAAACATCAGTTGTTACTTTATTACTGATACATGTGTGAAATCAATGTAGGCAAGGTAGAATGGATGAAGTCCGAGCTCTCTCAGCTCTATTATCTGACTTTCAGCGGCTTGTGTACTCGCAAAGCAGCTCCAATTCAGATATGCAGAGTGGAAGTTCAAAGGGGAAAAGCGAGGCGGAGGAAGAGGAGGAGGAGAGAACATCACGAACTAGCTCTTCTCGGTCTGCTGGTACACTGTCATACTTTGGAGGATCTGAGGCTTCATCAAGTATAACGGAAGATAAATCAAACCACTCATCTCCTCCCTCTTTACCTGTAAGCCCTGTGATCCTGAATAAGAGATAATCCTTTCCCTTTTGGTTTCTTTTCCCTTTTTTTTAATATGCTGACTCGTGAGTTGCCTTTTACGGTGCTGATCCACCAGTGTGGCGGGATGGGACTAGGCATGATAAGCTTCCTGATCCACGCCACCAAGCTCTGGCATAGGCGTGCCATCGAAAACCATAAGCAGTGTGAGTGACCCCCACCAGTACCTGAAAAGCTACAGAGGAACAGAAGAAGGAAAAGAACATAAAGCTGCAAAGATCTTGATCACATCTGTAAATACGATGTATGTAATATTCGTAAAACTCATTCGTGTGAGGTGAAGCTGCTTTTGAGGTATTTTCTCTCCTCATCTCGTGAGAGAGGTTTGTGATGCTAAAGAGTAAAGACAATGGAATCATCTTCTTCGTATTATTATTCTTTAGTTTAAGAAAATACAGAAAGGTAACCAACAAATAACAGTAACCAACTAATTGCTTTTCTCACCCGTTCTGAATTAAAAGTGGTATACAAAGGTTGATCACTAAGAAAAAAAGAAAAGCAAAACTGCATCCTAAACTCTCGGATTAACGAAGAAGAAACGAAAGAAAACAGGTTGTGTGAAAAACAAAAAACAAAATATTACAGGAGGGACACCCATGAAACGCCGGTGACCGGAACACCACTCTCTCTAATTGCTTACAATCTAAATGTGGGGATCACCAAAACTGTTCCAGCCATTGGGCTAGCGTTATTAGCTTCATTTGTGTCCTGCAGCTGGACCTTCAATGTTCAAAACGGAGGCAAACCAAACTATCTCCCATCAGTCATCTATAGCTATATCCAAGACTCAATATTGGTTTATGTATCGTAAGTGATTCAGTTCAACATCACCTTTGTGATATATTGTGCTACATTAGATGCAAAGATTAGCCCAGGAAAAAGAAGGGTCATCGAGTGTGTGTACCTGTCAATCGCCTTGTAGCCCCATTGCCGTTTATGGAAAAGTGCACAGGCTGCCTTTCTTGTCCTAATGATAGAACCCAACTTGAGTTCAGTCTCCGAGCAAAATCCTCTACTTCCCTGTAATTACACGAGGTTCACCATTTATTATTATTTACTTTTATTTATTATCTAATTTCACTAAGTGGCTGCGCAACTTGATGCGGGTCTAGATATAGGAATTGCGTGTATATTGGTTAAGTCACAGGATATGACTGGAAGCCGAAGTTTGTAGAAGGTATATTTGGAGGAGGGTTGGCCAAACAATGAATAGTTTAAACTAACAAATGATCCTTACCTATCGAGCATTTCCTTCAAAGCTGGATCAATTTCATCATCTATATAACCATCTTCAAACTCAGTCTTCGTTGAAAAAATATCATCTTCCATACTAAGTACGTTAGATACCCCTCCCAAGCTGGACGCAGTCTCATCAACAATTTGGGCACTTCGTTGCATGGAATGCAAATTATGTGAGTCCTAAGCACAAGGAACACACTCAGATACTTGATTACTACCAACCAAGAGCAATCAGAGAGAAACTAGTTTAAACCTTATCGGAAGCTTCGCATGTTCCATTTGATCTACCATTTTTATGCTCCTTCCTTTTCTTGTTTTTCTTTTTGCTCTTGGAAGTCTTTACCACCTTGTGATCTGCGAAAGATAAACCCAAGATATCGACAATGATTCGCGCATCAATTTACCAATCAACTCGGCAATAAATGCATAAGCAAGACGAATATTAACATGGAAAAATGATCAATAAATAGCCGAAAATCACAGCACAAGACAGTGAGAATCTCGTACCAAACACTCAGAAACTAGAAACGAGTCTAAATTATAATAGTGTAATGTAAGTATCTAAGTAGGCTCAATACATGAACCAATATGCGGTGCCGTCGACATGGAATTGAACAGCTCGGAGCAGAAAAGAGAAAGGAACATGACATAATGGAGAGATATGAAGATACGAAAAGTACCTCTGCCATTAATAAACGATAAAAGGTCATCCACAGAACGTTCGTCAACTCGTTCTTCAACCTCTATACTCTGGGACATGGAAATACCAAAAAAGTATAAAACTACTGCAAAAGTTCAATCTTACAAACCAAGTTCCTAACTTAATTTTAAGTAAAATGCTAGACAAACCTTAAGTTTTTCTCTTTCTTTCAATTCCTTTCTTTTCTTAGCATACAATCTATTCAAAAGTCGAATACGTGGATCATCCATCGTGTTCTTTAGAGGCTCTAATTTCTCCTCCTGATAAATCGTACCAAAAAAATAAAATAAAGATGCAGGTGGGAATGTAACATCCTTACAAAAAATGATATTGAGGACTACATACCTCAGTAAGATCATCAGGCAAATGAAATATTTCACGTATCTCCTCAGGGGTTTTCCCCTCAATAATCCGTGCAAGCGCACGACTAGTAAGATCAACCAAAGGCTTCAACTGTAAACTGTCGGCGGCTGAGGTCAACTCACATAGCCGCTTTGTATCCATCCGGATGAATTTTTCATCATAAACTTTGCGTTCCTAAATAGTAATAACGAACTCTATGAAAAAATGGCATAAAAATTAATCAATATGTCACCATCATTTTCCAATTCAAAGACAGTAAACCTTATTTGAACGTCCAGGTACTTGATGAAATCTGCAATAATCGAAAATCAAGCTTAACATGGCTGGATTGACTCGCTGTGGAAGAGAGATTGCATAGTTCTTAGAAGATCCTGCACCCTTCTGTAGTACTTCGTGACATATCATGGGACAAAACATTGCAACCTCTTGTTCTACTTGTTGGATTGATCCATCAGCAGTTTCAAGCCATATATATGATTTCATCATCTGTGATGATGCCACAGAATAAAAAAAGAGTAATTTAGTCTTGGTCCAAGGTAAAGTAAAATCCACTAGTCATTCAAACATTTCATACATATATAGAAAATATAACACTCATAACCAAAAACACAATTAGTATTACTAGGTCGTGCAAACCTATATGATGAATAAATAAAGACTCTACAAACGTATGACGCAAGAAGTAGGCTGTGAACTAGTAATGCATCCAAAAACTAATCTTAATAGCATTTCAGAATAATATCCAACAGTCGTACTCGTATCCCTCACTAAATACTAGTTGAGCCATGAGATAACCTAGCATACGTCCTTGTTGCCATCCAAGTGAGTAGCAAAATGAAAAGACAACAATATCCAAAACAGTTAAAAGTAAAAGAAAGCTTACCTCTGGTTTAATAATGGCCATATCACTTTCTGACATTGATTTGAAGACCCAGTCTTCTGGTTATTAAGGTCCTTGAGAGATAATATATAAATTTACACTGTCAAGCTTTCTACAAGTATGGCACTCCCACAGAATACAAAGTAATTTTATTGCTCTTGACTCTACAAGCTTCTCAACACTGCAGCGCCACGTATAATTTTTTCCAGCTCTTTAAGTAGAAATGTTCTCAGGTCAATGAGCATTGAGCTGAAGCAGTTTCCGGAAAACCTCAACACCAAACTGGTAAATGAGAAGAAAACATCGTATGATCACAAATGAATCTCGCAGGTGATCAACATGCATCTTACACAAGTCTAAATTAGCAATTTCCTCTTGAATGTGAAAACGCAACTAAGCCAAACGCTCTCTCTCTCTCTCTAGTCTCTAAACGAAAATACGAATTCGCAAAAACCTAAGCAATCCGAAACGCCGAATCGAATACCAATGGATTGAAACAAGACGAGAGAGAGAGAGACAAGTGCCAAACTAAATTGATACAATGGAGAGAGGACAGATAGAATACAATGATATCCAAACTAACCAAACGATACAATCGAACAAGCAGACGCGTTATAGAGAGGGAGAGAGATACGAACGATGTGAGGAGAATCAAAATGAAATTATATAAAAGAAGGAATAGAGAGACGAATACAAGCGTCTCTTGTACCTTATAACCGGAGGAGGTAATGAGTGCCGGCGGTGGAGGGGGAAGGGAACTGAATCTGACGGAGAAGAGAACGGCGACGGCGGCGGTAGAACAGACCAATAGAGAGGAGCGGATAAGAGAGAGAAAGAAGGGCTAATATTTTGGGAAATTTTTTTTTTTTTTATATAATTTAAGTTTTCTCTCTCTTACGCACAATCGAAAAAAAAAAACAAGAGAGAGAGAATGGCGCGATCAAAGCCACGTGTACGCGCCCTGATGTCTTATGTGGCTCGAGATGGTTAAACACGGAAACAGAATAAAACTTTAGGGTTAGTTGTTTGTTGATGGAGTCGGTGAGTCTCTCTCTCTCTCTACTATACTTTGAAACTGTGGTGTGGTGTGGTGTGGTGGTGGCTCCGATCGCTGTCTTGACTTTCTTTTTCTTTCTTTTTTTGTCCTTTCAAATTTTGGGAACTTTTTTCCACTTCCCATATCAAAGAAAAAGCCTGGCCCGCCTTTAAAAGAAAAGGCTCTTTTGTGTGGAATTTTTTGGTGAGCTTTTAGCCCACCGTATATATCTGGCCCATTTATTGGCCCAAGCTAACAAAACTAAGTTCATTATTTGATGAATGGAAGAAATAACAGAACCAATAAGATTAATGATGCATACAGCATACTATTGAAATGTGCATGGTGCATGATGGGTGAGGTCATATTCAGATGTTCTTATCCTGGCCAGCGCCAGATCGGCTACTAGGCAATTTTCATTTTTTTAATCCTCTTTGTTTAAATTAAGTTTTGTTCGTAGGCTCGTAGCAGTTAGTAACTAAGCAACTATTTAGTGAAAATCATGAGGAAGTTTTTCAAACAATCGACATTGATCTGCAGTAATCATTAAATCAAACTGAACATGTCTGGATTGACTCGTTTCGGAAGAGATATTACAGCCTCTTGTTCCACTTGTTGGGATTGATCCATCGGCAGTTTCAAGCCATATATAGGATTTCATCGTCTCTGTTTATGTCACGGTAAGGGGAAAAAAATGAAGTTTAGTATTGGTCCTAGGTGAAGTAAATCAAATACTCATTCAAACAGAGATAGAAGAAATAACATTCCCAACGAAAAACACAATTAGTATTAGAAGAATATACGATGTAACAACTGATTAACAACTGGATATCATGTTAACTCATATGATGAAAACTAAAGGCTAATGGCAAAAACCTAGCCTAAAAACAAACACTGGAAATATAAAGTTAGAGCTGGTTGGTGGTGGATGGAGTCGGTGACGATGAGGCTCTAGATAGGCTAATATATACTGTGAAACTGTGGTGTGGTGGCTCAATAGCTGTCTTGACTTTATTTTTGTCCTTTCAAATTTTGTGTATTTAATATATATATTTTTAGGAGAGAAAAAAACCATCAAATGTTGAGCTGTGTAAAATGCTGTGAGCTTGTATATAAATGTGGCACGCGCTAAAAACGAATTTGTTAGAAAGACGCAACACCAAAAAGGAAAACTGTACTTCAAAAAGGTAAATTCAGTTGAGTGAAAATTACTAGGATCGCCAGTTTTATTCAATCGTAGCGATGAGATGATCATTAGAGTTTCAAGTTTCTATAGACACTGTTAGGCTGTTAGCTACCGTATCGTTTGCCTATACCTTAGCTTTCCCTAACCTTTGTTTTTGGGGAGTGAGTAATTTTCACTTTTTATTAGGAATATGGGATCGTGACGCAAAGGGTAGAGTGGGGGTGGCTAAGGTGGGGCAATGCAATGATGAATAAGCAACATGAAAACAAAAAATCAACAACATAAATATATTGCCTGAAAGGACAAATGGCATTAGGTGAATGGACGGCTTTGGATATGTAAGGCGCCGGCACTACGTAATGTGCCACGTGTCTTATCGTCGATAGATTGGACGGCTATGAATAATTGAGTTTATATTCTCCTACAGAAAGTCCAAAACCATTTTGTACATTCCTTTTTCTCTATGTACCGACGGGCATAATGGGTCGGTCTCTTTTTTAGTGGTCAGAGATTTTAGGTAAATGTTTCAACTTTCGACATTTTGGTTTCACTTACGCTCGGCTCTACCATGCCAATGTAAATTTCAATTCTGAAAAACTATCTTCGTGTCTCTTACGTTGGCCTTTTAAAAACTCTAATTCAACTAATAAAAAAATTACTTTGCAAGTAATCCCTTCTACAAAAAACATTGTAAAGTGGGGAAATTTACTTATGGTTTTAAACCTTGAACTCTCAAAAAATGGTTAATAAGAGTCTAAAAATGGCATGGTAATAAAGGACTTGGAGAAACAAAATGGTAATCAAGAATGGCCCTGACCCTGAGGACCCACTGGCCCACTTCAAAAACAATCTAGCAATTAGCAACCACTGAGCTTATTTTTGTTTTCTTCAGCATTGTCTTTCCTATTTGGCAAATAGTACACTACCACTCTATTTATAAAAATAAAAAATTATAATTCTCAAATCTTAATATATGCAGAATGGTAAGACTAGGGCTAATTAAAATTATAAATGAGGATTGTGTTTTAGAGCAGAATAACATTAAAAGTTAGTACTTTTACTATTTCATAGACTTTTTATTAGACGATAGTGAACAGATAATAACATACAGAAACTCTCCGAATTGAAGAATTACAGAATTAATCATTTATAACCATCCGAATTGAAAATGATGCATAATGTATGTGCATGGTGCATGATGGAGGCCATATTCAGATGTTATTAACTCGCAAGCGCCAGATCATCTAAGCTGGATCAATCCCTATTGTTTTTCAATCCCCTTTTAATTATACAAGTTTGTTCGTATAGGCTTGTATGTAGCAGTTGGTAACTAAGCAATTATGTAGTGACAATCATGAAGAATTTTTAAAACAATCGACATTGATCTATACATTTTCTAAATACAATCGATTTTAGTTCTTAAACAATTTATTAAACTACAAAAACATAGCTGGAATGGAGCATTCAAAACTCTGTCCAAACGTTTAATTTATTACTGACCCCAATAATTAATTTTTATTATTAGCATGATGATTGATTACTATGAAGATAACATTAACAACTTTAATGTTATTGTCAATATTGTCATCGTCTTTATTTTATTTCTGCCATTTCTTTGCATTATCTTCCAACTATAAAATTAACCACTCCACTTCTCAAAATTCATCACAGAAACAGAGAAGAAAACAAAAACCAAAGTCACAGTTTCTCTATCGAGACATCGAAACGAACATGGAAGGCAAGGAAGAAGACGTCAGGGTTGGAGCTAACAAGTTCCCGGAGAGACAACCAATCGGAACTTCGGCTCAGAGTGACAAGGACTACAAGGAGCCACCACCAGCGCCGCTTTTCGAGCCTGGTGAGCTTTCTTCATGGTCCTTCTGGCGAGCTGGAATCGCTGAGTTTATCGCTACTTTCCTCTTCCTCTACATCACTGTTTTGACCGTCATGGGAGTTAAAAGGTCACCGAATATGTGTGCTTCCGTCGGAATCCAAGGAATTGCTTGGGCTTTCGGTGGTATGATCTTTGCCCTTGTCTACTGCACCGCCGGTATCTCCGGTAAGTCACTCAACTCAACTTCGGTTTGATATTAGTCTTATCTCCTCTGTGTGGAGTTCACTTTATCTTATAATTTTTTTGATATTGTGTCCATTTGCCTAATCTTGGAGTGTTTTTTTTTTCATGTCACTCTTAGGTGGACACATCAACCCAGCGGTGACTTTTGGTCTGTTCTTAGCCCGTAAGCTGTCGCTCACCAGAGCCCTGTACTACATAGTGATGCAGTGCTTGGGAGCCATATGCGGAGCTGGTGTGGTCAAAGGGTTCCAGCCTAAGCAATACCAGGCTCTAGGAGGAGGAGCCAACACTGTGGCTCCCGGCTACACCAAAGGAAGTGGTCTTGGAGCTGAGATCATCGGTACATTCGTCCTTGTTTACACGGTCTTCTCAGCGACCGACGCCAAGAGAAACGCCCGTGACTCTCATGTTCCCGTAAGTAACTAGTCCATGGAACATAATATCTGTAAACAATCGAAATGAGTGAACATATTAACAGTCCTAAGTATACAAATTGTTGCTTAATCGGCTTGTTTGTGACAATTTGTGCAGATTCTTGCGCCACTCCCAATCGGGTTTGCGGTTTTCTTGGTTCACTTAGCAACCATCCCAATCACTGGCACAGGCATCAACCCAGCAAGGAGTCTTGGAGCTGCAATCATCTACAACAAAGACCATTCCTGGGACGACCACGTGAGTTTTCCCACAAACTATGTATACCAATCGCATTCCAAACTCTCTGTTTCGATCATCTTTCTCTGACAATTTCGTTTCTTTTTTTGGACATTTCAGTGGGTGTTTTGGGTTGGACCCTTCATTGGTGCTGCACTTGCTGCTCTTTACCATGTGATTGTCATCAGAGCCATCCCCTTCAAGTCCAGAAACTAAGTTGAGATCAAGTCCTCTGGTTTCTGGGTCTTGTGTCCTTAGTTGCTTCTATTGTTATTCCATATGTGTGAGATGTGTGTATGTATTAACGTATGTGCCCTCTTCTTTGCTTGATGCAATCGATGTAACTTGTAAACAATGAAAAAATTCTCAAAAGTTCAACATAAATCCTTCTGGTTTTAGTGTTATATAACCACAAATGGGGTTTTGCTTGAATGAAATGTTTTATTTCTCAAAATAAAATGATTTAATCTTGATTTTGGTACAGTAATAATACGGGTAAATGGTCTATTTCAACTGAACAAATTCAATCAAATTTTTTTTTCTAACTTAACTATAAATAGTGGTAATTTTAATTTAAACTATTTTTTTTTGAAAAACCTAACTGTCAAATTAGATCAAAATCAACATTGACCAAAATTGTAATAGTTAATTATGTTGAGTTAGCTGTCATATGTATAATTTTTACTAAGTAAGTTATCATGTGTCATATTTTCTTTATCCATCAACACTACAAAATCTCATTTTTTTTGCGAAAACCATAAAATCTCGTTTTCTATCAAAATTGTAAAATCTCACTTTTCTTTTAAAACCATAAAATATTATTTTCTAATTAAAACCATAAAATTTCATTTTTCACCAAAAGCACAAAACTTTTTTTTTTCTACCAAACCCACACGTTCCGGCAAAGTCACAAAATCTCTTTTTTCATCAAAATTACATAATTTCTTTTTCTCTGCCAAAATCGCAGAATCTCGTTTTTTCGCTAAAACCATAAAAAAAATTTTAAACCAAAACTGTAAAATTTTGTTTTCAGTCAAAACCTTAAAATCTCGTTTTCCTACCAATACTGCAAAATTTCGTTTTCATCCACTTGTAGTTTTAGAAGAAAATGAGATTTTATGGGTTTGGCAAAAAATAAAATTTTATAATATTAATGGAAATCGATGTTTTATAATTTTGATTAAAAACAATATTTTATAGTTTTAACGAAAAAATAAAATTTTAAAGTTTTAGTGGAATGAAATGCTATAGTTTTTACAATAAAACGAAATTTTACGATTTTAATGGAATAAACAAAATATAATACATAATACCTGAGTTAGTAGAAAGTATATAAGTGACAACTGATCCAGCATAATTCAGTAACACAATTGATTTCAGCATAAATTTAATATCGTAATAATGCTATTCCGATAGCCGGCTCGTTTTAAAAATTCAGTTAAAAGGTTCTTTATTTTAAACGTGGTACTGTGGTAGTGTCACCTACTTCGCCAAGGAAAATGGTCCCACCCAGACCCAATTTTCACATGCTTTTCAAAACAGCACGAAGATTCCTTGACAGATAATTAACTTAACTGAATAAGAGAAGAGGTTAAAATTTGCAAGAAATAGATATTAGACAATTGACTCTAAGTCGCATCATTCCACTCAGTGAGAGATGACGAGTTTGAATAGAACTCTGACAAGAACCCTTCACTTACCGCCGATTTAAAAATTATTACTTTTACAATTTTTGATTTGAAAGCAAAAATGATTTAGCCTACTTTACATTTTTCCAACACCCAATTTGGTACTCGTTATATTAAGAACAATGTGATAAGAATATCGGTATAGACAAAAGCGGTAATATATGATAGTACAAACATGACTTCTGATAGATAACAATCATGCCACTATAACGGTCGCATACTAGCATTCATAGTAAATGATAATTGAAATTAAAAATAAAAAATATTTAGAATCGGTTAACTAAATTCGTATGGGTTTTGTTCCTCTTCGTTAACTAAACTGTAAATTAGGAATTTATCTTTACGCTTTTTCCTTTATGTGTAATAGATATGTGTCTGAAGATTATAAGAATCATCATAAAACCTTTCAGATATTATTTTTATTCATCGATGCTTTGTTAGAATTAAACTATGACTGAATCAAAATAAAAAATCACAATATAAATAAAATATATGCAACTAAATTAGTTTATAAAAAATCATTATGTTATTTTTTAAATTAGTTTCCAACATATTTAAATATTGAAAAGTATATTAACAATAATTACAATTTTCGGAACAAAAGCAAAAGATGATTGAAATGTTTAGGGAAAAAGGATCATTTACACTTTTTGTAAAAAAAATACTAATAATTCCGATGTAAGAAAACAAATATAATATTTATTTTATATATTTGAAAAGATAAGAAGTAAATCTAAACATCTAATAAGAATTCATTAGCAACAAATGTTCATTGTAGTAACTGTTATCCAAGTAAATGATAACGCCTACACCTTTCATTTGACTATCTCAGTTACCATGTACTATCTCTAAGATGATACAATGTATTTGTCTTTTTCCTCGGGCTCAGAGCCATTTATACGATTGTTTGCTTCTCCGTTTCTTCTCCACCTTTCACTCCTCTTCCCCTACTCTGCTCTCTCTTATAATAAACAAATACTTTTAGCTTTCGCTTAACTCTCTCTCTTCCAACTTCACTTTCTATCCACCAATGGCTGCTGTTTGGAAGAGGTTGCTGAAGACAGAGACGATCCCCCGCATCAGCCAAAGCACGAGGAAGCTCTTCTCCACCGATGGATCTTCTTCTTTCGCTGAGAGACTCAGAAATCTTCCCAAAGACTTCCCTGCCACTCATGCCAAACGCGATGCCTCTCTGGTAAAAGAAACTATATTTTAAACTCTTTTTTTTTAGCTTCTTGAAAATCCGATTCTCTTTCTTTCTGTCAACTTCCGATGTTGATTGATCAAATCCTTCTGCGTTGTAGCTCATCGGAAGAACTCCACTAGTGTTTCTCAACAGAGTCACTGAAGGGTGTGAAGCTTATATTGCTGCCAAGCAAGAACATTTCCAGCCTACTTGTAGCATCAAAGACAGGTGATAGTGAAATCTTGATCTGCAAATCAAAGAAACCCAAGTTTAAGTTACTTAATCTTAGGACATCATCAGTACAAAAGCGTTGACTTTGTTTGATTTTGTTGTCTTCAGACCAGCTATAGCCATGGTTGCAGATGCAGAGAAGAAAAAGCTTATTACTCCTGGAAAAGTAATTAGCTTTTTGTTTACATACTTAATTCTCATATTAATGGTAAATTAATCCATTGAAGTGGTGCTTATTTTTCAGACAACATTGATAGAGCCTACTTCAGGAAACATGGGAATAAGTCTGGCTTTCATGGCGGCTATGAAAGGATACAGAATTATAATGACGATGCCTTCTTACACTAGCTTGGAGAGGAGAGTGACGATGAGATCCTTTGGTGCAGAGCTTGTCCTTACTGATCCAGCCAAAGGAATGGGTGGAACCGTTAAGAAAGCTTATGATCTCCTTGAGAGTACTCCTGATGCTCATATGTTGCAACAGTTTGCTAATCCAGCAAACACTCAGGTACCTAAAGAGTTCTGATAGGTCTCTAGGTCCTTTAGAGCTAGAGAGAGAGAGAGAAATCCTTTTTTATATTTTTCCCTAAACTTGTATGTCACATTTGATTTTTGAGCTGAGTGATGCTTTGAATATTGATGCAGATTCATTATGATACGACTGGTCCTGAGATTTGGGAAGACACACTTGGGAATGTCGATATCTTTGTGATGGGAATTGGCAGTGGAGGCACAGTCTCTGGTGTTGGCCAATACCTTAAATCTAAAAACCCCAATGTCAAGGTGATTGATTTAAGTTCTGAAGAGATCTTGTGAATATGGAAAAAGAGATGGCTTTGGTTCATTAATGTCTTGCTAATGGTAGATATATGGAGTGGAGCCTGCTGAAAGCAACATTCTCAACGGTGGCAAGCCAGGTGAAAAATAGAAATATTTGAATCTTTACATCTTTACTCGTTCTTAGTGATCTAAATCAACGGAAGATCGTTTTTGCGGTTGCTGATGGTTAGAGTTTTGAACTTTGAGTTAGGTCCACATGCTATCACAGGCAATGGGGTTGGGTTTAAACCAGATATCTTGGATATGGATGTTATGGAGAGCGTTCTTGAGGTACTGTGCAAGGCTTAAAGGCTTCCATCTTTTTCGTATTCTATCAACTTAGAGAAGCTTATGTTTTGAGAATACGTGCGCGTGAGGAACAGGTTAGTAGTGAGGATGCTATAAAGATGGCTAGAGAATTGGCATTGAAAGAAGGTCTCATGGTGAGCTTCGTTTCTGGAGACTACATAGATAAATTAATTGGTTTGTTTGTTTTTCTGGTTCTGACTGTGCAAACCTAACTTGTAGGTTGGGATATCCTCGGGGGCTAACACCGTCGCAGCACTTAGACTGGCGAAAATGCCAGAGAACAAAGGCAAACTCATTGTGGTAAGAGAGGAGAAAAAAAAACAACTGTTCTTGAGTTTTGTTATGATATGTCTTATGGTTTAATCGGACGGTGGGAATTTGTTTTGAACAGACGATTCATGCGAGCTTTGGTGAGAGATACCTGTCGTCTGTTCTGTTTGATGAGCTGAGGAAAGAAGCAGAGGCGATGAAGCCAGTTTCAGTGGACTAATTTGGATTTGGATTGGGTTGATGAAGAAAGACTCTTTACTATAAAATCTTATCTTGAGAGCAAAAGATTGTGACACATCCCACCCTAAAAAGTGTCACAAGTGTTATATGTTTGTTTTATATTGACGTTGGATATTGCAAAAATAATTAATGGGATATTGAAAATAAAAGCATTTTCTGGCTCAAATATGGATTTTTATGCTGGTATAATCCAGTTAGTTGAGATTTTGTTGGTAAAATACATGATCAAATTAGTTTTGTGAGAAAATGAGTGTGTTCAATCGAAGCAAAATCAAACTAAATGGAAAATTTAAATTTAACTAAATGATTGTTTATGTATGAAATCAAGCTAACTAACCCAAATATCTAAACCACAGAAGAACACAACAGAAAACAAACAAAACACTTATAAGCATTTGACCAATAGCAGTAGTACAGAATCAAACATTTTGACTTAAAAAAAGAAAACAATCAGAAGTTTATAAAAGCGAATCGTAGTACGTACTCGTGGCAACAGATCCAACGGCCAGCGAAAGATCTCTTGGTGCTTTCTTCATACAAAGAAGCCACGACATATCCATTCTGTAACTGCTCTGCTCATATTCAAAACAAAAGAACTTTCAGAACGAAAGAAACCTTAAAAAAAAACAAAAACCTTCGTTAGAAGAATCTCCGGCGAAAACATCCCTAAGCGAAGAAGATGGGCGTGATTGATTTGATCACTAGGGTTGATTCCATCTGTAAGAAGTACGAGAAGTACGATCTTGATAAACAGAGAGAAGCTAATATATCCGGCGACGATGCTTTCTCTCGTCTCTACTCTGCCGTCGAATCTGCGCTCGAAACTGTTCTTCAGGTAACCTAACATCGTTCTGTTTTTTGTATATTTGAATGTTTTTGGTAACCGTAAGATTCTGAGGAAACGTTATGTTTAGAAAACGGCGGATTTGTCTTCTGAGGCGAACAGAGCGAAAGCTGTGGCGATGAACGCAGAGATTCGGAGAACGAAAGCTCGTTTGCTCGAAGGGATTCCAAAGCTTCAGAGGCTTGCTCTCAAAAAGGTTCCTTCTTTCTCTTTTTGCTAACTGACCTAAGTCTATAATGTCTCTGAGATCAAAAGGATGGCTTGATTATTGTGTGTTGGTGAGAGGTTTTATACATATGATAAAGAATAATTTTCAGGTTAAAGGGCTCTCACAGGAAGAGCTTGATGCTAGAAATGATTTAGTTTTGTCATTGAGAGATAAGATTGAGGCCATACCAGAAGGCTCTGCTCCTTCAAATGGTTGGGCTGCTTCAACATCATCATACTCTAACATCAGATTCGATACTAATGTCTCCGGTATTTATATTTCGTCTCCTATGTATTTTGTAACTTATTAGTGACTCTGCATTACAAGATTGGTGGTATTGTTGATTAATAAAGAAGACTTGTTCAATTGTATCAGATCACAAAATCGATAATGAATATTTCCAGCAAACGGAAGAGTCTGATCAGTTTAAACAAGAATATGAGATGAGAAGAATGAAACAGGCAAGTGTGTGCGTGTGCGTGTGTGTTTGTGTTGCATATTATTATTTGGTCTAATGATCGAACTGTAAAAGCAGGATCAAGGATTGGATTACATAGCTGAAGGATTGGATACACTCAAGAATATGGCTCAGGACATCAATGAGGTTCACTTTTTTTTTTTCTGCTGTTGATTTTCTGGTTCCTTTTTGTCGATAATATCGTAGTGATTCTCTTACTGGTACATACATTTCAGGAACTTGATAGACAAGAACCACTCATGGATGAAATAGATACAAAGGTTAATTATCAATTGTTCTTGATTTTGTTTTTATTTAACGATGCTTGTTATATTCTCGACACCAAGCTAGATTCCTTTTCATTGATTTCAGATTGACAAGGCAGCGACTGACTTGAAAAGCACCAATGTGAGGCTCAAGGATACTGTAACTAAGGTGATAACACACACGTTACTCTTAAGATCGAGATCAAAATCAAATTTACTTCATAAAAGGCTCATGGTATTCTATTTAACTCCAGCTGAGATCAAGCCGCAACTTCTGCATAGACATCATCCTCTTATGCATAATCCTCGGAATCGCTGCCTTCATTTACAAGTAACCTCCCTTTTTCTGCTCACTATCTTGAATAGAATGTTCGACACTTGAAATCTTGCTTCATCCACCTTTTCTTTATTTGGGATTTTGCAGCTCGGTGAAGTGAAAGCTGCTATTGCCGCCTGCGACACAATACATGCACACACATATAACCATGTTAATGTTAAGAGTCAAATAAGGGAAGGTTTCAGTTTTCATCTGTCTTATTAGACAGCAGTAATTTGAATGTCTGCTAAAAACATATTATTCTATCGTTTTAATAGAAAAGAAACACAGTAAACTCACTAAAGATGGGCTTTCAGTAAACACAGTAAACTAACTAATTTGATGGCTCCTTGATCCGGCTTGGATATTTTTAAATTTAGGGCCAACATTTTACTAATAAAAAAATAAGGCCGCAACTGTTTGTGCTCAGTGCCCGAACCTGAACCCATCGGCCCTTTTCAAACAGAGCTATGTGGTGGACGCTCTTTGCTGCGCAGTTGATAGTCCTAAAACAGAAAATTTGATGCTACTCCTGGGTGACATGTCAGGACACGATGAGTTCATCTTCGTTTCAATTGAAAAAAAACACAGTATGCTAACCAAAGATGAGCTCTCAGTTACTCTGAATAACAGAATGGATCTTAGCAATCTAGAACTATTCATGTTTCTAAACAGTTAAAAGCGGGTCTTTCTAGTAAGCCGAGCGGCAGCTTGTTTAGTATTCGAACGAACTACCTGAACAGATAAAGAACTAAACTCTCCAAGTCCCCAACGCGAGTCTCTGGATGTCTTTAATGATGTGCAGGGAGCTTAAGTGTATGGACTTGTTCTCGTGTAGCATAATTGAATGAGAGAGTACATTACAAAATCCAAGTGCATGACCTCCAGCTCTGAGAGGAGAAGGAATACTTAAAATTCATTGCAAACAAAATATCCTATAATTCTAGCCAAGTCCAGATGGTGATGCGATCCAGGTGCTAGCAGTGTTGCATTTAATATGACTTCGAGGTGGAGCCAACCATTCAGCTCCGGGTTACTGTGCAATGAGGTTCTTATTTTCTTATACTAGAGTCTAGCTAGAGATATTGTCAACATATTATAAATATATTCTGTAAGCCTATACGTTTAACATATTGCTAGTGTTTGTGCATGTATACACACCATATGTGGGCTACGAGTCTACTACCATCTAAGGTAACTCAAATTGCTTTATTGTTACTGAATGATAGGTCTATTAGAAAGTAGATTCTCTAGTACATAAAATCTAGAGCAGCCATGATATAGGATGATGATGATTTGTAATAGTCATCTTTTCAATCATTGCCCAAATAGTAAATGCCACTTGACCCATTTTTAACCTACCCACTTTCAATTTTCTTTCTCTACATTGAATTCAAAGCATTCTCTTCTCTCTACCAAATTTCAATCACATGTGTTCAGTAAGATATTATATCTAAACTTACGTATCCTGATTCTCAATTATAAGCAGGATTCCAGAACATTAGGACTATGATTCAATTTTCATTCTAGATTTTTTTTCCAGGTTCCATTTATCATGTAGAAGCAGAATACTATTCTGTTCTATTTTGAGACGCCTAGTTTTAGATCTAGATTATATATTTGAATTTCTAAGCAAACGATATTTTAACTTGAAAAATGAAAACTCTTACACGCACACTCATTTATTTCAGTGACCCATACAGATAGATACAGGCATTTATTTCCTTTTTAGATTCGGTCTTTGACCCAACGTTTTCATTTCTCAGCACGATTAAGATTCTTAACCACAAATGCCATAATTAGAATCGTGATTAATAAATCAGAAAATGGTTGGGTTTCGAGATTTTGGATATTTAATAATCTTTTTATTGAAATAAAACATGTTTAATTAGTTATTACGTTTGAAATTGACTGATCGATCTGGCAGACCAAGCATGTTACCAGATTCTGCCTTTACGCATTACCATGATCCATTGAATTTAGATCCTTTTGGTTAAATCTAAAGATAAAAGGTGAGACTGATTTTAAAAATATCTGTTACCATAATTTACACACACAAAAATACAGATGTGGTCACTGGTCACTGGTCAGAGACAAGTACTGACAAGATCTTAACTACTCCCGGTTAAAAAGTTATTAATGTATTGATAACTCTCAGAATTAATTAAAACAGCATAAGTTACTATAAATGGAAATTTAAGGTCAAAACTTTCGATCTGCAAATAAACCACTTGATTGGATTGAAAATAGAGTAGAGAAAAGATGGACAAAGATCTGAAATTCAGATCAGTTTTATCTTTTTAGTTTGGATTTAGGTTTTGGGATATTCTTAGCATTTTAATTCAGTTTTTGACTTTGGTTTTTACTGGTTTATCCATATTTTTCTATTTCAATCCCAAAATCTAGACTTTGTTGCATAGAGACTTGAGTCAAATCATCTCTATCCGAGTTTTTATTTAGAAAGTAAACAAACCACTTTATTTTCATTTTTTTGTAATTAGGTAATGTTTATTGCTCATCTCATTTCATATGTATATATACACACACATAAAAGCGTGGCAAATCTAATGTTAGCAAAGGTGGTAAAAAGCAAAATTAAAAAGTACAGAGGTGAAAAAGTCAAAAAAGAAAAAGAAGAAGAAAGAAAGACACAAGGAGGGACAGACACAAAAGAAGCTTTTGTCTATAATTCCGTCACGGGACAGTACTCATCACTGTGGAAATCATGAACACCAGAAGCAGCCCATAGCCGTTGATTGAACTCTTCTTGCATCTCATCAGGAACGAACGGTGTTCTACAAAGAGGACACGTCTTCTGATCGTGATCCATCCAACGGTCGAGACAGCTCCGGTGGAATATATGTCTGCAGTTTCTCAGCCATCGGATCTCTTGCTCTCCTTCGAACTCGTAAAGACAAACTGCGCAGTTTTCCGGCAGATCTTCTCCTGAGTTGGTCAGCTCTTCGAACTTGATAACAGGCAAGATCTCCCGGATTAGTAGGGCGGAGAAAGGTGAGCGGATTTCGGGTATTCGGGTCGGGTAAGAAGTGTAGTCTGGCCAGTTTTGATCCATTTCGAGAAAGTCGGAGAGACCCAAGAAGCGGAAGAGAGTGAAGACGACTGTTCTGATGAAACCGAGTATCGAAAGCGTTTGTACGAAGAGCTTCGGGAGAAAGACCTCTGTGTAACCTACGGGAAATCCCATTGGAGCTAGGGTTTCTATAGAGAGAGAGAGAGTGAGCGCTGGTTTCTCTTTTCCTTTTTCTTTTGGTTAAGTGTAATTAATAAAAGTTGATTTTTTAATAAAATACAGAGAGTTTCATTTATAGAGCAGGTGAGAGGAAGAAGAAGAAGAAAGAGGGTATGTATACAAGATGCGTTTAAACGACGTCGCTTCATGTAGGATCGATTTTGATAGAGTTAACTGACTGTGACGTTTGTTACTTGAACTTATCAGTGAAGGAAGGGAAAAGAGAAAAGCAACAAAGGGAACTAAGATTGGTCTGTGAGATGTGGCTCTGTCACCAGCATTGTTTGATTTCTTTATTCGCTGCGTGCGTCTCTACTGTGCTACCTTGTTTCCGAATATTAATTTCTGCAAGTTGCACGACGATCAGCACACGTGGTACGTGCGGTTGATAGGAGATATTGATGTGGATGGCCAATTCGTCCTATTATTACTATTTTTTTTTTATAATAACGCATCGTATTTTATTTTAGTTTTTTTTTTTGTTTTCTGGTATTTGTTGTATATTATTAATAGGTTCTTTTGTTTTGTCCAAACAAAAAAAAGTTAGGTTCTTTTGTTTGGCATGATTCGTTGTATATTACTAGTACTATTTTACACGTGAAGTAAACTCTAGGCAGTAGAAGGATCAAAGATCGGGTACATTCTCGATATCAAAACACAAAATAGAGCAAAACTCGTTTTCTTGGAAACTAAGGATGGTAAATTCGATCAAGATCGTCAATTTGTCTAGTGAATGATAATTGAACGGCTGGGCATTGTTACGTGAATCACACGTCAAAGAGTTCTATCTGATGCGTAGTCTCTATTAGCATTCACGCAAAAATTTCCTTTTCCTTTTCATGTTCCTTTCAATTTTGGTTTTACTTCATAACAAAGGATGGAATATAGAACAAGAAAACACACAAATTTTTCGTAATCACATCTGCCAGTCTTGTAGTTAACTATTCGGTTCTTTTATATAATAACAAGTTTACGCATTTTTTACAAATTCGATAATAATTTTTAAAATAGTGTACACAATTTTTTTGTGATTCGTTGGTATCGGTTGGAGTGTAAATTATCAACAAATTACCATTTCTATATAAAAAATTAAATTTTCGTCTGCTGAACGTATTGTTAAGTCCTCGTTTAATAGGCATGTTCCATTTTTTATACTTGTGCTGAATACATTGTAACCTTTGTTTATCGAAATGTATTACTCACATTATATTAATGTATATATAGATACATATATATATATATCAAAATGCGGTTGAAGGTAAATAGATATATAATTTAAATTTTGAAAACTCGGGATAGTATGTTAACAGATCGGTCTAAAATTTGAATGAAATCTATTGACTGTAAAAGAAAAAGGCATTAAGTCGAGTAAAACATGACAAAAGCAAAAGTTTAAAATAAAGAGAGTGAAGAGAAACGAGAGAACGCCAAGGGTGTGTGGGTCATGGAGAGGCTTTAAAGAGAGGGAATAGAGATGATTAATAAAGAAGAAGAATCAATCTTATCTATACCCCGCAATTTCGAAAACGATATATATAAAACTATATAAAGAAAGAAAAATCAATTGTTTAACCGAGTGGTGGGCCAAAGAAATATAGGAGACAAGTCGTCGGTGGCAATGATCCTTCCACCAACCGGCAATGGTTCATGGCTCTACTATGATCGGAGAAATGTCGTTTTAGCGGGAATTGATATGAAACTAGTCATGTTTTAGGTTTATCATATCTAAAATCACATTCTAGAGACCAAGTGATTGTGTGATAGTATGATATTTCTTTTGCTAGATTTATTAAAGCTTTGTTCTATCTTAAGTTGATGATATGTCTTACTTAGTTTAACACTTTTCCCCGCTGAAAACCAGCAATCTATGATGTCTTGATATATATATTTCAGAATCCCAAAATAATTATTCTGTGTACTAGCCTTCAAATTTTGTTTTTTTCTTTTTGGATATTAGCCTATTAAGAGCGTCCACGAAAACACACAAAATATCAATAAAACTCATAAAGTATCAACGTTTGAGCTCATTAGTGTTGCTATATTAAAATTATTTAAAGTCGTTCTGACAAGACGTATAGTACTATAATAAAACGTTCATATATATATATATATATATCGTATATTTTTAAAATTATTTACTTAGTCTTACCCGAGATGGATATGTAGTACACTTACAAATTACAGTATATCCATACACATACAATAATTTTGTGTTAAAAAAACACTGTAGACACAATGTGTCACAGAGTTTCAAACCAAATTTCTTCGATCTTAACTAGTCACCAAACATACATGTTTTAATGTATATTATACGACAAAAAAAAACATGGAATTTGTCAATTACAATCGTTCCACTTAATTAAAAAAATAAAAGAGAGGCTCTAAAACGATAAGGGAAACGAAAGAGGTATGGATATCGGAGTGTCGATTCAGAAGTGTTATAATGAGGCCGAGACAGTCACATGGCCCTATTGCCTCTATGCCTTTCATCTCATCTCCAATCTATCCCACACTTCTCTTTGTCCTGTCACTGTTTAGTTTTTGGTTACTCGCACCATCTCTTTCTATGGTCCCATCATGAATGATACGAATATACTTGATTGACTCTTTCTTGTTCTTTTATACACTAATTTATACGATAATCCAACATCATTATCCAATATTGATCGTAGATTTTAAATGATGTTTTGGTGGAATCTGAGTTTCAATCATTACTTTATTTGTATTAGAAAAAAAACAACATCTAGATGATGAAAGTCACGCCGATACATTTTTTAGTACACAATATGATTAGCAATTTTTTTATTTGCTTAAAATGGAATATATGCCCTGATTAACATGATGTTGTTGCTTTGCATGTGTACTGTTGGAAATAAAAGTAATTAGGTAATGCAGTTTATAATATGTGAATGATAAAAGAAGAAGTCAGAGAAAACACAGTGTTCGCTAATCAGTAATCACAAGTGTTTTTTTGTGTACGTGTTTTCACTGTACTGTTTCCTATCGAGTAAGGGTAGATTGAAAAAGAATTATATGCATGCATCGTTATAATAAGATTTCGTCGATTACAAGTTAACCAAACAAAAGATTATTCATAGAAACCTAATAATTTTGCTAGTAAGTGTAGTCAACTTGTCATTATAAGGTGTCGTCTGTATTTCTCGTAAACGTCACATGGTACCACTTCATGTATATTTGTCCTTGGACCCTGGTACCACTCCATGTTTTCATTTTTAATTTCATTAGAAAAAGAAAATGCATTTAATTTGTAGAAGGTACATATGTACTAAATCAGGTCCTGAAAATGTACAAATCCATAGATTGTTTCTTGACGGCCCATAGCTTTCTCTTAAAACATGGAAAGCCGAAATTTAACATGGGCTTTTGTATTATTTTTCTGGCCCAATACTTTGAAATACTAAGTTTATATTGATTTTGTAAACTCAGTAAGTTAACAGTTTTTCAAAACAGAGAATCTAAGATATGGTGGGACGAAGGTGCCACGTGTCGACGAGTTGACCAATGAGGAAACTCACTGCGTTATCCATAGAGATAACCAGATAAGCAGAATCTAGTTCTGTCATCATAGAGCTTTATAGTTTATACATCATTCCATCGTTTCTTCTTCTTCTCCTAACACTTTGAGTCTTGAAGAAGGTCAACCAACGTCGAGAATAATGGCTTCTCTTTGTGCTTCTTCTGCCATCGCCGCCATTTCTTCTCCAAGGTACGTAAGCTCATCTTTTTCTCTCCTCTCTGATCAGTGAACATCAAATGGGACTTAAGATCCCGGTATTTCATTTAGTTTACAAAGCTAGAATATCAGTGAACATCAAATGGGACTTAAGATCCCGGTATTTCATTTAGTTTACAAAGCTAGAATAGTGATCCATTCATGTAATGTAATGATTGTATTAGTGACGTCACTCTTTCATAATTTGAGTGTGCATGTGTGAGTTGTAAAAAAAGAATAGTGATCCTTTTTAGAACAACGATTTGCTCTACATATTTTGTAACCCTAACACCGATGTAGAGTTACAGTATGATTTTTATTTGTGGCTTGAGTTGTTGAGGTTGTGACAAAAAGTTTGGATGTACTATGTTAATCATATGATGTATGTGCAGTTTCTTGGGTGGGAAGAAACTGAGGCTGAAGAAGAAGTTGAGTGTTCCAGCTGTTTCCAGGTCGGCTGCGTCGGTGCGCGCCGTCGCTGCTGATCCCGATAGACCAATTTGGTTCCCGGGAAGCACTCCTCCAGAGTGGCTCGACGGTAGCCTCCCTGGTGACTTCGGATTTGATCCTCTTGGTCTTTGTGAGTGTTAATTCTTTTTTTCTCTTTTATATGCTTTTAACCGATTTTACCAAGAAAAGTTAAAATTATTTTCAAAATTCTTCTGACCGTAAGTTTGACAAACCGTCCATGTCAGCATCTGACCCGGATAGTCTAAAATGGAACGCACAAGCAGAGCTAGTCCACTGCCGGTGGGCAATGCTTGGCGCCGCTGGGATTTTTATCCCGGAGTTTCTAACCAAGATCGGAATCCTCAACACTCCGTCGTGGTACACTGCGGGAGAGCAAGAGTATTTCACGGACAAAACCACACTCTTCGTCGTTGAGCTCATCTTAATCGGATGGGCCGAGGGACGTAGATGGGCCGATATCATCAAGCCTGGTAGCGTCAACACTGACCCAATCTTCCCAAACAACAAACTGACGGGCACAGACGTCGGATACCCGGGTGGGTTATGGTTCGACCCATTGGGTTGGGGATCCGGTAGCCCGGCTAAGATCAAGGAGCTGAGGACCAAGGAGATCAAGAACGGAAGGTTGGCTATGTTGGCAGTGATGGGTGCTTGGTTCCAACACATCTACACTGGGACTGGTCCTATTGATAACCTTTTTGCACATCTTGCTGATCCTGGCCACGCCACTATCTTCGCTGTAAGATCCTAATCGATGCATGTTTGGTTTTGTATGGTCTTTGGGCATTTGTTTTTGACTAAAACTATTTTGTGTGTTTTTTTCTTTACAGGCTTTCACACCCAAGTGAGACGTCATAAAAGGGAGGATTTGGAAGGAAGGATGCGTTTGTGTGATCATGTTTGTACAAATATCGTTTTTGAACTTAAAGTATTATGTATTTATATAAATTGTGGTCGAATGCAAATTAGGGTACGTCGTAATACTGCTCTTTTCCTGACTAAATGCTCATATAGCTTGCTTTTACAATATTGCCTTTCCGGTGTCTATGAGAGCCAATCTCTTCAATTCTTTGTTGGTTTATTTATCTCATGAGAATGAAACAAACTTCTAACAAGTAACAACTGCCAATTACAATACCAATAAATAAAAAAAAATGATACTCAAATTCACTATGAAGAATATGTAAAAATCTAAACCCAAAAATATCGAATAAGAATCTAAACGTATCTACAAAATATAGAGATTTGGGAAAACATTCAGAAGCTGTTACGTACCAGATTTGGTGTACTTATTTTAGTTGATGTACCTCTTAAAATACAGTTTCACTAGTTGAGTGCTCGTGTGGTCACGAAGTGTTTGTTTATGAAATATCAAAAAAGAAATATAATGAAAACATTCATAAATAAAAAAATGATCACTCTGCCCCGTAAACAGGGTGTAAACCCTGTTAACACAAAGTAATTTGTAAGTTGAAACATAAAAACATATTTGTGACACCAGTAGTATTATTAGGTGATGATGAATAGATAGATTATTAACGATAATAATGGTGAAATCGTGAATGGGGTAATGATAATATTACCCATTGGGCTTTAAGTTGTGTAGTACGGTTCAAGTCCGGTTTGCATAAACACGTAAACCGAAAAGATTCGTAGAATCAAAATCTGAGATATATAAACCGGTCGGTCTAATTGTTTTCAGCAGCACTCTCAATTTTCATGCTCCGTTTATGGATCTGTGAGATCCGTCTTCTTCTTCCTCTCGTCGAAGGCAATTCTCATTATTCCAACAACGAATGTTTCTTATGATCTCGGATGTATGAACGCAACCTCTAATCTCGGAATCAGATCCATCGTAGATAAAAGTTTCAATCAGAGAAGCGAAAGATGTATATGGCTTATGGATGGCCACAGGTGATCCCACTAGAAGCGGGATCGTGTCCGTCTTCGCAGAGAGTCGTTTACCTTAAGCTCGCCGGTCGGTTATTGCTGGTTGTTTCTCCGTCTCACTTAGAGCTTTGGGGTTCTTCTCAGGTTGCCTGCTTTGCTTTAATCACCTCTGCATTTCGTAATTAGTCTCAAGAACGTTTCGTTTAATTAATAGCCTTTTTGTCTGTTATGGTTGAATAGCAACGAGTGAGGTTAGGGAAGTACATTAGAGATGAGAAGTCGGTGAGAGAAGAAGGAGAGAATTTGCAAGCTGTGTGGAGTCCAGACTCCAAACTGATCGCTGTTCTTGTTAGTCTCTTAGTCTCTCAAAATCTTTCCTTTTGCTAAAAGTCTGTTACTTTACTTTTGATTTGGTTCTTGTTTGCAGACAGCGTCATTCTTCCTTCATATATATAAAGTAAAGTTTATGGATAAACCAATAAAAACTGGAGAGAGACAGCCCTCGGAGTTGTGTTTTGCAACCGTATCTCTTTTGCTTAGTGAGCAGGTCCCTTTTGCTGCCAAGGACTTTTCTGTGTAAGTTCTCTCTACGTGTCTATAGTAAATGTTTTTGGGGTTAGAAACGTAAAGCGAGTTTCTTTCACTTTGTGCAGGAGCAATTTTGTGAGGGACGGCAAAACTATGCTTTTGGGACTCTCTGATGGATGTTTATATAGTATTTCCTGGAAAGGAGAGGTAATGATTGATCTGCATCATCTGCATATTCCTTCCGTGTTAGTCACTGTATCTTTTCTGGCTTTTCTTTTACTTCTTTTTTTATATGCTTTCACTCATAAATTTCTTAACTTTTCCTTTGTTTTTCTAGTTTGGTGGAGCTTTCGACATTGATTCCCAAAGTTTTGATAGCAACGATGATAGGGTCTTGTCTTATACTCTCGGTAATGGGCTAGTTTCTGGAGTAGCTTCTGTAACACTTGCATCTGATGATAAAATCTCGACAAAGTCGGCTATTGTTCAGCTGGAGCTCTGCACTCGTTCGAAGTTATTGTTTGTGTTAAATACTGATGGCCAGCTAGTGGTATGTTCTGTGAACAAGAAAGGTTTGAAGTACACTGAGAGCATTAAAGCTGAGAAGAAGTTGGCTGGCGATGCTGTTTGTGCATCAGTGGCTTCAGAGCAACAAATTCTTGCTGTGGGTACAAGAAAAGGGACGGTGGAATTATATGATCTTTCACAATCGGTCTCTCTTTTACGTACAGTTTCTTTGCATGACTGGGGGTAAGTAACTTGTTACTACGAAGTATATTATTAATTTTGGAAGGTTTAAGTATTCCTATTCTACTATAAATGGAAGTTTAGAAGTTTAGACGTCTTCGGTAAATTGTTACTTACGTAAGGATCTAGGAGTGCCGAATGATTTATTATTCTAGTATTATTAAGCTGATACGCTCAAGATTTTCAATAGTACTTGTGTTTTTTCCATGCCCTTGATATTTTGGGTACATGGTTGATAAAAACTCTTATGAAACTTGCAGTTATTCAGCGGATTACACTGGGCCTGTGAATAACATTGCATGGACGCCTGATAATTCTGCTTTTGCGGTTGGGTGGAAGTCCAGAGGACTTGCAGTTTGGTCTGTTTCTGGATGTAGATTAATGTCGACTGTCCGCCAAATTGGGCTGAGTTCTGCATCTTCCCCTAAAATTAGCCCAAACCAAGACTGTAAATACGAACCGCTGATGAATGGTACTTCAGCCATCCAGTGGGATGAATATGGATATAGGTTATTTGCTACAGAGGAGGCATCTTGTGATAGAATTCTTGCATTTTCTTTTGGAAAATGTTGCTTAAACAGAGGAGTGTCAGGGAAAACTTATATTCGTCAGGTAATGTATGGTGAGGATAGACTACTCATGGTTCAGGCCGAGGACACTGATGAGCTTAAGCTTTTACATCTAAAACTTCCAGTTGAGTTTCAACATATCCGTTATCCCCTTTTGCTCCTTCGCCATTTCCCTTCTTAAAATAAATTTGTATTATATTATTTTCTTGGTACAGGTTTCTTATATTACTCAGAATTGGCCTGTTCAACACGTGGCAGCTAGCGAGGACGGGCAATACCTGGCGATTGCTGGTTTACATGGTCTGATTTTGTATGACGTTAGATTTAAGAAATGGAGAGTATTTGGAGATGTCAGCCAAGAACAGCAGATTCACTGCAAGGGTTTGTTATGGTTGGGGAAAATTGTCGTAATTTGTAACTACATCGAATCTTCTGAGACGTAAGGCCGAATCTATTTTATTTGTTTACTGATTATGCTTCACTGGCTAAGTGGCTATATGTATCGATGTTTACAAAAGAGAGAAAGTGCAATTTATTGTGACTGGTATTTCTGGGCATTTTGTCTTTTGAATTTTGTTCCGATTCACGTATATGTTGTTATTATTGCAGATATGAATTGCTTTTCTATCCAAGATATCACCTTGATCAGAGCTCTCTACTTTGTCGTAAAGTGCTGCTTGGCAAACCAATGGTGATGGATGTTTACCAAAATTATATACTCGTATCATATCTTCCGTTTATCATCCACGTATACCATGTGAAGACATATGGTGAATTGACACCTTCAAGCAAAGCATACCTACAGGTAGTTTTTCTGGTTCATTTATTTGATGATCTGTTCCAGTAGACATGCACAAAAGTAGACTTTTTAACTTCCAAATGCGAGCGCTTGAGTTGCTTTTCATGCACCTTAAAGTGATTAAATGACAAACAGCTTTCCACAGTAAGAGAATTGTCCATCATGACTGCAAAGAGCCATCCAGCAGCGATGCGATTTGTTCCTGACCAGCACCCGAGAGAACGCGACTTGGATGATGATAATTTGTCTTCTGATTTGTCAGACAGGGAACCCTCAAGGTAATAATCAATAGAGTAGAACATCCATTTCAGTTTATGTTGTCGTTCTGAATGCCTTTGTCATCTTCATAGATGTCTTATACTAAGGGGAAATGGGGAGCTTGCACTTCTTGATTTGGTTGATGGACGAGAGAGGGAACTTACGGACTCTGTTGAACTATTTTGGGTGACATGTGGTCAATCGGAGGAAAAGACAAATCTCGTCGAGGAAGTGTCCTGGCTAGATTATGGACATCGAGGAATGCAGGCAATTCTTCTGCTTCATAACTGCTTTCTTTTTTTTTTTTTTTTACCCGTTTTTAGGGTTGCTAGGACAGTTTTGATCCCTGTCTTTCGTCCTTACCAGATTTTGTTTCACGCTATCTATTGCAGGTTTGGTATCCTTCTCTAGGGGATGATCCTTTTATGCAAGAAGATTTCTTGCAGGTATGCATGCTAACTAGAGTCTTTATGTGACAACAATAATCGTTTGACATCATTTAGATTCAAACAGATCTCTCTCGTTTAATTCTTACTTTGTTCACGGATCTATCAACTCAATGCGTTTCTTTTTATGTTACATCCTTTAGTTGGATCCAGAGTTGGAATTTGATCGCGAGGTGTATCCACTGGGACTTCTACCAAACGTGGGTGTCGTTGTTGGAGTTTCTCAAAGAATGTCTTTTTCGGCAAGTGCAGAGTTTCCGTGTTTTGAGCCTACACCTCAAGCCCAGACTATACTTCATTGCCTGCTGCGCCACCTCCTTCAGGTATATATTGGTCCTGTCCTCTTTCTTTAGTTAGAATGGTCTCTTCTCTCTGCCACTTTCCGATCTCTCTGCGTTTATTCATATTCTCCTTGTTGATTTTTTTGCTCTTTTCTCATACTGAGGACAGCGGGATAAAAATGAAGAGGCGTTACTCTTAGCACAATTATCTGCAGAGAAGCCTCACTTCTCCCATTGCCTGGAATGGCTTCTTTTTACGGTTTTTGATGCAGAGATATCTAGGTATCCAGTGTCTATCAGTTTTTTTAAAACGCATCTCTCATTAGTATATCTACTTAATCTTGTTGTCTTGCTCCACTTTTTTTATGTTTTCCAAATATGTGCATTATACAATTTCAGGCCAAGTGCAAACAGGAACCAAATTTCAGGACCTGGACATCTTAAAAAATTATCCCTTTTGCGGAAAGCCTGTGATTTAATAAAAAATTTCCCGGAGTACTATGATGTGGTTGTGAATGTTGCCAGAAAAACCGATGCCCGTCACTGGGCTGATTTATTTTCTGCTGCTGGGATATCAACAACGTATGTTTCTTTGTCTCTGTGTTTGAACTTGGCCTTTCTTTAAGCGTATGAAACTATGTTTGTTTAGTGTTCCGGACATTGGAACAGTTGGCAATTGTTAAGATGGAAACTCTCTTATCTTGTCTGCTCTTTTTGTGTCAACTAAACTGTATTCTATGCTATAAACCTTTGATGCTGTCTTTTGGTTTTAGGTTGTTTGAGGAGTGCTTCCAGCGAAGATGGTATCGAACTGCAGCTTGCTATATACTTGTAAGACTCGGACCTCCTTAAGCCTCGAGAATGTTTATTTTATTACTGGTGTATCAACAAAACCCAGTCTTCTATTTGTTACTAGGCAAGTAGCAATGCCAGTCTACATTTGATTGAAAATTTCGGGACAAAATCGCATGGAGTTACTTTTATAGATCACTGTAAAAATCTGTTAAGACTCTCTTCCGAATCGCACACTAAAGTATAGAAATGGCGCAGGTGATTGCCAAACTAGAAGGTCCTGCTGTCAGTCAATACTGCGCATTACGGCTATTGCAGGTAATTTCGGCTGTCGCCGTTAGATTTATACGTTCTGACTGTTTTCTTTTCAGTTTTGTTCCTTCTGTTCTTAAGGCAAGTACGTTTGTACATTTGCAGGCGACACTTGATGAATCCCTCTATGATCTTGCGGGAGAGCTGGTATGTATCCGATGTTCTTGCTGTTTGTTTGAATAGAGAATTTAAATCGTATACCTTGAATAATGATGTTTGTCTGATACGCCTATTACGTTGGAAGGTGAGGTTCTTGCTGAGATCTGGAAGAGAAATCGAGCAAGCACCAACAGAATCAGATACGTTATCATCGCCTAAGCTTCTCGGGTTTCTTATATTTGGTTCCAGTCAGAAGAAGTCATCACTCGATAAGAGGTTGAAACTATAACTCTCTTCCTGGGTTTTGATTTTCTAATGTGATACAATTGCTGTCTTATCAATTCATTTGAATAACTTGTCTCTGGAGCAGCTCCTCGTTCAAGGAACAAAGTCCTCATGTTGCTTCTGTCAAGAGCATACTTGAGAATCATGCCAGCTATTTGATGTCGGGTAAAGAACTTTCGAAGCTTGTTGCCTTCGTGAAAGGCACCCAGTTCGATATTGTGGTACGTCAACTGTTAGCAGGACATCTCTGACCTTTTTTTATGGTTTGACGGCAATATAAAGTATTTACTTACAAAATCCCAAAACTTCAGGATTTTCTTCAAAGAGAAAGATACGGCTGTGCTCAGCTGGAGAATTTCGCAGCAGGACTTGAACTGATTGGGCAAAAGGTAAAAAATCAACTCCATTGTGGTTTCTTTAATGTTAGAGTGTTTGTTTTTCACTCTCCTTCATGAAAACCAAAAAGATAGATCCCTGCCGTATCGTAAATGTCTCTGTATCTTCTAGCTTTTTTTTTTATACCTTACCTCGAACTCTACTATTTAATCCCTCAGTTGCAAATGAGTGAGCTACAGAACCGGTTAGATGCAGAGTTTCTACTGGCTCAGATGTGTTCAGTGAAATTCAAAGAATGGATAGTTGTTCTTGCCACTCTTTTACAACGGTCTGAGGTATGGAATATTCTCACTCCTACCATTATATCATATGACTTAAAGCATCACAATGTAATAACCAGGTTGTTTATTTGTTTGTCACGAGCGCAGGTTCTATATGATATATTCCGGTATGATCTACGGTTGTGGAAAGCATATAGCATGACATTACAGGTAAAACTCGTGCTTCCAGAATCATCAAACCCCATTTGGCCACGTGTTAGACTCATCTTAAAAAGATTGTTCTTTGTTTCAGTCTCACTTGGGTTTCGCTCAGTACTATGACTTACTCCACATCTTAGAGGAGAAACTCTCAGCGACTGCACGAGAAGGAAGCAGTAGAGGTTCCATGTCTTGATAATTCTTTCTTTTTTGGAGCTTTTTTTTCACTTCTAAACATTTTCGGCCTCTTAAGATTTGTCACGTTCGTGTAGATATAAACATAATTCCAAAAGAAATAAGAAATACATCTCCTCATATGGACTTTTACTTTACTATTTGTCTAGCTATTTAGGTCAGAAGAGAGAAACACAAGAATTCATATCATGTTAATTTTATGTTTTAACTACCATGTTTGAGAGCCTTGGAATCAGAAACAAAAATTTTGAAATGTCACTGAAAATATATAAAAGTTCCATTCGAATGGGATTGAAGACCCCCAATTGGTTGATTTTTAAAATTCAATATTATTTATTACCTTCTTTGTTTTGCACCTCACAGAGTATATGAATGCTGACAAGTTGTGACTTCTGGCCACTAATATGACAACTACACTATTAGATTTGGGATATATAAATGTGTATATATATTTTTCTTCCGAAAAGAAAACATAATTAAAAACTGAAAAGGAAGATAAGCACCCGTGACCGTGAGTAAGCATGGAGGCGTTAGAAGTGGGTCGGCAGAAGTGGATGAGTGCCATTGAACGTGGGACACACCCAAAGTTCACGAGATAACCTACCTACTTTGCAAAACCAACCAAAAAACCCACCATGACAGTAATAATATCTCACATTAAGCAATATATTAAGGATAATTTTATTTATGTGTATTTGTAAGCTTCTCTTTAAACTTAACATGGCCTGACACATTCTCAATCACTTATATATCAATATGTGTATCAATGGAGATGCTCTTGAATGCCTCAATATTTGCAAAATATATGTGGGACAGATTTCACTTCAGATCATAAGCTTTTTTCACTTTCTAGTTTCATTGCCGTAAGTAGCAACGAGCAAGTACTAAAAGATGGTATGAAGAATTCAGTTGTTTAGTGGAAAGAGACAAAACTGATGTTTGGAATTGTACTCTACACTCAAAAGTCACAAGTCACAAAGAGACAAAGACAATCACCCATTCTTGTGTTATTTAGTAAAAGGAATAAAACTAAAACATGAAAACCCGTGAGTCTAATGGAATTTTTATTGTTCCGCTCACATTATCTCATATTTGAAACAAATTATGTTTCTTCAAGATTATTACGTGCAGCATTCTTAAAATGAAAAATGTATAGCGGTGACCAATTTATGATTTTGTATAGCAATGAACGCAATTATGAGTTCGAATTAGAGTGATGACAATATGACGTAGATCATATGATTGTTTTTGTATATTTGGGTAAATTGATTCTAAAATGTCAGTTCACATACAACAACAATTGCGAACTTCACAGTTTTTGTTGCTAATGAGTTAATCTGTTATTGGGTCTTATAACATAGTCACCAGCTCGTCTCTTCGTAGTTATCAATATTCGGATTTCATTTTTAACAATTTTAGCCATACTGAAGATATGCCTCTGTTTGGTAGTATTTCGGCCATAATGAGGATATGCTTTCGTTTGGTAGTATGCATCTTTTTCTCTGACGGCTCTGTCACCAATATATCTCCCAATCAATTGATATACCACTAAGTGATAAAATCATTTCTCAACTTATTAAGATCAGGAAACACTCAAAACAAAAAGGTCTGAATCTTTCTTCTTCTCTCTCAATGATTTCTCCGCTTATAAATACTGGTTCATTCCACGTCTATCCTCACAAACCATTATAGCGTCTCCACATCTACAAAAGTTCACAAGTCACAAGTAAGTCTCTCTCTCTCTCTCTCTCTCTCTCTCTCTCTCTCTCTCTCTCTCTCTCTCAAACACATATACACACACAAAACTTTATGAACAAACCCACTATTTTGCTTTCAATATATATAAGTAATATTCATTATGTTTCATGAACATAAACCTCACCTTTTCCTTCACCCAAAAGTTGTTTAACAAACATTGAAAATAAATACCTTTCCAACAATTACTAATTTTTCACATGCACCCATTTACCAAACTACGAAAATAAGATACAACCTTTTATTCCCTCTTTAACTAACTTAAGTAATTAGTCCGATTCTAACTCTCTTTTCTTCTACTTTTCAGATAACAAAAAAAAAAACCATGAAGAACATACTCTCCTGCATAGTTACCATCATAACCATCTCCGTCCTTACAACCACTGCTCAAGGAAGAAGGGTATTACAGTCATATGACACATTCGAGTACACGGCCATTACGTGTAGATCCCACAGTGCCTCCATAACAGAGTTCGGTGGCGTCGGAGACGGCAAAACATTGAACACAAAGGCGTTCCAGAGCGCCGTCGATCATCTCAGCCAATACTCATCCGAAGGCGGAGCTCAGCTCTTCGTCCCCGCCGGAAAATGGCTCACTGGAAGTTTCAACCTCACAAACCATTTCACTTTGTTTCTTCACAAAGACGCTACTCTTCTTGCTGCTCAAGACTTAAACGAATACCCTATTCTAAAAGCTTTACCTTCTTACGGAAGAGGACGTGACGCCGCCGGCGGAAGATTCGCTAGTCTCATCTTCGGAACGAATCTCTCCGACGTAGTTATCACCGGTAAAGTTCCATTCTGTTTTTTTCTGTTGCCATTTGTAGTTTTGATATTTGAGAGAGGGAAAAAATTCGAACCGTTGGATGTGTTTATATTTACAGGAAGCAATGGAACAATCGACGGTCAAGGATCGTTTTGGTGGCAGAAATTCCATGGTGGCAAACTTAAATACACTCGGCCGTACCTGATCGAGTTAATGTTCTCGGATACCATCCAAATATCGAATCTAACGCTCATTGATTCTCCATCGTGGAATATTCACCCAGTCTACAGTAGGTACAAAATTATATCCTGCGTCACACCTTTTACCTAACACCGTGCACTCTCTCACCACTTACTATTATTAAATTAAAACATCATCCTACGTGGCAGCAATATCATCGTGAAAGGAGTAACGATCATCGCACCGGTGAAATCTCCGAACACCGACGGGATCAACCCAGACTCATGCACGAACACTAGAATCGAAGACTGTTACATAATCTCCGGCGACGACTGCGTGGCGGTGAAGAGCGGATGGGACGAGTACGGAATCTCGTTCGGGATGCCGACGAAGCACCTCATAATCCGGCGACTGACTTGTATCTCTCCTTACAGTGCAGCGATAGCACTCGGGAGCGAAATGTCCGGGGGTATCGAAGACGTAAGAGCGGAGGATATCACCGCGTACCAGACGGAGTCTGGCGTACGTATCAAAACCGCAGTGGGAAGAGGAGCTTTCGTTAGGAACATATACGTGAGAGGGATGAGTCTTCATACGATGAAATGGGTCTTTTGGATGACCGGGAATTATAAAGCTCATGCAGATAGTCATTATGATCCTCATGCTCTACCGGAGATAACCGGGATTAATTATAGAGATATAGTTGCTGAGAATGTTTCGATGGCTGGGAGGTTGGAAGGAATCTCTGGAGATCCTTTCACTGGGATTTGTATCTCCAACGCTACCATTTCTATGGCGGCTAAGCATAAGAAGGCGATGTGGATGTGTAGTGATGTGGAAGGAGTTACGAGTGGTGTTGATCCTAAGCCGTGCGATTTGCTGGACGGACAAGAAACTGAAAAGAAGAAAAAGATCGACGGTGGTTGTGATTTTCCGACTGATGTTTTGGAAATTGATAACGTTGAGCTCAAGACATGTAGTTATCATATGAATTAGTAAAAGTCGTAATCCTTTTTAACTTACGTGTGTATCTATCTATGGCAAATGAAGAACAAATCAAACTGAGTTTTGAAGATGAGACTAGATTAGACTCAATGGTTACTTGTTCGCAAAGAATCAGAAGCAGACTAAGATTGTTGTATTCTATAGCTTTCTGATGCTAATTTAACTTTGTGATGCATTGATCATATTTACGAGCGGTTGGTTGTATGGAATGATTTTATAAAGATTCGAATCAGTGAATTTGTAAACAATGTGGATATCGTTGAAATTAAAGTCTCTCGTTGTGGAGGTCTTATAGTATCTTTCATGGGAATGCCATAAAAGGAGATAAGAGAAGGTGTGTGAGTTAGCGAAGAAGCAACCAGACATCTCTTAAGATCCATAAATTTAGGCTACATTCTCTTGATCCATGTGTCTGACAGGCTTGATTTCTTGCAGGGTTTTCTGGAAACGATAATATTATGGAGCTCATTACTGAGCTTTTACATTCTAGTCTTTATACTAATAAAATACTGAAAAACTTTCACTAAAATAGTTAATGAGATCTTACTCTAGGTTGTCTTTGGCAACATAAGAAAACTAGCTGTCAATTCAAACTACCTGTCTCCAAAATTGCTCCCAAAGGAAGAGAAACCTTGTTAGTTGAAGGCTTTCTTTATAATGCTGCATTATCCTTATAAATAAAAAAAAAGTCTGAAGCCAGTTATTGTCACTTCCGCCATTGCACATAAGAAATCAATGTTTTATGTGATGAGCACAACCACCTGAGGTTCCTCCAACAAGATCAAAGATTAAACATCTCTTCTATGGTCTTTATTATGACCACATATATCATAAAATATATATTGTCTGTGTCCACATATAGTTTCAGCAGAAGATACAATGATATTGATACAAAATAGAAAATCCAAGAAAGTAATCAAAATGACTAAACTTTGACCAAAACAATTATTTGAGTTTTTAGCTATCTAAAGACCAATCCATACAACTCAAACCCAAATTCATAAATATTGTTAGATCAAAATGGATTTTTGAAGAAATTTTTATGCAAATAAAATTGAAGTTCTTTGGATTAAATTATGTTAGGATATGTTGAGCTGACCAATTTAATCATTCCAAAATATGATGATACTTGTTTAACGAAGTTTTTTCCATATTCTTCATTATTCATTAGATGATGATGAATTAGAGTATGAGGATATAGATGTTTGTCTGAGAAATTTCTTTTTTTTTAATCAATCCAATTAATTATAAGAATCCAATAAATTAATAATGTAACAAAGACCCAACAAAACAATGTATAAAAAAAACTATTTTTTTTGTTGTTGTCACGCATCAATTTTTATTATACTGAGGCCCATATAAATCAATTACAAGTGAAAAGTATATATGTGTGTAAATTCAATTGTGCTAAATCAGACAAATAGCTCAAAACCAAAACACTAATAGAGTTGTTGAGTTCCATAAGTACTTTTTGAGCTCTAGAACAATTGAGAGGCCCATAAGCAATTGAAGAGCATTTGACGCCTAGAAACACTTATATCAAGACCCGTAACGATAGACCCTTGTTATTTAAAACATCCTTTGATAGTATTACTTATTTTGTTATTCTTGTTCAATACCTTCTAATTTTGAAATTTGATTCACTTTCCTATAGAAGGCATCAGTTTTTATTCGCCTTGTGATTTGAATCATAACCGATTGTTCAGGATACTTGTATGCAAAGAGGCTCAAAGCGGGAAGTATGTTCCTTGATTTGTTTTTCGTCATCAACCCTCGAGAGAGGTATATGTATTATAGGAAGATTCCTTCTTGCTTACCTTGTTATTTCCTAATTGGTCAAATCAATTGATTATGAAGTGATTAATTGTTGGATTTGGTAAAAGGATTTAATTTGATGTTTACCCCATTCAATTGAGAACCATTCTCGGTGGCGATGTATAGACATGGGATATGTGTTAAGAGTTTTGTGCTGAGATTGAAACAGTGAAGGTGTTTATGGCAGCAAAAAAAGTTTACTTTAACATTCACGAAACTAGTAAAAGAAACTTTTGAAAGTGAAATCTAGTTTATAAATATATAATTTATAAGATATTTATTATTCCTCGACTTTTATTTAGATCTATAGACAATCTATTTGAGTATATATAATTATATAAACCGTTTTTAAGTTCGGAGCAACGGTGAATGTGGTGACATCAACCTCGGTGACCTAATATGTTCATCGTACATGATGGATGAGAAACTCAGCTTAAGATTCTCTTGAAAACTCTTTCGTTTCTTGTTCTCCTTTTTGTTGTTACAACTGCAGTTACAGTTCTTGTTCACTCTGTCTCCGAGCACAAAGTCTTTCATTCTCTGTAGTCCAATTTGGAGTGTCTCTTCGTCCATATTGGCAAAGCAGACTCGGAACCAACCTGGCTCTGAGCAGTGGAACGACGAGCCAGGAGAGACATTGATCTTGACCTTATTGATGATTATACGCCAAAGAGACATTTCAGAGTCAAAGGTCTGATCTTTAAGCATCTGCCTCAAATCCATCAAGACGAATAGACCCGCGTTACTTCTCAGACAAGAAATCCCCATCTCTTTAAGCCCTTCCGTGAAGATCCGGTGTCTCTTCGCTACTCTCTTCGAGACCTCTTTAAGGAAGTTATCGACAAATATCTGATCAGACAACATAGCTGCTAAAAAGCTCTGTGTCTGCGAGGAGACCAATCCGAAACTCGACATTCTCCTTGCACAGGACACAACAGCATCGTTGTAAGAGTAAACCACTCCAACTCGGAAACCGGGAAGACCCATGTCCTTTGAGAGACTGTAAACGATATGGATCAGGTCGCGGTTCACGTGACCCATCTCTTGGATCACCTCTGCGACACTGATGAATCCCGGTTCTGCGAAAACCGTGGCTGCGTAGATTTCATCGCAGACTAAGTGGATTTGCTTGTCGTTGATGAAGCCGATGAGGGTTTGAAGGGTTTCTCGATCGAGACTTGTTCCAAGAGGGTTTGATGGGTTTGCCAGGATCAAACCTTTGATCTTGATGCCGGTTTCTTGGGCGTTAGTGTACGCTGATTCTAGGGATTGTTTTGTGACCTGGAAATTGTTTGAGCTGTTACACTCCACAGGAATTATTCTTACTCCAGTTCTCCAACTTAAGTCTCTATCGAATCTGTAATGTTCGAATAAACCCATTAATTAGTACTGAAGAGTAAGTCAACCAAGTGTTAATTAATAGCTGACTTTTGAGATAGTCAATGGACAATTTGTTGGAAGTTGTGTGGATGGGGTCTTCTTGCTTACCCATTGAATCAATCAAACGAGTTATATTTAAAAATCGTGTAACTGTTCTAAAAACCCATTAACAATGTACTGGCCGTACTATTTTGTATCAAAAGGGAACTTTTATTTTGACTACACAGAAAGCTATATGTATTCTGAAACATTGATATACAATGCCCTTTTCAACAACTTTTAATTTAAATACAGTATAGAAATCACTTATTCATGTTATTTTTTTTTTCCTATCAAAACATGTTCTTTCTCTTTAACCCTAAATTATTAAAATAATGTTTATTAAGAGACCAAAAGTAATTAAAAATGTAGAAAATACGTACGCGGCATAATAAGGAGTAGGGACGAGAAAAGCGTCGCCGGATTCAGCAAGACAGAACATGAGCGTCTCATTTGCTCCGGTGGCTCCACCGCTCATCACCACCCTGTCCGCCTCAAACCTCGCCTTTCCTCCTCTCGCTCTCTCCATAAACGCTGCAATTGCCTTTTTATTTTCCGTCACCAAATAATCATTTACAAAAAAAACATATCAGTTTTAGCAAATACTCCACATGCAAGATACACTACAAAATGACTATAGAGTGGTCCAAATGACATATTTGGATTAACTTAGTACAACCACTATTTGTATAACGTATGATTAATGATAAACATAATTAGAAACATTAAATGAAATAAATACCTGTCTAAATTGTTTGAGACCGTGATAATCTTGAAAAACAGCGATGTCGGAGAAACCGTCAATGCCCTCTGCCGTGCAAATAGATGCCTGTGGGTTCGCCTTTATCCATTCTTTGATCAAATCAGAACAAAGCTGAAATCAAATATTATTTTACAAAAATTTATTAGAATACAAAGAAAAAGAGGAAGGAAATTTCTTTTTTCTTTGGTTTTAAAAAGAAAGATAAAACTTATTAGGTGGAAGAAAACGAACTTGGTTTTCGGCGAGACCCATTTGAATAACACCTTGTGGATTATGAGCAGGATGAAAAGGGTTATTATCGTAAGCTTTCCAACCGTCGAAGTACGGCGAATCTTCTCCGTGTTTGTCACCGACAGCTAATTTAGACAGCAGATTCTTGTCGGGCGACATTGTTCCGATCGAGTAATTCGTGTGTGTTTTTGTGTGGATAGAACAATGTGTGTGCTTTTGTGAAGTTGTTGGATTGGTTTGCTTGTGAATATAAATGAAGTGGAGCCTGTGAGGAGTATTTATAATGTGATTTTGAGAAAATAAGAGAGAAACTTGTTTCCAATATGTGGAAATTTTATTGAAATCTTCTTGCTCTAAAAAAGTATTGTTTTGTGGGGACAATATATGTTCCACAAAGTCAAACCAACATCAATTTTTAAAAAATCTATGCCAAAAATTGTGTTCCGTTGTTCAAACAAAAAAAAGCCAAAAATTGTGTTTCTTAAAAGGACTGTATTATTATACGTAAAAAGTATTCTTATTTATATGTTTCTGTTAAAAAAGATATACTTTCATGTAATCATAAAAACTAACAATTTGGCTTTACTTTCTGTTCATTTCTCTTTATTTCTGTAATAAGTTGTTTATAACAACAACAATGTGAAACAAAAACTTTGGTCTAAACATGAACATTTATACCAAAAAGGAAAACTAAGAAATCTAAAACAACATATAAATTTTAAATTTTAAAAAGCTAGGTTTGAAAATAGTTTTTGAAGTGACAATAAGTCAATAACAATAATCTTGCGCAATAATATAACACGAGAAATATTTAAAACTTTTTAGCCTACAAAAATATACTCGAATGTTTGCCGAGTTTATAGAATGATTTGGAGTAAAACCAGACTTGGTATCACGGTAATAATAAAAACAAAGTCTTTTGTGTTTCATTTGTTTTGATATAAAGATTTAGAGACAGGCGAAAGTGCTTTAAAAATTCAACCGTCGTAGTGACGAATTAACAATTTCTTACGAACTCTATTATTAGACCCACGTTGATATAGATTCGGGGGAAAATGTTTACTTTGACTTGATAATTTACCTTTACTTTTTACTCTTGATGCTCGACATAACATCCGAATAATTTTAAAAATAAAATATTATTTGCTATCCAGTTTCTTGTAAATTTACCTTTGAATCATTTTATTGAAAAAACTGGCTGTAACATATCGTTTCTTTTTTCTGGTAGCATAATATACGCGGTTCGCTCGTGTAGCACTGGCACGCGAATATTACGAGAATAGTCAATAAACAGATTTCCTACTATGAATTTTTCTTTTTGCAGTCCCACCATTGAATACTATAAGGAAATTAAAGCAAGGCAACTTTTATTTATTAATCACATATGACGTTTGAAAAAGAAGAAGATTATAAGACGTCGAACTCTAGAATAAGATTTTACAGTCGTATTCGAAAAGCGTTAGTTAACTATGTTTTTTCAGATTAATAATTTATCATGTTATACTTGGTCAAATCATATCATTAAGCTTTAAAATTACTTTGCGTGTCGACGGTGACCTGAGCATGGTCTAGTCACGTGCAATTAAAATTTTAAATTCTGTTTTCTTCGTTTAATATTAGGAGGAAGAAAATGATGTAATAGATTGAAACTTTCCGTAATGGGTTGGTCGTTGGGGTTTGCTGTGAGAGTACTTCAATGTCACTCATTATGCTGATATAGTAAAAAAACAAATAAAATGTGAACACAAATGTAAAAGAGGTATTGACATGTGGCAGCAGCCCACTAAGGAATTAGAATTTATGAAGATCTTTTTGGACGGCTTTTTAGATTTATGGCATTTAGAGTAAACTTCTATCTAGATTAATCTTTGCCTTAAATTGAATTGGTCGGAGATCAAAAAGTCTAAAACTAGATGGACACGTTGTATCTAAGTTGAGTGATTAAAAATGTATATTAAAAATTGTTTTCTTAGAGTGTATTTATAGAGTAAAAGGATACGTACACGCACGTGTAATAAAATGCTGTTTGTATACTTTCGAACATACTAAGTGTGTTATAGCTGTCGCCTATAAAATATTGCTAGTGAAATTAAATCATAAATGTAATTGATGTTTATTTGTTTTGAACTTTATGTATTTGATGTTACACCAACTTTCTATCTTTTTGTTTTTAGCAAACTTTCTATCTTTTACCTACCTTATTTCTGTAGAAATTCTAATATTTTTTCGTCGTAAATGTATGTGTTTTTTGTATTAATCGTGACTAACGATCGGAATTCTCAAAATCTAAATTGTTCAACTTCCAAGTTGATAGCTGATTATTCGGATTGCATTTCCGAATTTGAGTATGGTTAGACAAAACTTACACATTACGTATTCGATTTGTTTGTTTGGATTATCAGTTTTGTATACGTATTATAATTGTTTTGTAGAGTTTTGCATTTGCATTGTGATTGTGTATTTGTCATATACTATCGCGGTGCATGGGAAAATAAGATCAAATTCTGTTTGACGCATCCAGAATACAAATCCATATAGCGGTTCAAGATTAAAGGTCAATAATTGTAAACCCTAGAGAAAACAAAATGTTTGAAAACCTTTTATAATAAATTTATAAGCTACTGAATATTTGGGTATGCTCGATTTTTTTATGGAGTGTTTATCTGTTTGATTGTTGAAAGTTTGTTTGATCACAAATTTAGGTGTAGTATATATATGTATGGTATTAGATTCATTTATCTATCAGACTTAATTGATTCTAAATTACGTCCGAAGGTTACACTGATTAAAGCTTTCCTAGTTTCTATGAATGATAGAACAACCCAATAAAGCTAGGTGGATAGTGTTTACATATTATAAGCTTAATTAACCCATTTGTTTACGGCAGTATATATATATATAGTTTAGTTTGCGTTATCGCTAGCATATATAAGAGAATGCGAGAAATGTAGCTGTCAAATACAAAAAAAGAATTAATCTTTTTCATATCTCATAATTATTCTGATATTTATATTATTATTCTTACGGTTCCAAGTCTTTTTTGTTATATATAACTCATTTTTTTTGTTCTTCTGATCCTTGATAACTATTTAAATCCATGTCTTATGCATGAAAAGATAGATACATGTGTAAACCCTTTAGTTAAATGCACAATAGACGTCAAGCCATCAGACCGTAAGAACTTGGAAGGGATGCATGTAAGTAATAGTTGAGATAATAATCAATTAACTGGTTTATTCTTTTAAGATGGAAATTTAAATTCAACGTAGAAAATCCAAAGGTGTAAATATTCCTCTCTGACCATGGAATTGAATTTTCATGTATTAATAGTCCTAAGGAAAATACTTCTGTCTTATATCCAATTTCAGTTTGACATTGTTGGGAAAAATCTCATAATTAAAAAAAGAAAAATCTCATAATTTTATTTGGGTTAACAATATTATTACTTCTGGTAAGTAGCAGTATATCTCTGTTGATACGGCCAAAAAAGGTTATGTAATCGATTATTTCCAAGGGCCAAGAGGGTGTACAATAAAACGAAATTATACAACACGTTAATAAAAGTTTAATGCGAAGATCGTAGGGTCAATGAGCCTAGGCACTTAGTTTATCAAATATCTTAAAACAAATTTTATTTATTAAGTTTAAAGTATACCTAGTCAACTCGTTGAACAAATGGCAGCTTTGACTTCTTCCCGTCAGTTGTCTGAAAGAAAACGCGAGTCAAATTGTCTGCTTTTAGATCCGCTAGTGTCCACTCTCCATTAACGATTAAGGAATCATTCAACTCAAAACACGTGCGGGTCTCACTGAAATATCATCGAGCGCATATATTACTAATTTTTGGTCCAGAACTACTAAATAGGCTTTTTAAAAAGCCCATATATCTGGGCCTGTTATGACACATCATTAGTGTTTCTCCTATTTTCATACATTTTTGTATTTTTCTCTTGTTTTCATTTATTAACCCTCTTTGTTAAACTCGTACTTATACGCCTCTATTTCAAATATGGATATTGACAAATTGACAAAACAAAACACTGGAATTTTTTTTTTTTTTTTTTTAAATTCCGGTTATTAAAATTGAACAATTCTATAAAGCAATAAAGAATCGAGGTAGAGGATACTTGAAACTAAACCAAATCATTACAAACTAAAGACATGGAAAGGTGAAGCTTTTCTCCATCGGATAAGCAACAGGGTAACCTTGCATAAACTGTTTTAGCTTAATTAAATCCTCAGAACTTGTGAGTCGCTCCATTAGAATCTCCACGGTGGTCTGATTTGCTTCACAGGAGTAGTGGTTCATCTCGTCCATTAGTTTAAACAGTGTCTCTTTTTGGTGCACCTCATTAAGACACTTAAACAAGGCATTGTAAGTTTCGACATTCGGTCTCACCATTTTCTCCTTCATTTCCTCTTTCAGAGACATCGCTTGTCCGAGATTCCCCAGCTTGCAAAACGCGTTTATGAGAATATTGTATATCACGGTGTTCGGACTGACCTTTGAGCGCAAACCCATGTCGCTGAATAACTTCAATGCTTCGTTTATATCCCCAGCCGAGCAATAAGCTTCGATTATCACTCCATATGTCACAACAGTCGGGTGTACCCCGTCTTCTCTCATATTCTCCATCATTTTCTCAACACCCTCGAAGTCCTTGAGTTTACCGAAAAACCCGACCAGTGTGTTGTAAGTGATGGAATCGGGTTTCATCTTTGCTTCCTCCATATCGGTTAGCATCTCGTAGACTTTCTCTCCGTTATTCTTATCACAAAACAGCCCAATAAGCATGTTGTAAGCCAGCAAATCAAGAGAAAACCCTGATTGTTTCAGTTTCTCTACCACTCTAATGGCGTCATGTTCTCTTCTAGCTTGGCACAATCCAGAGATCAAAGCATAATAGACTTTTGCATCAGGGGAACACCCAGCTTCCAACATTTGATCAAACAATTGCATAGCGTTTTCTATGTTACCCACACTGCAATACGCACGGATCAATGTCGTATAAGTAACCACGTTACCTTTCAAGCCTTCCCTTTGCATATCCGTAAAGAAAACAATCGCCATGCTCACTCCATGGTGCCTGCACATTCCACCGATAAGTGTATTAAGAGTGACCACATTCGGTTTAATCCCGTCTTCCTTCATCCGAGACACAACTTCTTTAGCCGACTCAAGCTGTCCCGCTATGCAATACCCACCAATCAAGCAATTGTAAGTAACTGTATTCGGCGCACAACTCTCTTCAGTTTTCATCTTCACCAACAGCTCCTCCGCTTCTTTCATCCTCCCCACCTTGCATAACCCGTCGATGAGGGTATTGAAATGAATCGAATCAGCTTTAATCACATTCCCATCATCAGTTCTCTTTCCGCACATTTGTTGAAAAACTTGAAGAGCTTCATCAACCCTTCTTGATTTGCACAAAGTGTTAATAAGGATCCCTAAAGTCACTACATCAGGCCGAATATCCATCTCGTCCATCTTCACAGCTATAGCATTCATTCTACTAATCTCCATATTCCTTCCTAAGAATGTCAAAAGCGCATTGAAGGAAGGAGCTTGAAGTGGAGCTTTGTTCTTCATCAGATCACTCAAAACCTCCCAAGCTACATCAGTACGAGCATTTCTACATAGACTAGTTATAAACCGAGTCAACCAAACACAGTCTGGAGCAACACCATGAGAGCTAAACCTTGAAATCAACCGAATAATCTCATCTTCATTAAAAAGCCTTCCTCTCCAAACCTCATGAAAAACAATATCAGCCGTGATCCTACTAGGACGCGAAACAGAACCTTTCTGAAGCATTTCGTCGAGCACCTTGAATGCATCATCCGCAAGTCCATTTCTGAACATTACATCGATCACAACGTTACGAACTTGTGTGTTTTTCGAATTCGAATTTTCGTAGACAAGAACGGACTTGTTCACCATACCCATACGTGAAAACCATCGTATGAGAAGCTTAGTGGCAACTACAGTGAGCGGTATGTTCTTCTCTTTTGCTGTCTCATAGAGACGGAGAAGTTTATCCCTTGAGTCAGGTTCACTACCGGCGAACTCTATAACCGACTGAAACACCGAGGAGAGAGATTCTTCACGGCGGTTTAAAGACTGAGACTTGGCGTCCAAGTATTCCAAGAATGAGACTGCTAGAGAGTACGATCCTAGACGCCGCGTGATTTGCGAGAATGCTAGAGGAGAAACAGAAGAAGAAGATACGAGAAGCGAACCTAGCGTCTCGCTTGATGACCAATCATGTTGCGGGATCTTTCGAAGATTCTCCAGAAGTTGGACTTCCACTGATTCTTGGCTCTCCGGTTTGATACCTGGAGGTGTGTCGGCATCAGAAGAAAGTCTACGGAGGAGTCGGTGATGTTTGAGTAGATTATAGGAGTTCCGGCGCCGGGAAAATGATAGCGCGATACTCATCTTTTTTTCAAGGTTTGAAGAAGACCGCCGCCGGGAAAGAGTGAGACGACGAAGTCTATTCGTCGGATTGGATTGGATCTCTAATGGGCTTTAATAAGGCCTTTTGACATATTGGGCCTTAAGAAAACACTTGTTGATATTTACACAATAAAGACTTTAAGAAATTTATTTGTGTGATTGGGGTAAAACCGAATCAGAGAGTTTAGGAGACCTGTATATATAATCACACAATGAGGACAAACCTTTATTTTTTTCATAAAACTCTCACTTATTTTTGCTAATCGTTGATACTACCCTGAACTGACCTCTGAAATAACTCTTTCTCACATCAAATTCGAGGACTTTTATTTCTTCAACCTGTCTGTCTACTAAAAAAAAAAAATAAGAGCCTGAGAGCTAAGAGAAGTTCTACGGTTTTGTCACTAATCAGAAGACTCCATCTTTTCAACTGATGCTGCTGCAGCAGAAGCAGCCTTATCTAATCCCATTTTCTGTAACTCGCTTAAGAATCCGTCCAGGTCGTTTGAGGAGATCTTGTAAGGGCTGTGAGAAGGACCTGGAAACGAGTGTTTGGATACTTCTTCCTTATACTCCAAGAGTGCTTTGTTGATCACTTCTCCTACTTGAGCGTACTGCTTACAAAACTTTGGAGTAACCTGAAATGAAAGGGTTTAGCGATTTAATAACCGCAAACACTATTAGACAATGAAGCATAATTAAAGTCATGAAGACGTATGATGATGGTTAATTGGTTCAGGATATGACCTTAGCATGATGTGGATGCTGCATCATTCCCAGAAGATCATGATAGACCAAAACCTGCAGCCACAAAAAAAAAAGCATGACATGGTTGACCATAACAGTAGATAACTCACTCTTTTTGCGCTGAGTTTACTCTTTAATCATGCAAAAAACAGCCAATTATTTATGAGAATGGTTTATTCAGCCAAAAAACATTTAAGCAAACAAAACCTGAAAACCAAAGTTGGCTCGACAAGACAATGTAAAAGAGTGTGAAAACGAACCTGTCCACTGCAGAAAGGGCCAGCTCCTATGCCAATGGTTGGAATATGAAGAGCAGATGTTGCAGCAGCAGCAACAGGAGGTGGAACACATTCTAAAACAACCGAAAAACATCCAGCTTCTTGTAACGCCATGGCAGTCTCCACAACCTAATCCCACACAAAATTAAGAGAAAAAAAACTATCTCTTTTCATCACAGCTTCAAAAACAACCTTATTAAGGATTACCACAGGCATCAAAATCTTAGTTTTCATACCTTAACAGCACTAGCTATGTTTCTCCCTTGTGGCCTGAAACCACCAAGAACACTTATAGCTTGAGGAGTCAAACCAACATGTCCCATAACCGCAATTCCTGCTTCCACAATGGATTTTGCAGCAGTGATCCTTGAAGGTGATCCTCCTTCAAGCTTAATCGCATCCATTCCTCCTTCTTTCAACACTCTAACTGCAGTATCAACCGCCTGCCCCATCATTCAAACTAATACTTAATCAACCAAAATAATGCTTTGCTCAAACAACCAGAAAAAAAAACCCAACTTTATCCCCAAACCAACTTGAATCTGTGAGAAAGAACCTAACTTGGTGGTGATACTGATTTCAATGAAGGAATGGAAGAAATCTGATCATTTGGGTTGTCTCCAAAATGCATAATATGAAACAAAGCATTCAAATTTCGAGTGTGGTGAAGGGTTAGTCACCTGATTGGTGCTGGACTCGTATGTACCAAACGGCAAATCACCGACGAGAAGTGGTCTTTTGGCTCCACGAGCAACGGCCCGGCAGTGAACGAGAATCTCGTCTAGTGAGATAGGAAGAGTGGTGTCGTGGCCATGAACAACCATGGAAGCTGAATCTCCGACGAGACAAACATCAATTCCGGCTGTGTCGATGTGAACGGCGGAAGGATAATCGTAGGCGGTGACGACTGTTATGGGCTCACCTTTCCGATGTTTCTGCCTCAGCTGCGTCAAAGTCACTCTCTGGTTCGGGTTTTGCGGTTTCGGTCCTCCGTATACGGTATTCTCCGGTACGTTGCTCATAAACCGGACGGTGGTGATGGTTCTCGCGGCACGAGAGCAACTCCTTACGAGCGAAGAAGCAGCCATTGTCGAGATGGAAAATGATTTCGGAATTCGAACCGAAACTGTTTTTTTAAGTTAAAAGACTTTTTATTTCTTACCTTTTGGATAAAAATGTCTTTTTCTTTCTTTTAAAATAGAAAAGAAAATTAAAACGATGTTGGCGTCCAAAAACGATTTTTAAATATGAGTTTATGTATGGGCCGGGTTACAAAGTGGATCTGTCCAACATATAGCCCAACCAAAACCCTAATTCATGACTGTTTTAGCTCTCTTGTGTCCCAAACAACTCTCCCTTGATACTTTTCCTTGTCTTGTGGTATACATAAGAGTTAGATACCTACTAGGACACAGATCATTGAATTATTTATTTAGAAAAGAAACTTTTCTTCTCTTAATCTCTAGTTCTAGGCTAGGACAAAGGTTGTCAACATAGCTTGTTTAGTTTGGAAATTCTTAGACTAGACAGTGGAATCCGCAACCCTATCGGTTACTACATCAGAGAGTTTGGTGATGAGAAAGCAACAGCTACCATTGAACCAGACGCAGAAGGTCAGGTTTGAGAGAGCTATGGAGAGGCTAAGTTCTCTATCTTCCACGGAAGACGTAATCGTCAGCGAATCCATCGATCCCTGTCAACCACGAAGATGCCTTGCTTAAGTAATCTCATTCTTTCTCTCTTCTTCTCCCACCTTTTTGTCTGTTTTATGGATTGGACTTTTGTTCTCATGTTTGAATTTTTGAATAAAGGGGACACGGAACATCCGAGGTTGACGGTGAGTTGCTAGCGACGGTCTGTGGAACTGTACAGCCAGTGGACAAGCTTGTCTATGTATTGCGAGCCAGGTGGGTTTGATTTTCTCTCTGATTGTTCTCTTTGAATTTGTTTATTTTAAGTCGGAACTGATAATGATGTGTTCGATTATCTTCATTTAGGTACAAGCCTGAGGCTGGGGATATTGTGGTTGGCCGTGTCATTGAGGTAAAGTTTTTGTAATATGTGTGATTTGGGTTTTCAAATCAGATTGAGAGAGATTAGCAACAAAGTTTGTTTCTGAATGAGAATATAAAAATCCTCCTACTTATTTAGGTTGCTCAAAGCCATTGGAGAGTAGAGCTCAACTCTACTCAAGATGGATTACTGAACTTTCCTTCTGTTCAGGTTACAATTCTGTTCCTTAACTGTTTGGTATTTTTAAACTTTGCATGTTGCTGGCTTCCACATTTGTCTGTAATGATACAAGTTTGTCTGTGTTTGGCAGAAGCGAGGAACGTCTATGGATGAACTCAATATGCGGAATATCTTTGTAGAAGATGATGTCCTTTGTGTAAGTCATGTTTAAGTTTTTTAAAATGTTCCACCTTTACATATCTTCATCTCCTAACTTGTTTGGTTGTACAAACTACAGGCCGAAGTAGGCAGCTTTCAGCTGGATGGCAGCTTGAAGCTACTAGCTCCAAGTCCCAAATACTATAGGAAGGTTGGTCATTCTAAAATTTACACATTTTGCTAGTCTCTTCCTCTAAACAATATAATATGATTAATCTATTGACTCCCTTCTACAGCTCAACAAGGGACAGCTTCTCAAGGTTGATCCTTACTTGGTTAAGAGAAGCAAACCTCAATTTCATTACATGAAAGTCTTGGGATCGATTTGATTCTCGGCTGCAATGGCTTCATCTGGGTCGGGGAACACGTCCAAGTCAGAGATCCTATGCTTGTGGATGATGAGATGATCTCATCCTCCACCAACAACACAAGCAAAGAGCAAAGCTAATACTCCACTGGAGACTCTGAAAAGCATATGGAGAATCGGGAATGCGATACGGGTCTTGTCTAATCTAGGCTTCACCGTGACTCTAAAATTGATCATGGAAATAGCCAACTTAAGCAACACGGAGAATATCGACATATACGACATGCTTGGATCAGAGTTTCACGTTGTGGTCGCGGAGAAAGAAGCTGAAAGAAGGCTTGCATAGTGGCAAAATGTGAAAGCCATCCCCCATCAAAGCTTTTGTGTACTGCTGATCCGACAGAGACTTGTTACGTGTCTCGCATGCATCATTAACAACATCGTAACCTAATTCTGCATAATTCATAAACAGACTATATAATACACACAAAAAAAAAGAAAAAGGAATCATGTTTCCAACTTCAAAAAGAAGCCCTCTGTTGATGTCTAAGAAGAGCAAGTCTTTTACGACTCATTATAGACACACTGGGAGACCATTTCCAATGCTCCGAACTGACAGTGACATGACACATGTCTATTTCCGAAATCATAGAACCGAACAAAGATAATAGAGAAAGATAAGCATTCTTTTAGGGAGAATGTAAGCAAAACGAGATCCTAGTGTTTAGTTATGATGCTCAACATAGACTCATAGTAGCTAACCCATAGTGCGGATAAAATCTTTTTCCTTTTTGGGAAATTAAAAAAAGAGCAAATAAAAACGATGTTGGGGAGTCACGCGCTGGTGATAGTTTATCCTAGGATAGCGATTTCAAAGTTGACTGCTTTCTTAGTCTCTCGATCAAAATCGTCTCTTGGTGTAACCAATCTCTATCGTACCCGAAGATCTTATCAAGGAACCACTTCCATGGCTGGAACAGGATCTGTCTCCATCGACATAGCTGAGGAGTCAAAGCTGGAGCATGTCACAGAGAAGTGGTTTTCGGTGCCGGAGCTCCGGTTGCGTGACCACCGGTTCTCAGTCCCTCTAGATTACTCCCTCGATTCCAATACTTGTCCCAAAATCACCGTCTTCGCTCGAGAAGTCGTTGCGGGCAAGTTTAAAAATCGGAGCTTTTTCTTGTTTCTGTCATGTGATTATGAACTGAATCAGTTTGATTGAAATGTTTTTATTGTTGTGTAGTTGGGAAAGAGGAACAGGCAATGCCGTATCTATTGTATTTACAAGGTGGTCCAGGATTTGAAGGGCCAAGACCTACTGAAGCTGGTGGATGGATACAAAGAGCTTGTGAAGAGTTTCGTGTCATCTTACTCGATCAAGTATGCTACTTTATATATACTTTATTGCTCTTCTTTTGACTCTGGACACTTTTCTGTTGCACTCAACTTTTTTTGTGTTTGGTCATGCAGAGAGGAACTGGTTTATCAACTCCTTTAACATCTTCCTCCATGCTTCAGTTCAAATCACCTAAGGATTTAGCTGATTATTTGGTTCACTTTCGAGCTGATAATATAGTTAAAGATGCTGAGTTTATTAGAGTTCGTCTTGTTCCTAATGCTGATCCTTGGACGATTTTGGGTCAGGTAATTCTTCGTCTCTGTATTGTCTATTAGGCCACTCTGTATCACTTCTTGTAATTTGATTTCTTGTTCATATTTTGTTTACTGGTTTTCTGTGGATTCGGCATTTCTGCAGAGTTTTGGTGGCTTTTGTGCACTTACATATTTGAGCTTTGCGCCTCAAGGACTAAAACAAGTGCTAATGACCGGAGGAATCCCACCAGTTGGCAAAGCATGCACAGCTGATGATGTGTATGAAGTTGGTTTTGAACAAGTTACTCGCCAAAACGAAAAATACTACAAGAGATTCCCTCAAGACATTGAGATTGTTCGTCAACTTGTAAATTACTTGGCTGACTCTGAAGGCGGAGGGGTGAGTGAGGGATTCACAACATTTACCAAATCCACTGACCAGTTTAGTATAGTTACTTACTTGTCTTTGTTTCTCTATCTTTAGGTACCCCTTCCATCAGGAGGCATCCTCACTCCCAAGGGTCTTCAAACTCTTGGTCTTTCTGGTTTAGGATCAAGTACTGGTTTTGAGCGCCTGCATTACATGTAAGAGTTTAGTTTAGTTATTTTTTTTATCAGTCACCTCACATGCTCTGTATTTAACTTTGCCTTCTTAATTGATCATAGGTTGGAGAGAGTATGGGATCCTGTTTTAGTTCCTGGATCACCAAAGCGTATTAGTCAGTTCTTCTTAAACGCTGTAAGAGACCCACAAAAAAAATTGTTGTTCTTGCATATCTGTTCTAAGATGGAATCGATAATCTGATATGCTTAATCTGTTTTTCAGTTTGAGACTTGGCATTCTTTTGATACAAACCCACTCTATGCTCTTCTCCACGAGTCCATATACTGTGAGGTACAGTCTATTCAATTCCTCATCTTCTTTCCTAGTTCACACAGTTGCTTTGACTTGTTATCGTTTATTCTTAATTGGAAAATTTGTCAGGGTGCTTCATCAAGATGGTCTGCTCATAGACTACGGGAAAAATTTGAGCACAAATTCGATGCGATGAAGGCAGCCAAAGAAGGCCAAAATGTACTCTTCACGGGAGAGGTAACTCGTCTGAAGTGGTTTGAATTGTATGATTAATTGCTCGGCACACACATTTCTTAGCTAAATAACAATTTGGGTTTGATTCACAGATGATATTTCCATGGATGTTTGATGAGATTCATGCCTTGAAGCCATTCAAAGCTGCCGCCGATCTCTTGGCCAAGAAAGAGGACTGGCCTCCATTATATGATGTTGCTACATTGAAAACTAACAAGGTCTGTTTCAGAGCCTTCATTATTTTTTACTTTTCTTATGGATCTAACAGTTCAGTCTGTTTTCACATGATCTATTTTGTTGGTAGGTGCCTGTTGCTGCGGCAGTATACTATGAAGATATGTATGTGAATTTCAAGCTAGTGATGGAAACAGCTTCTCAAATTTCGGGTATTAGGCTTTGGGTAACGAATGAGTATATGCACTCGGGTCTTCGTGATGCTGGAAGACAAGTTGTTGATCATTTGTTGGGAATGATCAATGGGAAAAGGCCTCTCTTTTAATATCTGTTTTGATTATTTGTAGTAGGCAGTGCTTTGTGACATGTGGTTTTCTTTTTTATACTCTCTTTGAGGTTTGAATAAAAAAAGAAAAATTAATGAATAAGAAAGTCTTTGAATGCTTACTTACCAGTTCATGTCCATGAAGAGTTTTGTAGTTACAAGCGACCAAAAGGGGGATATATATAGCCAATTGGATCATGTTATGTGGGTTTAAACAAAATCCGTTGTAGACTTGTAGTCTAACAGGTTGACAATTCTGTCATTTAATCTGTTCCTGAATGAAGGATACAAAGATCTAAGCTGAGACTACAATCTTTATTTGGTTGAATAGGTTATAGAAAGGCGCAGCTGCAGCTTGTGGAGAAAAAAAAGTCATGTTAATAAAAGATGTCAAGCCGTGTGGCAACTCTCTCAATCTATAGAATGGATTTACTGTCTACATGTTTGAGTTTGGAAGTGTTCTTCATTTTCTGATCATATCCTCACCTTTTATCTGGTTTTGACTCTTATTGACTGAGTTTGAGTTTGAATGAAGAACACTTTCCACTTCTTGTTGATGAAGAGCTTTCCAGTCATAAGCGAGTAAATTGACATGAATTGATTATGTTATGAGAATTAGCAAAATCCGTTGTAGTCTAGCTGGTCAGGATACTCGGCTCTCACCCGAGAGACCCGGGTTCGAGTCCCGGCAACGGAGTTTTTTTATCTTTTTTTTTAAAAAGTCATACGATAACCGGTTTGTTCTCTCTAGTCTAGTCTACAAAATCGATTTTTATCCCGAGAGTAGAGAGGATACTTCATACGAGATGCATCAATTACCTTTTCCTTAATTTGTGTTTTAGTTCTCCTTTCTTCCTGTTTGGTCAAGATTGTTGGTATGATAGATGGCATAAAAAAAATTGAACTTCCGACACGTAAAAGTTTCTAGTAATATGAAATTTGGCATCGCCTTATAAAAACGAAAAAGTATCGAAACGAGAATAGCTGATTTTGATTGATGAAACGAAATAACTAAAGATAAACAGATAATATCACACATGTAAATGTCATACGGCTCAATCACTTAAATAAAATAAGCAGAGATACAAAACTTGACCGTCCTTGGGCCACGGAGTGAAGTCACTATTCAGTAGTAGTATTCACTAGACCTATAAGACGAACCCTAATAAATGCAAAGCTTTTAATATTTGCCAAACTTTGTATTCAATGCAGTAGCTACATTTTCCCACCCACCTCCCAAAAAATACCAAAAAAGAAAATTAAACAAAATGATAGTAATAATCTCCATCACTCTTGTTCCCATCTGTTTCTCTCTCGCCAATCCCACATGGCCCTAACCCATTTCTTCACCATCAGATGTCAACCGCCTCAACCGCCGTCTTTCCTCCTCCGCCTCCCGTCCCAATCCCTACTTATATAACTAGCCTCGGCCTTGGCTACTCCATAGCCATAGCTCTTGGTTTCCTCGTCCTTATCTCCACGATCATCCTCTCTTCCTACATCTGTTGCCGCGCCTCCCGCCTCCGCTTTTCTGCCTCCGCCGCAACCGCAAACGGAAATTCTTCTTTCGGTAACCGTAGCATAATCGTGCCAAGAATCATATTCGTAGCCGAAGACGACGATCTTGAATCAGCTGTTTCTAGTAACGTCGTCGTAGGTGGACTTGATCAACCGATCATCAACTCTTACCCTAAGTTCCGTTACACTAAAGATATAGCCGTCTCCGCATCAGGTGATGAGTTTCAAGACGGAGACGGCGAAGGAAGAGATACGACATGTTCCATCTGTTTATGTGAGTATATGGAAGAAGAGATGCTAAGGATGATGCCCGAGTGTAAACACTACTTCCATGTTTACTGTCTTGACGCTTGGCTTAAGCTCAATGGATCTTGTCCCGTTTGTCGTAATTCTCCACTTCCGACACCACAATCAACGCCGCAGTCGACTCCATTGTCGGAAGTTGTCCCGTTGTCTCAATACGCTGCCGATCGGAGAAGAGCGAGAAGATAATACATTCTTTATTGTTGGGGATCCGTTGCATTTATTAATATATCTTTTTGTTCTTGGAATGATGTCATTGAAACTAAATCTATAATTGATTGATTTTCTTTACATAATTGTTTTTTCTTGTATCAAACTGAATGTACTATAGTACTAGTGTATAAGATTGTATCCAAACCAAACCCAAAAAGAAAAAAAAGAATGAAAAACGATCGCTGCATCATTTAGAATATCTAGCTAATCGAGATTCGGAATATAAAGTCAAAATATGTATATAAACAAATTATACTATAAGATTAATTGGCCGAGATTGATTGTCTCTAAAGATGGGAACAAAATATAGTTGGAACTTGAGATTTGAACAAAAATGTCCCTAAATATTGGTGGCGTTGACTTAACTAGCTATATGTGTTTTTTCTAAGCAATTGGATCCCAACTTTGTTTCTATAAAATGTTACACTTGTGCCAAAGAAGTCAACGAGTGTAAAAACCGTAAAAAAGAAGGATGCTCACATAAGTAAAGCGAATCAATCAAATAGATGGCGTCGGTTCAAAAACAAAGAGACTTTTCCCTCTCATTCCCGAGTGATAAGAGCGGCGACGTTTTAACTACCGCTTTTATTGATAATAAGTGGAACCGTTGATTTTTTGGTAACACCGATGCGATTATTGACACGTGTACATAATTTGCTTAGGCTTGTTGGGTTACTTTATGAAAGGTATGAAAGTAAAGAAAGAAGCCTCACGCACCGCACCAAGCCACTAGCCTTGGGTTGCCTCCACGTTCGAGGCACTAAACGTTAACGTCCGTTTCAGCTTTTGTTCTCATTCAAAGATTAACGCCGTTAACGTATCTTTGTGGTTCGTGTTCACCGAACCTAAGGCTCATAAACCTATTTTTGCACCTCTCTCTCGTTCTGTCGTTTCCTTTTCATTTCTTGTTCCTTCCTTTCTCTTCACGTTGGATCGAAATCGAAAAAAAAACAAAAGAGTAAAAAACGATAATGGCGGAAGAGGTGGAGAAATCTGTGGGGACGGAAGAGTCTCTGATGGAGAAGATTGCTGAGAAGATCCACGATCATGATTCTTCGTCGTCGTCGTCTGACTCGGAGCACGAGAAGAAACCGGAGTCTCCGTCGGCTTTGAAGGCGAAGATATATCGTTTGTTTGGGCGAGAGAAGCCTGTTCACAAGGTTCTTGGTGGTGGTTTGCGTACGTTTTCTTCTAATCTCTTCGTCCTTTTTTATTTGTTCCCATTTCTTTTCTATTTTCCTCTGTTTTTTTTAATGTTAGATGCTTTGATCTACAATACGGATCTAAATGCTTATTACAATGAAATAAACTCAGACGTAAACTGCTTTTCATAAGCGAAATGTTATGTTTTTAATTCATTTATATGTTTTTCTTATGTTTCGTTCTTGGTGGAAACTGTTTACTGTATGTGAATGATTAATAGGGATGATGTTTGGTTAGTTCTGTTGAGATAATATTTTTGCTTTGGTTTCAAGCCATTTGGAATTGGCGGTTAAAAGACTTTATTGTAATCCTTGTGGACATGAATCATCTTGTCAAGTTTTTCTTTTGAATTGTGTTGTTACTTTTCTTAATTGGTTTTTTTTACTTCTCTATGCACAGCGGCTGATGTGTTCTTGTGGAGGGACAAAAAACTCTCAGCAGCTGTTCTTGGTGTAGCCACTGCCGTATGGGTTCTCTTCGAATTGGTTGAGTATCATTTGTTGAGTCTAGTGTGTCACATTTTGATTTTCTCCCTCGCGGCCATGTTTTTATGGTCTAATGCTCATGCCTTTATGAACAAGTAAGCTTTTTTTATATATCTTATTTACTGACTAAATCCTGTTACTAGCTACAACTTGTGTGTTTATTTTCTTTGCTTTGCTTATAATGTTCAAAACTTCTTTATTCACAGGACGCCACCTAAAATTCCTGAAATCCATATCAAAGAGGAACATTTCCTTTTGATTGCTTCTGCACTGAGAAATGAGCTGAACCAGGCCTTTGTTATCCTAAGGAGCATTGCGTTGGGAAGGGACTTGAAGAAATTTCTTATGGTATGGTTAGTTCGTTAATGTAGATATCTGCAGTTAAAAGCAGTTAAGAAATTGTTAAGCCTGTGTCTATAAGTTCAGAACTTTTGCAATCTACACATGAATCCTTCCTGATTGTAAGACTTATCCTGGTTTCCTATTAATGGGTTTCTTGTGAAGGACTCATACTTAACTGGTCGATATGCATTGTATGTTAATCTCAGGTGGTTGTTGGGCTGTGGATAATCTCGGTTGTGGGCAACTGGTTCAACTTCTTGACTCTTGTATACATCTGTAAGTATTTGTACCGATAAAAAGTGTTATGTTGCACAAAGCTTTCGTCTTTTCGATTGTTGAATTTAAATTATGTGTGCGTGTGGAAAAAACAGGCTTTGTAGTGTTGCATACAGTACCGATGCTGTATGAGAAACATGAGGACAAGGTAGATCCAGTGGCAGAGAAGACTCTGAAGGAGCTTAAGAAACATTACATGGTTTTCGATGAGAAAGTTCTTTCTAAGATACCTGTTGCTTCCCTCAAGGCAAAGTTGGGCTAGAGACTTTACATTGAAGTAATCTCTCTCTCTTCCCTTGACGTTTTGCTTTGTGTCTTGGGGAATTTCTGTTTCTTTTTTTCTCTTTTTTTTACGTAAGACCCGAATACAAATTGTGACTGCTTTTACTTTCGTTCATTTCTCTCATTTGGCGAGAGCATTTTTTTTTTGCCCATGGGAAACGATTTTCCTTTGTTTCTTTTGGCTCTTTGTAACGTTGAGATGATTTAATGGTAAAAATGTTTACTTCGTTCTTACACCAGATTAATACTCGTAGAGAATATATGTTTACTTAATTCATTAACGAAAGAAAACAAAGTAATAAAGTAACAACTGATATAACTCTTGTTCCTTTAAATTTCCATTCAAATTTCCAACTCAAAACTTCAAAAAAGCGCCATACATCGGCAAAAGAAAAAAATTGGGACTGAAGGAAAAAGGGAACAAACAACTGGTATGAGATCATAATTACAACACAAGACTCGACAGATATTCAAACACCTATTTTTAAGGGTATATAAAATGTAAGTATGTGTATCTATGTACCATCTTTACGGAAGTAATCTCGAGAGCCGTTGATTACTCTCCGATGATCTGAGAGGCACCGTTGAGAACTCCGAATCAGACAAAGACGCGTCATGTCTTGTCTTCTCCGAATCTTGTTTCGCTTTGGTTGCTGCTGCCTCTTCTGCTTCTCTTCTCTCTCGCTCTTCTGCGTCTTTGAGTAAGAAATCAACCCATAAATCCGCAAAAGACTGTAAAAACAGAAAAAGAACAATCTCTCTCAGTGAAATTGGCTATGTGTAGCGATTCTTAGCCGTTGGATCAGTGCTTCATTGTGTAATAATGGAGGGGTTTTACCTGGTTATCAGAAGCCGCATTAGCATGTGAATCTGCGGATTTTCCACCCAAGATTCCGCCAACAAAGCGACCGGGAAATCCCAACACGCCTCTTACAACACCTTTACCGCCTCCTTGTTGTGCCATTCCAATCCGCTCTTTATCTTCCTCTGAGAATCCCAGCATCCTAACCATGAGATCCAAAACCTAGGCAAAAGCAATGAAACAACTGAGTAAATGTGAATGTCCGAAAAAACCTGAATTCGGTATTAACTCCAATGTTTACCTCTTTGCTATGATTCTTCTGGAAGTACGTAACCAGTAATTTGATAACGATACGCCTGCAAAAAAGATTTTTGGGGTTTCACCGCTGCATCAGAACATCTAATTCTGACAGGAGAATCGAAAAATCTCTATGATGTGATAATTGGTGTACCTATCAACGAGATAATCCGACTCCACAGACATTCTATTTAGCCTCGTCATGCTCTGCTCAAGAACACGGCGTACTTTGGCATTATCTTCTTCAACCTTGCTTACTCTACTTTTCCATTCAGCTGCAACCTTTTCGGCATGCAACAGTTTGGATGTGAGGTCTTCCTTTTCTTTATTCGATGACTCTAACCGCTCATCAGCATCCTTAAGCAATAGCAAAAACAGCATCAGACCAATATGGAAATGGTAGCTCATAGTTAACAAAGTAAAAGTATACTTATATTCCTACTTTCAAACGGGCGCAAAGCTTCATCATCTCATCTTTAGCCACCACAAGCTCCCGTTCAAAATGCTCCTACAAAATGAATAAGAACATATCGATAAATTGAATGTAAGAAAAGGTAAGGTTTACAATTTCCTCATAGTACCAACCTTAGCTTCGATTTCAGCATAGTACTGGCCAAGAGCGGTTTGAAGATTTAGAAGTTCAACGTTCTTGGCCTCGATTGTTCTCAAGCAATTTGTAAGTTTTTGATTCAAGTCATCATTTGTTTCTTTTAACTTCCGGATTTGATGGTCATTGCTCAGTCTGTTATCCTCCTGACTAGCCATTGCCTGCTTAAGAGTTTTTTCCAACTGCGATATCTGAGACCTTTGATATTCATTAGTGTGGCGGAGTTCTTCAATCAATCGGTTATCTTCATCCATTTTCTCAGACTCCTCGGTTTCCTGTAAAATTAAAACATAAATCCATTATCTCCTCAGAAAAATATCGATCCCACAATAATAAATTAAATAAAAAATTTTGCTTTTACAATAGCTGACCTTTTCTAGCAAGTGTTGTTTGAGCCGTTTTAGTTCTTGCCTTGCTTTATCCCTTTCTCTTTGTGTTTCCTTCAAATCAGTTTCCAACCTCTGCATAGATTGCTCCATTTCTTCTTTTCCAGGAAAGGTTTCAGTCTTCTTCTAGTTACATATGAAAAAGGCATAAGGAACTATAAATACTTGCTCCACATTTCATGAACGCAATGCAAAAGTGTATATAATAAAGTCTCTTTTCGATTAAGAACCTTGTCTAGACTACTAAGATATCTAGTGGCGTCTGGGAACACTTTGCTACTGGTGGGCTTCCTGCTTTCTTCCCAAGCAGCTTCTAACTCAGCTCGTTTCAACTATGTAGTGATGAAAAAACAGATCAGGTTCGGTCCAGATTCCAAAAGTCAAAGTAGACATACACACAGTTAGAATGATAGTTTTTGTGCTTGCAAAATCACTCAACAGGATAGAATACAACAAACCTTTAGCTCGTTGTTTTCCTTCTCTAGTGCTATGTTAACTTCTCTTAGATGCTCCATGGCAGTTCCAACAGCATGGCTCTCCTGATCATTCCACTTCATCTGCAAGTGTTTGATTTCAAGTAATTTTGCATCCAATTCACTACGCACTTTGCTAATTTCCAACGAGGTCTGCAAACAGATGGAATACAAAACATAACAAATTCGTAAGCAAGAGATGGTTATTCGTATATGAATACAGAAAGTGCAAGTCTTTCCTAACTCGAAGACTTACTTTGTTCTTATCTAACCTCAGAGACTCGAGTTCCTCCTTAAAAGACTCACTCCGTTTCCGCTCCTCTGATGAATTCAGGTAAGTGAGAATACTAGATAACAGCGATACAAAAGAAGAACCAAGCAAGTAATGATATTATATACCCTGCAGAGAAAGCTGCACATCTCTTAACTTTTGACGCTCTTTGGCAAGCTCTTTAGCTTGAACAGCTGCAAGTGATTTGGTTCTATCTTCTAGCATATCTTCAAGGTCCTAAAATGGCATCCAGATTACCTCTTAGAATTTGGTATTTACCAAAAGAGAATATTGCAGATAAATAAAAGAAGTATGCATCTTACAAACCAAACAAATTTCAACACCACAAAGCTTCTATCTTAAATAAACGATGGTGTTACCTTTTCCTTAATCTGTGAATCAGTATCCTTCCCTTTTCCATTGGACATATGACCTCGACTTTTCGAATGTGATACAGATCTTTGTAGCCTGTTTGGTGACTGATCGTAGTTTCCCTGGAGAAGATTAGTAAAAGTCTTTCATGCATGACCGCATACCGAGAAATGAAAGAAATCTACATACTTATCAAGATATTGATGCTGACATAACACTCTAAATAGAAAAGACGATATAGAGCTTGCTGATATTGTGTTAGACCTAAAGAAAAGCTCATTGTATCCAACTTAGGAGAGCATATAACCAATCCTTATCAATAATAGCATTCGAATTCACACATTCTATGTATGTAATGCAACCTAAGTACAATACAAATCATATGATGAGTGTACCTTGTTGATTGATTCCCTGGAAATGTCGGTTGGAGCCTCTTTGAGAATTTGTTTCAATGAGCGATTCTCCTGGTTCAATCTGGAAATCAGATCCTGCAAATAATCAATAGGCTTTGTAGGTGTAAATGAGAGAGATGATAGCTTGAAGAGATATAAACAAAGTAAAGATTTCTAACCTCTTTGTCTCGTAAGAGAGCCGCGTAATTGACTGATAAGGCTTTGATATCTGCTTCAGACTCCTCAAGCTTCTTAATCTCTGCCTTATACCTCTCAATCTATAAACCGCAAAGCCTATCATTACCAACATTCTACATTTCGCGACTCATTCCACCGAAAAAAAAAATCTGATGCCTTACCTCATGATCAGCAGGCGATTCGATTCCATTGGAGATCGCATACCTCGAAACACTCGAATTTCTCCGATTTGGTGAACCGTAACTGTCAAGATCCTCCTCGCCATCGTCGTCGTCGTCGTCTTCGTGCACATCGAGCGCCATCTTGTTCAAATTCGCCTTCAAATTCTCAATCGAACTCCACATCGCTCTCTCTCTCTCTCTCTCTCTCTCTCTCTCCACACCTCCTAAAGCCCTCAAAACCTTAATAACACGAAAGTTGTTGTTGCCGTTTGGAATTTATTTCACTCTTCGTTACGTTTTCACTCCATCTCTCATTTTAATCCTCAATTTGCAATCTAACACTTTTATTCCTACTATGCAAAAGTGTAAAACAAAAAAAATGTATAAAAACAAAAAGATTATAAGGCCTTAAAGTGTAAAATAACATAAAATAAAAAAACCGAAAAGGTTAAACCAGCTTGATGATCTTGAGGTAATACACTTTCTCCCCAACAAATTTTAGTGTTTCTCATTCTGATATCTCTTATGAACTAATTCCACTTTCTAGTTGAATGAAGATGAAAAATATAATCAGAAGCTAGGATCAGTCTTCAACTAAGTTCACTTTATCTATTTTTATGTCTTAATCATCTGCAGCATGCTAAGTTGCCTCATACATGTACATGTGCTCCATAACATATTTATACAGGCTTCTAATGTTTTTTTTAAAAATCATTTTTAGATCTTCATTATGCTATTTATTCTTAATCATAAGTAATGTTAGCTTTGAAATTGCAGCTTATTGGTGTTCTGAATAAGTATCATCCGTTAAAATACTCTTAAACTAAATTTCAGCCATACTAATTTGTAAACAAGCACCTCTACAGCTACGAACAGCAGCTAGCTAGCTAGTCGATATATTCCTGGCCCCTCAGGTGTTTCTTCGGCCGCATCCTCTTTATGATTTTTCTATCTAGGTTCTGAGCTTTCGCTTGTGGAACCAATACAGTCTGCTTCATTTAATAGTAATCCTGGCCAATTAAGCCTTTCTGGTTTGTTGGCGTGCTGAGTCGGAGTTACTAAGAAAACCTCGAAACGACCAAAACTCATATATAGCATACGGAGGAAGTCTGCGTCCTCTTTAACTTGATCTGAGACTACGATCACATCTACTGAAGTATGGTCCACAGCAGAGAGCATGTCCATTTCCCATAAAAGACTGTCATTCAACATTCTGTGTTGCGCTTTTTCTAATGGGCTTTATTACTTATTACTAATGGGCTTTAAACACCAAGGCCCAATACAGATATATATGTGTTGCACTTTCACTTTTATAGCCCATTGTAAAATAGACCGTAAACCTTAAACACCAAGACACGTTGCAGTCAACACTATATAAAGAGATACATACTAAGCTAATTTCAGTTAGGGTTAATCTTTTTCTCTCGCCGTTTCTTTGAGGCTTTCATGTTTGGTTCGTACTCACTGAACGTTGACTTCGTTATCTCTATGTATTTCATCTCCGTTTATCATTCTCTGTTTGTTTTGTGTGTTTTACTTTAGAAAGAAAAAATATACAGACCGAAGTGGGTGAAACACTGCTTCTTACGCGTATTCAAACTTAAGTTTATTTATACCTTGGGAGGTTGAAAATGGGAGATAGGGATAAATAGATATCTTTTTTTTTTTAAATGATGATTTGTTATGATTATTTTTTGGGTGTGGATAAAGCAGGGATTGTGTGTATCGACTTTGTGCAAAAATGAATGCACTTTGATCGAAAGAGTTCCCAATGCGAGATTAAACGGGGAAGATGGGCAGTTGAGATTCATCTTTCTTCCATTGAATTAACTCAACAATCATCTTCCCCACACTTTTGTCCCATTTCCTCGACCTCTCATTTGGTAATATATAAAAGATGAAACGGGATTATATTATATATATATATATATATATTGTATGAACTATGGTCACTGAAACTGTTCCGTTTGATATTAAAAATATCGATATTGTAATTAACTGATAGTTTTATCATTACAAAACGTTGGTGGTTAGTGGTTTATCTGTCATTAAATTGGAAAAAAGAAACATGCAAATGAAGCCTTACTACTACTATATTGTTTTGTGACATCTATAATTTATTATTACTTTGATAAATGATAACAACATTTTAACAACTCTTGATTGGTCATTAAAAACTCTATTAGAAAAAGACTTTTGCAATGTCGATTGCCATTTGTTTACTGTGTATCACATTATAAAATGGTAGAATATTAGTGATTATCGTGTCAGATCTAAAGTTAAATGTTTTTATGATAACAAGGATGTAACAACTAACAACTTATAATCGATCCACAATTAAACTATTAGAAACAAATAATTTTTTTTTCTAATGTTAATTTGGTTCAATTTGATCATCCTAACTTTTAGAATTAAATATCATCCAGTAGCTAGCTGCAAAAGGGTTTGTTAGTTAACACTAATCAAAGCCTGATATGATTATTTACAGAGAAAATGCAATATAGCTTTGATTGAATTACTCCAATCTTTTTTCTTTCTTTTCTTCACTCCTTGTATAATCTACGAATCTACGAGAGTCTTGTAGTAACTCAAGTTACGCCATGGACCCTGTGGATAAACGACTACGCATTCACCATCATGTGATGGCGACTTTGAAGGATCGATGGTCGCTTAGATACAGAAGAAAATACGGAGATCAAAGTGATACAAACAACCGTGATTTTTACTTCCACAAGGCATGCAGAAAGACAAGTAGTATTCCCAAAAGTTTCAAGGCTGAGCTTTTTGTTAGGACCAATCCGAGATGTTGTTCATGTGGAGGGAAGATTATGGACAAGGTCAATGGTTATGGATGCCAGAGATGTGATTTAAACCTCCATCTGGAGTGTGCCAAGTACCCACCGCCTCAAGTAATTTATTTTCCCCAGAACCATGGTCATAAACTCAAGCTAGAGATGGTGGAAACCTGCTTCTCCTGCACTACTTGCGGAAAGGACGGTGATGGATATCCGTACAAATGTCATGAATGCGGTCTGACATTCCATGTGAATTGCGAAAAATATGAGGCAGAGGTAAACCATCCTTCCCATACCTTACACCCTCTAAAACTCTTCATTGGTGAACCACCCGGTTACACTGGTGGGAAATGCCGTTTGTGTGGAGGAAACCTTGCTCATCATGAGGTCTTTTATCATTGTTCTACTTGTAACTTTAGCTTGGATTTGTCTTGTATTTTTAATCCACCACCACTACATCAACACAACCTAAACACCCATGACCATGTGGAGGTGGAATTACCCATTCATGAGCATTCAGTGACACCTTTAAAAGATGGGAGGATGGGTGACTGCTGTGGAATCAAATTCAAAGCTATAAGTGATGGCTACTACTGCGCTGAATGTGATTACTTCTTCCACAAGGCATGCAGCAACCCACCTAAAGAGATCAAATATCCTTCTCACAAGTGTGACATCACTCTTATTCTTAAGAGCAATACTTCTGGGAAAGAATTGAGATGTGATTTATGCCGAGAGAAAATCGTGGACGGCATCAAATTTTACTATTGCCGCTCTTGTTGTGAAAAATACCATTTGGACTGCGCCAAGTACCCGCCGCCGCAGGTCATTGATGTTCCTCAAAATCATGACCATAAACTCGAGCTAGGGAAGACGCCACACCGCTTCACCTGCGATGCTTGTGGAAAGGATGGTGATGGATATTCCTACAAATGTTATAAATGCTTTTGGACATTCCATGTGAATTGCAAAAAGTATGCTGCAGAGATAACCCATCCTTCCCATTCCTTACATCCTTTAAAACTCTTCAATGGTGAACCACCCGCTTATACTGATGGGAAGTGTCGTTTGTGTGGGAAAAAGTCAGTTGATGAAGCCTTTTATCATTGTTCCCTCTGTAACTTTACCCTAGATTTGCATTGTGTTCTGAATCCACCACCACTATATCTTCACGACCTAAAAACCCATGACCATAAACTCACCCTTATGCCAAAAATGATCTCTTTTACTTGCACCACTTGTGGCTTGAATGGAGATCGAAGCCCATATGTATGTCTTCAATGCGATTTCACGGCCCACAATGATTGCTCTGGATTTCCATGGGTCATAAATATCAACCGTCATGATCATCGCGTTTCCCGCGTTTCTCTTCTTGGTGTCGTGAATTCGGTATGTGGAGTTTGTCAAAAGAAAATGGATTGGACTTGCGGGGGTTATTCTTGTCATAGATGTCACGACTCTGTGTTTCATACCAAATGTGCAACTAGAAAAGATGTATGGGACGGCGAAGAGATGAAAGGCAAACCTGAAGAAGTTGAAGATATCGAACCATTCAAGGTGATAGGTGAAAACACAATACAACATTTCTGCCATAAAAATCACAACCTAAAACTCGACAAGTCAGGTGTCTTTGTTGAGGAGAAGAGTTGCTCAGCATGTGCTTATCCTATCTATCACCATTCCTTCTACAGTTGCATGGGTGGGTGTTGTGATTTCATGCTCCATGAGAGTTGCGCTAATTTGCCTACACGGAAACGGCATGTGGTAAGCAACAAGCCATATATATTATCTCAACATCTCTACAATTGTTCTAAATGTGAGGCTTGTGAGGTATGTTTCAATGGTTTCAAATACATGTCTGGTGCAAATGGATTAGATGTGCGATGTGCCTCCATTTCCGAGCCATTTCTCCATCAAAGTCATCCGCATCCTTTATTTTACACATCGCCACGAGGAATGTGTAGTGCATGCAACAAAGATGCATCGCATGTGCTCAGATGCGTTGAAGATAAATGTGAATTCGCCTTGGATTTCAAATGCGCTCTATTACCATATGTGGTAAAGCATAGAGTAGACGATCATTTTTTGTCATTGTGTTATGGTGAAAAAGCAAGTGGTATGTATTGGTGTGATATCTGTGAGAAAGAAACAGATTCAAAAACATGGTTTTACACCTGTAAAGTTTGTGGGATAGCTTTGCATATCGATTGTGTGCTAGGAGACTTCCGAGGTCTCGAGCCGGGAAGAGATGTGACAGAGTTGCTCTTTGATGGCATACGTTCTCAGGCTGTTCGCAACAATAGCATGTCACGACCACTTTGCAACCAATGTCAGCTTCGTTGCATATATCCTATCATCTTGATGGTCGCGGATGAAATGACTAATGTATACTATTGCTCTATGAATTGCTTTGACAATAATTACCTTGGTACTCACAGGTATAGAGATAGTATTTTTTTGCGTGTCTAAATTCGTAATATATTGAAGTGTATTGTTGTTTTTAAATATATTTTATTTTTATAAGATGATTGAGTGACCATGATGAACTTGACAAGAACATAATTTATTTTGTATTTCAGACCTAGCTAATAGCTATAGCTTCAAAAGAGCTTCATCATGAAATGAATAACTCACTACTCGTTTGCTAAAAACAAATTTATACAATTTTTTTTTTTACGAATCACTATACGAACTTCTATTTAAACTACAGCTGAATATATAAGTGATTCAAATACGTCTCACTAAAATCTTTGAGAATGTCTCATTCCCGTTAAGAAATTCATTACGGATCAGCTTCTCTTTACGATTTCTTTTGTTGTTGGTTCCAATATGTAAACACAAGACTTGTTTTAAGTAATGATTGTTACTGAATAGCCGTTTTAACCTTCTTCATCTTCCACGTCGTTCGCTTCCTTCATTCTGGTTCTTGTAATTTCCACTTCTTCTTGCTACGTATAATACCCTCCACGGCCTATCGCATAATGGAAAGTACGAACGTACAATCCAAAGCAAAAGCGTGAATATCACGGCTCTGATAAATATCAGATTCAGCAGAAATGTGAAAATCGATTCTTCATTAATAAACTTCGACAGTACAAGAGGTTCATATAATACACGTGTGCAATGCCAATTATAGGCCCTTTCCAGCCCATACGTAGGCGGTAGGCCCATTGGTCTAATTTCATTTGACTGAGAGCACCATAAAGTTTGAAGATGTATTCTTCTAAATAATGGCATTCAAAATATATATTTTCCTCCAAAAAAAAAATTTAAGCTATAATATATATATTTTAAAATTTTAGTAAAAACAAAAGTGGCATTCTGTATGTCAAAGTGAATAATCGTCTTCCCACTGCTTGCCCAGTCTCCTTTATATATTCCTTAACAAAAAAGTCTTCCTTTAATTTCCTAGTCGAGGAATTTCCCTCCATTTGCTATTTGATTTGTAATATTTTAATATAATAAAGGATAGTTATGAATACCTGACTTTTTTTTTTGTTTGGTTACCCGTCGTCAGTGGATAGAATATCGCACTTGAGAACAAAATAATAATTGTTTGGCTGAAGTAAAATACAATATATTTTAGATCTCAATGAGGAAAAAATATCTTCACGAGTTAACAATAAACGAGAAAAAGATCTCGAACCGAACAGCTGTGCATCTTTGAGACCAAGTCTTAGAGAGCAGTTAGACAACAGGGACGGTGCAAGTGCATTAAGAAATCCCTTTTTAACGAAAAGGGTATATAATGGAATATGCCAAAAGTCAAGAAACTGTAGCCAAAACTTATATATACAGTATTTCAAATTTAAATTGTAATTTTTTCATTTTATCAAGACAGCACATATTACTAAAAAAAAGTAATATATTCATGTGATTTATATAGTAAAAATCTTAAATTTATAAAGGTAAAAACTATAATTTTTCAGGAAAAGAAGATTTTATTAATTGACCACAAGTTTATGATAATTTGTTTCCGTTTTTTTGCCTTTGGGGTGATACTATACCTTTTATTTTATTTTTTATGTAGAGATTACCTATTCTGGAAAGAAGGTAGGAAAAAAAAAAAAAGAGAATTAAGAAGGAAAAAATTGACGGGCACCAACCAATGAATGATAAGAGACACACAGAAAAAATATCTAAAATCGATAACACGTGGTCTGTCTTGCATTTCATAACTACGAGGGACAGCACTAAGTTTCCTCTTTCTTTTTTATAATTTTCCATAACAAACAATTTTTATATATTTTTTTTTTGTTTTCCAATAATGGTCCAATTTTTAACATGAAGCGAATAATAATTTTTAAAAATTACAAAGAGGAGAGACGACGACTCACACGTGAGAAGGACTGACGTCGGCACGCTTGGCCACGTAATTTCGGTCCCGAGGTATTCGTTTAATTCGAAAAATATAAAAACTAAAATGATAGAAGAAGAAGAAGAAGAGATAACAAAGCAGAGGGGGATAGAGAGAGAGAGAGAGAGAGAAGGATTCGATTCAAAAATCCCGATTCGAGATCCCATTACTGGTTACCTCAACCTAAATCTCATGTAAAAGGTTTGGCGTTTCTCTAATCTCTAAACGCTCTTTTTTGTTTTCCCGATTCGTCTGGTTTTTCTGTATCTGTGTGTGTATCGGATCTTCGATAATGGCGGAAGAGACGGAGAAAAAGTACATTACGAACGAGGATCTAAGAGAACACAACAAATCTGGAGATCTATGGATCGCGATTCAAGGCAAAGTATACAACGTATCGGATTGGATCAAGAGTCATCCAGGAGGCGAGACGGTGATTCTGAATCTCGTTGGTCAAGACGTAACCGACGCCTTTATCGCATTCCATCCCGGTACAGCGTGGCACCACTTGGACAATCTCTTCACCGGTTACCACATCAGAGACTTCCAAGTCTCCGAGGTATCCCGTGACTACCGCCGCATGGCAGCCGAGTTTCGCAAACTCGGTCTCTTCGAAACCAAAGGACACGTCACTCTCTACACCTTAGCCTTCATCGCCGCTATGTTCGCCGGCGTTCTCTACGGCGTTCTGGCTTGCTCTTCCGTCTTCGCTCACCAGATCGCCGCCGCGTTACTCGGTCTCCTCTGGATCCAGAGCGCTTACATTGGCCATGACTCTGGTCATTACGTCATCATGGCTAACAAATCTTACAACAGATTCGCTCAGCTTATCTCCGGCAACTGCTTAACCGGAATCTCCATCGCTTGGTGGAAATGGACTCACAATGCTCATCACCTCGCTTGTAACAGCCTCGACTACGATCCTGATCTCCAGCACATCCCCGTCTTCGCCGTCTCCACCAAGTTCTTCAACTCCATCACCTCACGCTTCTACGATCGCAAACTCACTTTCGACCCCGTCGCTAGGTTCTTGATCAGTTACCAACACTTGACTTACTACCCTGTCATGTGCTTCGGCAGGATCAACCTCTTCATCCAGACCTTCCTCTTGCTCTTCTCCACGCGCCAAGTCCACGACCGCGCTCTCAATTTCGCCGGAATCTTGGTCTTCTGGACTTGGTTCCCGCTCTTGGTCTCTTGCCTACCCTCCTGGCCTGAGAGATTCTTCTTCGTCTTCACTAGCTTCTCCGTCACGGCGCTTCAGCACATCCAGTTCACGCTTAACCATTTCGCCGCCGATGTCTACGTCGGTCCGCCCACAGGGAACGACTGGTTCGAGAAGCAAGCGGCAGGGACGCTCGACATCTCCTGTACTTCTTACATGGATTGGTTCTTTGGTGGGTTACAGTTTCAGCTCGAGCATCATTTGTTCCCCAGGCTGCCACGTTGCCATCTCCGCAAAGTGGCTCCCGTCGTTCAGGAGCTTTGTAAGAAGCATAACCTTCCCTATAGGAGTCTCACTTGGTGGGAGGCTAATGTCTGGACCATTAGGACCTTGAAGAAAGCGGCTTACCAAGCTAGAGACGCTGCTAATCCTGTCGTTAAGAACTTGGTCTGGGAGGCTTTGAATACCCATGGCTAAGTTTGTTTGATTCATCATTATCATCATCATCACTATGTGTTTTATTTATTTTTGCTTTTGAATCTTTTTTTTAAATTTCGTTTTGTTACTATGAGAAGAGCTGTTAGATTGAATTGAATCAAGATTTAATTTATTTTAGATAACTCTTCGTTTGAGACTCTCAATATATTATTATTATTATTACTATTTGAATACTTATTTTTGTTCTTATGTAGCTTTTTGTTATTGTCTTTCACATGCCTCTTTTTGGTACCTGTGACTTTTGTGGTTTTGCTTTTCTTTTTTTTTTCAATGTTCTGTCGTGTTACTTTACATCATTACGTGTGGGTGTTATTTGATATCCCTGATATTGTAAGGTTTTACAAGAGTGGTTTTGTAATCATTTGTGTGATCCGAAACTACCAAACGTTGCAAGTATGTGGCCTACTTTGCTTTTCATACCTTTTAGGTAAGTAAACTAGTATAAATATTAGTAGTGGTAAAAGTGATGGGCTTAGCTTTGCACCACTATGTCAAGGCCCAAACCCGTGCCCGTGCCAATATGGAAAACTCTAAACACTAATAGTCCGAAAGACCAAGAACGCACCGTAAGTGAAAGGTTTGGGCCGAGAAAGAGGAGCTGAAAGCTTTTAGTTTTCTGAATTAGTTCGTGATTACAAACGTTAAAATCTACTAATCCGTTGGTCAAATCTTGAGTCTGCAGGATCCACGGTACCTTGTCACGAACAAGTGAGTGAGGAAGGAGAAGTGGGTAACGCGGCGGAGAAAAAGGAAAAACTTGGTGGTCGGTCGATTCATTTTGTATTTGACTAATGGGCTTTGATGAGATATTTTAGTCTAGTTGGGCTTTTTATTCTATATACAGTGTATCTAGAATTTAAGCTAGTACAAGTTGGTTAGGTTCTCACTTTTCATTCCTTTCATTGTTTGTACACTAATGCTAAGAGCAAACACGTACGTACCGTACGTGTCTTTGTTTTCATGTTCGTCGACGATGGAAGCATTTATACTCGATTGTTGACAAAATGAGTTGCTTCGCTCATGTTATGATATTTTTTCCAAAGAGGATCAGTCATTTTCTAAAACTAAAGAGACAGAGAGAGGATAGGCATATAAATCGGAAACGTGGTAGAGAAACAGTAAAAAAGGGAACAACGAAATGTGGAGCAGAAGAAAACATCATCATGATAAATGTGACTTCTAAGTTCTGTCCACTTCTGTTTGCTCCCAAGAAAAACATTAACAAATGAAACAACAAAAATTAGTCCACTTTTAACAACCATTCTCTTTTTTTATATTCTTCTTACTTTCCCAACTGTTATAGATATTACGAACTTACAATAATTTACTCCTATGTTGGTACTTCACAAATCTAACTTGCTTAGTGAAGCGTAATTGAGTTAACTCTCCTATGTAATCGTGTGGTGATATTGGAGAAACTATATATGTACAATGTAGACACATATATATGTATGTATTGAGAAGTCAGAACCAGTCCTCACTTTTCGAAGGGTCGAAGCAAAAAATAAAATGGAAATGGTCGAATACCTTACCCCCAGCATCGCTGTTGATCTGTGGATATTATATGAAGTCTGCAAATAGTATCTAAAGATTGGTTTAGAATTCATGGAAAACAAAAAAAAAACAGTTATGAAAAAGATGTGTGTGTGCATGTATGAGTGGGTTTGCTCCATAATGTAAAGAATGAGAAGTGACAAGTGACTTAATGTGCACAAAGTTACCTTTGACAGAATGACCATGGCTGGTCCATAACCATAAGTGACAAATTTGTATTTGCCACTATGTCCTTATATCTATATTTTCTTACACATATTATCATTTTCTAATTTTATATATCTTTATACGAAGCCAAATATACCAAATTGATTAGTGCATATTGATCTTGCTAGATCTTCCAAACAGTCTTCACATCGCAGTCTTGTTCTTTTGACAAAAAATAATGTATTTTATTCTATTATAGTATTATTTGTTAGATGTTAAACGCGATTTGGCTACTGCCTTTAGATTAGTTTGGATTTATCTTTCAATAAGTTATACAACAAAATATCAAAGGTGACCTGACCAGTGGCAGTAAAACCAATTTGCAAAAAAACATTCTACAGCATCTCTAAACCATTCATGTTTTAAAAGTTGTATATAGATTTCGAAAAAAACTCACAAGTCTTCGAAACCTTAACATAACTAATGTGGTTATTTTTATAAAATCACAGCTATATGCACGGGGGGATCGAAGTTATAAACTTTTGATACAATATTGTTAAACCCTATCCCTGGTAAAATGTTTGTAGATCCATAAATCCTGGCGTTCTATGTGGTTTGTAACCTTCTTACTAACAAATTTTACAGTTTTACTATCTACGGTTAAAAAAACATCTACAGTTGTACTTTCAACCAATCAGATATCAAACATTCAAACTTGTAGTACTAATTATTTGTTCTCTAGGCACGATTTTATTTTGCCATTATGAATTTTCATAGAGTGACACATCCTGGAAACTTTGTATCGATTCCTGATCCCTATTGCAAAACTTACTACTATTTGGAAATTTGTTTTGAAGTTCGACTATTTGAAAAAAATTAGGTGCCCATGTGCATAAAGTATTTTGAATCTTTAAAACCTTCCGCTAGGAAACTAAAGCTATAATTAAGACAGTGCATCACTAGCACATAGTATAAGGTATATGCCTTGCATTTTGGATTTATAAATAATAAAAGTGTAAATGGTATATACTACTGGATATTTTGCCTTCGTCATTTCTAATTTCATTTTTAGGTATGTGATTCACAATTTCACAATAACATATTACAATCAACCTTAGTTGCGCATTTCAGTTTCAAACTAAAATATTACAGAAAAGAAAAAACATTTCAGTTTTATGTTTTTTAATTTGATAAGCGTATAATAAAGCTATATGCAAGGATAACTAGTTCCATTGGCTAGAAGAATTATTATAATTTGCTAGACTCTATGATGCTACGTACAAATCGAAAAGTGATCTATATTCTATATTGAGCAACCACGTAAACAATTGACAGTTGAATTAAGATGAAAGAAAGCATATACAAAAGATCCAAGTTGTGTAAAAGACATATTACAACCAGCAATGTGATCATATAGTATTAGTGCATATGAGCCACTGATTGTATATCTGTTAATATGGAATATAAATAATGGAGTGGTTACATAACTATAAAGGGTAAGGGCATATGATCGAAAGAAGAAAGAAAGTAAAGCGTATGAAGCTGAGATCAATGTATAGCTTTACACGTTAGATGTAGTTAGTGCATATGAAAGCCATCAACATTTCAAAGCTGTGCTTAAATATATTTAATTTTCTTGCTTGGTGACGAAAATTTAAATTAATAGTATGTACAGACAAATTAGTTATTTATTGGTGTTTGATTTTAGTTTTGTTATTGCATAGTGATCTAGTGAGTGTTTTAGGTAAAGGGCAGGCCACTAAGAAACTGCGAGAAGTCTAGGCTAAGGAAAGTAGAGAGGCAGACCTTTCAGTGTTTGAAAAGCAAAGTATAATTACTTGAGGAAATAATTATAAAAAAAAAACATTTTGACTAGTTTATTGTTATTTAAAAAATAATAATTAAAAGGCAGTATGTGAAACAAATAAAAAGACAAAAAGGTTACCTCATGTGGTATGTCATTTTCGGCTAATCGGTAAATACCAAATTAAACACACAATTTTCTTCAACCTTGTTTTACTGTTTTTAGTAAATTAACGATCGTGATGGGTAATTTTACTAATTTATTTGTATCTTTAATTTGAAAGGTTATCAATATCATAACGGTAATAAAATTGAATGAAACGAAGAGTTATACAATCTTCGTTTCTTTAACACAAAATATCCAAATTTTGTCATAATTTTGTGAGAATGAACAGATTATAATCTAATACAGTAACGTTTTTGGTTTAAGTCAAGACTAACGTACCACCAAAGGCAGATTGATTACAATACATTTTATTGGTCATTTCACACTACAACTAAACTGATTTTAACCTTTTACATTAACTTTGTCACTATGTTCTTATTTACTACTAATATCTACTTTACCCAGAAAATAATGTTTCTACTTTACAACGCCGCTTGGTATATTATTTAAAAAGATATATATACAGGTTGATGAGTAAGACAGCATTATTATTGGTGTTTTGATTTTATTTAATTATTTTTGTGTTTGTAAGTTCCCATGAAAAATCTTTTTTTTTCCCTAAAAAAACAGTAACAAGTTACAATAGTATATTGTTCTTATTACATAGGAACAACACGCGCAGACACGCGCCTATACTGTATTCCAACATTTTTCTTTTATTTAAACCCTTTTTGTCCCATCAAAAAATAATAAAATGGCAAAAAAAAAAAGAAAATAGAAAGAAGAAAAAACAGCAAAGAGCAAGCAAACGTCTTCTTTCTCTTCTCTCTTCCTCGCGCTTGCTCCTCCCTCCCTCTCTCTCTCTCTCTCTCTTCTGTCTTCCTTCTTCGTCACTGTCTGTTGTATCATTCATATATACAATAGAACCCGAAACGTGTCTCCTCGTGTCTATTTTAAAGCCAGATTTATTCTCAATCTCTCTCGCTCTCCACTCCTTTGATGAACTCATTCTTACTCTTGACAAATCCGAAATCCCGACAGACCCATTTCATTCCCATCTCTTATTTATAGTAAAGACCTCATCTTTCGGGTCTTATCAACAACCAACACCCACAAAAACCGGCATTTCCACTCCCAAATCTATAAAGTTTGATACTTTCCTCGGTTTGAATCTCGAGAATTGCCAAGATTCAGAGACACACACCACACCAAAGGTATGTAATGAAAATTCTGAGATGGGGTTTGTGTTTTTGATTTTCACTGTCACTGTCTGCGGTTTTAAAATTTTCTGGTATGGGTTCATTGATCTGTTCCGTGTTCGTAATCTTTGATAGATGATGGGTTTTTGGTATTTAATGATGTATGCTGTTACCAGATGTTCGATTGATGTAAGCGTTTAGCCTAATATATTCAAGAACCAACCCTCTTTTTTTTTTTGTATACCTAATATCTAAATCTTTTGTATTAATTGTCATCAGTGGAATTCTTGACGTTGAAAGGATGACACAAGCTTTCTCCTTTTTTCCTCTTTTTTTTTTTCACTCCCTTCCTTTTGGTTTTTGTCTGAAACGTGTATTGCAATAGTGGACTCAGTCTAACTATTTATTTCTCTTGTGCATTACTATGCATGTCTCCTAAAGCAAATCTGGTAACAGCAGACATCACTATGTCTTGATTTGTTTTTGTTGTTTTCCTTTACGAATTCTGACTTGAAGAGGTTCTGTGTTGTGGATTGGATGATCTATGTTGTTGAGGCTCTAATTCAGAAAATAGGAATTCAGATTTGGAAGCTTTGAATCTTATGTTAAAAGGTTGCAAATTTCTTGATTATTGTTTTTTCAGAGGCTTTTGAGGATGGAAGCTGAAACGTCTTGGACCAATTATACGTACAGCTACATTAATACTTATGTCCCTGAAGCTGAATCATACTCTGAGCAGAGCGATGATGAGACCAAAGTCGAAACCTTTTCAATGGATTCTCTTCTCCCGGACGATTTGTTAGAAAGAATCCTCTCGTTTCTCCCCATTGCAAGCATCTTCAGAGCTGGTACGGTCTGCAAAAGATGGAACGAGATTGTATCTTCTCGAAGGTTCTTGTGGAATTTCTCCAACAACTCTGTTTCTCAGAGGCCTTGGTACTTCATGTTCACTAGCACCGATGATCCATCTGGTTATGCTTATGACCCGATTATCCGGAAATGGTACAGCTTTGATCTCCCTTGCATCGAGACATCGAACTGGTTTGTTGCTTCCTCTTGTGGATTGGTTTGTTTCATGGACAATGACTGCAGAAACAAGATCTATGTCTCAAACCCGATCACCAAACAATGGAGGAGGCTTATCGAGCCACCCGGTCACAAGTCGACTGATTACACCGCGTTATCTACCTCCGTGAACCGAGCAGTGAACCATGCTAACCGGGCTGTAAACAGAGCTAACCGGAGCTACTCAGTGTCGATAGTAAAGTCGAAGCAAGTTCCGGGGAATTTCTTCCAATGGGAGCTCTCTATTCATCTCTACAGCTCTGAGACAATGACTTGGACAACATCTGTAACCGATGTCTTAACCGGATGGAGAGGAGGAGACGAGAGTGTGATCTGCGACGGTGTGCTATACTTGTTGATTTACTCCACGGGAGGCTCTGATCATCGCCACGGCCTGATTGCTTCCAATCTATCGTCGATGTCATCCTCTAGCGGAATCTTGATGAGGAGTTTCATTCCAATGCCGTGCGCTTTAACATGTGGAAGGTTGATGAACCTGAAGGAGAAGCTTGTGGTCGTTGGAGGAATCGGGAAACACGACAGGCCAGACATCATAAAAGGGATTGGGATTTGGGTTTTGAAAGGAGGGAAAGAGTGGCAAGAAATGGCCAGAATGCCTCAGAGATTCTTCCAAGGCTTTGGTGAGTTCGACGATGTTTTCGCGAGTAGTGGCACTGATGATTTGGTTTACATTCAGAGCTATGGCTCTCCCGCGCTTTTGACGTTCGACATGAACCTTAAGTACTGGAAATGGTCTCAGAAATGTCCTGTCACCAAGAAGTTCCCTCTTCAGCTCTTTACTGGTTTCTCCTTCGAACCAAGACTCGAGATCGCTCCATAGCTGAAAGCCAAGGAGCTGAAAGTCTTGGCCTCTTCGGAGTTTTTGGTTTCTCTACTGGATTTGTTTTTGCACAGAGAAATGAATTCGCCGGGCTTTTGAGTTTGAAGAAGATGATTATTGGAAAATGTTTTCAAGAATATTGTTATTTCCAATTTGGTACTTTATTAATCATAGATTTATCAAACGAGACCCATATATTTTTAATTTAGTCAATCGAATCCTCATTTTATCTGTCTATGGTCTACGCTCTGTTAAAATGTAAGAACCTTTTTTAACATGTGTGGCCCACAATATCTCATTGTTCTGAAACTAGAGGGTTGTCTTGTTGCTGTTCCTGGAGGATAGAATAAAACTTTTTTTCTATTGCAATTATTAATAATGATTTTTTTTTAATGTATCACGATAGCTGTAATAAATTATTTGAAGATTTATGATTTTGTACTTGAATGAAACTGGACCTATTTTGGTGATGGGATTTGTCAGGTTTGGCAGTGTTAGGTTTACAGGTAATGGACAACAGCTATTTTGTTGCGTTTTATTATTTTGCAAGGGCCACTTATTTCAAATTTTTTATAGCTTTAATAATTTGCTTAAATGTTGAATTGGTAATATTTAGTGTCTCTCAATAATTTAACTCAGGTAAAAGTTTTCTCTTAAAATCGTAACTAAAACAAAAGTTGAACAGTAATGTCCTAACCTTTTAGTAGTACCGGAAATTAATTTGTCTGTTTATTTTCTTCATTTTGGACAGAAACCAGCTGATCGAACATCAGACTGACTGTACTTTCTCATACAATCAAGGTTTACAAGAAAGCTTTGGCTGTCAGATTCCCTTGACATGAATGTATGTAAATTTTTGAAATCTTGTCAACGAGTTGATCAAAATAAGACTCCAATGCAAAAGAATTATGATATGGAATGAGTTTAAACCAATTTATACGAGTGTTAAGAACGTCTAGAAGCTACAAATATCTTATGGTATACTTTATATAGTTAAATCAAATATGGGACGTGGAGGATTTCGGCCGTATCCCTTTTGGTCGGGCGTTTTTGGAGATGATGGTTATGGTGGTGAGGTGTCAATCAGGGTTTATGGTGAGAAGAAACCTGAAGACAATCATCTGAATGGTGTAATCGCCTTCGTACCCAAACGTGAGTTTTACTTTACTTAAAGCCCTCTTTTCTTCAATTTTCTTACTTTCTTGTATGTATATCTCTCAGTTGTTGATATGCTTTTCGTTTCTAGAGGATACATTATTGGAGACTTAATAAGATGTTATTGGACATTGAACAATCCCAAGCTTATAAATTTATAATCTAACAACTTTGATGGTCATCTCAAAAACATCCCGGGAGAAAACTTCTTCAAAACTTGAACTCCATGGATTACAATGTTTTCTTGGCACTGCCTCATAACTTCGCACCACCAGAAGAAGTGCGCCACTTGCTAATTAATGTAAAGTCAGTATGGTTTTGGAAAAGCCTATTATTAGATGGAGGAAAGCCTATGGACCGAAGCCAAGTACGTAGCCTATTAGATCGAGGACCAGAAGAGACTTTCTTCTTCCAAGGTGGCGAAATATCACAAGTCATTGACGATACTCATTGTCCTATATGTGGCTATGTGCACACGCTAGCTGATGCGGGGATAGATAATGTTTTCTAAAGTAAAATCTCACTTTAAAATGATACATTGTTTTGTTGTGGTTTTGTGTATGAAGACATTACTATTTCATCTTTCTTCTCTTAAACACTGTTGTTTTGTGTTCAAATCATTATACATAGAGATTATCTAAAAGTAAATTGTAATTTTTGTGGAAATAACTTCCATTTTTTAAAAAAGCATAATTAGTTACACATTTGTCTGTTAATGTAATATAACGAAGTAAGGAGAACGAACGAGATGGACTACAATAATAGCTACAAATGGTAATACACATGAACAAATAAGGAATAAATGACTAGGACATGCGAAAGAAGGAACAAGCTTGGCGCTTTGAACTTGTGTCTAATATTCGTTGTTTAGTTCTTGTTGATGAGAAGATTTGGTGTAGCTCAGTCCCTTGTGTGGATTACTTGGGTGTTTCGAACAAATATTTAGTGTTTGTTCTTCAAGTCTGAATTGTTGCACTGTGGCTGGTTATCAACTAGATTGTGGTGTTGGATCAGGGGGTCTACGGTTGGTTAGCGTATCCAACTTAAGATGACAATATATATACAGTTTATGTCAACTTAGCTTCTTGCTAGTTTCTGCTACAGAGGAACGGCTTATAACTTAAGTTTTAACTCAATGGGTGGTATAAGGTGTCAAAGCGCATAGTATCTCCCGGTCGTAAGCTCATACGATTTCTCCTTTCAGTCAGTGTCTTTCTACGAAGGCAAGGCGGTTCTTGACAGTGAACCTGGTGACCTTAAGGTAATGTAAGAATATTAGGAAATAACACTTGTGTCCTCTTATGAAATTAAGAAGCATTCAAAAACGCATTAGGAGGAGCAGAGAGTACACCAAAACATGAGGAATAGCAAACGCAATGCTCACATTTATTCTTGTTCTACAACATCCATTTTCAATTGTGGAAGTTTCTTTACTAGACGTCTAATACCACGAAAAGAACCCAATAAATCCAAACAATCTAATTGAAATGTCAAACGTAAACGATAAGTTGTAATATTATATTATTAAATAAAAAGAAGGAGAAGCCAATAAATTCAACTTTGTACAATTAAAATTGAAAACTATTTGTAGCAGGAGTCAGAAATATCAAGAGAGAAAACCGGGACAAACCGAACCGGTTATTGAATAGATAAGAGAAGACAATAAATAGGAATAGTCTCTCGTAGCCTTTCGTCTCTCTCTCTCTCTCTCTCTCACCTGAAACCCGTTCTGCTAAAGTTTCTTCCTTTATCATTTTCAGTGATTCATAAAGTTTGTAAATTTGGAGTTTGAGTATGAGAGGTAGTGAAAATACGGATCTGTTCGACCCGAAAACCCAGATGGATTCTGATTTCACTCGTCACGGTTCCTCCTCCGACGGAGATTTCGGATTCGCTTTCAACGACAGCAACTTCTCCGATCGCTTGCTTCGGATCGAGATCATGGGTGGGCCCTCGGATGCTAGGTCCGAAGGCGAAGGGTGTACGAGTATCGCCGATTGGGCTCGCCATCGCAAGAGGAGAAGAGAGGATATCAAGAAAGAATCTGGTGATTGATACATATAACAAACGCTTAATGGTTTTGCTTTGTGAGGTTCTAATCAATCTTTCTCTTATGTGTGTGTGTTTCATTCATTTTCAGTCACCATTTCAGACATTGTGGCATGTGCTGAGGAGCAGATTTTAACAGATGAGCAGCCTGATATGGATGGATGTCCTGGTGGTGACAATTTAGATGATGAAGGTGAGGCAATGGTTGAAGAGGCTTTGTCAGGTACTCAAAGCTACATCCTTTTCTGAGTATTTGGTAGCTTCAGAGCGAACAAGAGCTCCTTTTGATGTGGACTTTGATTTTAGGTGATGATGATGATACGACTAGTGAGCCAAGCTGGGGTATGGACTGTTCTAAAGTTGTTAGGGTTAAAGAACTTCATATTAGTTCTCCTATCTTAGCTGCCAAAAGCCCTTTCTTTTACAAGGTAATCGACCAGTGGTTCTTTTGATGCTAGTGTTTATCCCATATTGTGTCTCATTTTTAATTCATTCGTGTCCCGAAAATTTTGTAGTTGTTCTCCAATGGAATGAGGGAATCTGAGCAAAGGCATGTCACTCTTCGAATTAATGCATCAGGTACTCCATTTAACTGAATCAATTGCCTTGTTATTCATGTGAACATATGTGAGTTTTTCCTTAGGTTTATATCGTTAAGTAGGCACAAATGGGTTACGTTTGTTGCTTTGTTGTGTGTTAGTTCCACATAATAGATGGATTTGATTTACATGCATACCTTACTTTGTGTGTATGGCAGAGGAAGCTGCTTTGATGGAGCTTTTAAACTTTATGTATAGTAATGCGGTATCTGTCGCCACAGCACCTGCTTTGTTAGATGTGCTAATGGCTGCTGATAAGTTTGAGGTTGCCTCATGCATGAGGTACTGCAGTAGACTTCTCCGCAATATGCCTATGACTCCCGAGTCTGCGCTGCTCTATCTCGAGCTTCCCTCTAGTGTTCTAATGGCTAAAGCTGTTCAGCCCTTAACCGATGCTGCAAAACAGTTTCTGGCTGCCCGCTACAAGGATATTACCAAGTAAGACGAAATTATAGTTTTGTATGCATTTCCGCGGTATTACTATGAAGCACGAGATGTCGGGTTCTTACCATATTTACTTTCTTTTTCAGGTTTCACGAGGAGGTTATGTCTCTTCCCTTGGCAGGAATTGAGGCCATTTTATCAAGCGACGATCTCCAGATTGCATCAGAGGATGCAGTTTATGATTTTATCTTGAAATGGGCAAGAGCGCAATACCCTTTGTTGGAGGAGCGAAGAGAGATTCTCGGGTCACGCCTTGCACTCTCCATCCGCTTCCCATTCATGACATGCCGAAAGCTGAAGAAGGTACTTACTTGCAGTGACTTTGAGCACGAAATAGCATCAAAGCTCGTTCTAGAAGCTCTATTTTTCAAGGCAGAAGCCCCACACAGACAACGTAGCCTAGCCGCCGAAGAATCAGCCTCCGTGAACCGCCGCCTTATAGAGAGGGCTTACAAATACAGACCCGTAAAAGTCGTCGAGTTTGAGCTTCCTCGGCCGCAGTGCGTGGTCTACCTAGACCTGAAAAGAGAAGAATGCGCAGGATTATTTCCCTCGGGGAGAGTGTATTCGCAGGCCTTTCACTTAGGCGGTCAAGGGTTCTTCCTCTCAGCGCACTGCAACATGGACCAACAGAGCTCGTTCCACTGTTTCGGGCTGTTCCTAGGGATGCAGGAGAAAGGGTCGGTTAGTTTCGGGGTGGACTATGAGTTCTCGGCGAGGTCAAAGCCATCCGAGGAGTTCATAAGCAAATACAAAGGGAACTACACATTCACAGGAGGAAAAGCAGTTGGTTACAGAAACCTGTTTGGGATTCCATGGACGTCTTTTATTGCAGAGGATAGTCTTTACTTCATCAATGGCATCCTCCATCTCAGAGCAGAGCTTACCATCAAAAGGTCTACAGATCCTCAGTGACCTTTTAAATTGTTCCTTGATGCCATGCCACGCTATCTTCCTACTTGTCTTTTCTCTCTAACCAACTTTTTTTCTTTTGTAAGGCTCGACGGAGACTTGAACTTATAAAGAAAAACTTGTCCAAAGCGAGGACGTTTAAGAAGGATGTAAATGCGTTCGGATTTGATCTTTTTCTGTTTACGCTTACTCTTGGCTTGGTTTTGTTAAATGACTTCTCTCAGTGAAATTCTTAGCGTTAGATTGTACACTGAACGAAGTTGTGAAGAGAAAAACTAGTGTGCAATATAAAGTTGGTCTTCTATGCAATTTGCGTCTTCCGTGTTCATAACTCCCTTGGGCCGATAATTGGGCCTGTTTCTCTCTTTCATTAAAAGGTGGGCCAAGTTGTGTTAATGTTCAAAAAAGCTAGCAAAGGTAAAAAGGAAAATTTACGAAGCAGAAAGAGAGGGAAAAAACCAAGCAGATGACAACAACCGAGACCTTGTTTTGAAAGAAGACGGCCAAGAATACGCTCAAGTATCTCTATGTCAGCAGGCCCACATTGCCGTGCGAAGTTCATAGACGGAACCGAACGAACCTGTCACATAAGAGGTACGATGCAGAAAAAGGTTTATATGAGTGCTGGTGACATTGTTCTAGTCGGACACAAGGATTATCAAGGTAGCAAAGCTGACATTATCCTTAAGTACATGCTTGATGAAGTCCGTACGCTTAAGTCCATCGGTGCGCTTCCTGATAATTTTCGTCTTAGCGAAGGGATTATTGCTGGAGATGTTGATGAGGAAGATGAAGATGCTTCTGTTGATATTGGGAATGATGTTGATGTGGAAGATGAAGATGTTTATTATGGTTGTACTGGTTATGGTCTTGATGAGGATTGAGGAAGATGATTACTGCAGTAATAAATTTACAAGCTTTTAATTTTTATACATCTGTGTAAGTACTATGCGTGATTGTTATCTAATGTCAATGTGTTATTCTATTTACTTTCTATCTAGTGGTAATTGGTAAATCTATGAATGTTATATCTTCTCTGCTATTTCTATATATATGTTAAAGTCAAAAACAAAAATCTTTGGATTTGAGGATTTGAGAAAAGAAGACCCACCTTGGGGATATATTATATATGTACTATTTTTCTTTTGTGACACTGATAATGTTAGATATTGGGTCAATGATATTTGATGATGACGGCCATTTGTGGAAACTATCTCGGCCATGGTTTTACGTCGATAAAATTAGTAGCCCAATGGGAATTGTTAAGAAGGGACTTAATCCACCAAGCCCACAAAACATACAACCATTATATGATTCAATTTTTTCAATTATTTTCTGTTCGTATAATATACAATTCATGGTCCCATAAATAAATTTTATTATTCGCTTCTGATATGTGACAATAACGACATTTTGTTGTTATATAAACTTGAAAACATGACTCAGGAAAAAAAACAAGAAAAAAAACATACATTACTCATTTAACAGAACAAGGTCATATCACTTTGGATAGAGTATTTAACTATCTACTTGGATTGAAATAGACCTCACTTTTGATTTGAGCCATGCGTTCGTTCCAGTTGGAATTTTTAAATTCCCCAAATTAAATTCAAATGATTTCAAATAGAAACTGACCGTTGGTTAGATACCGTACACGTGGTATAGTACGGTGTCATCTACTGTTGGCAATCATTTTTTTAATTAGACAATCATGAGACAGAGAGGATACGTGAATTGTGATGTTACGTTTTGTTACAATTTTACTTGTAGAGATGATTTTTGTGTTGCAATTTTACAAGGTACAAACGAAATTCATAATGATGAGTTATACTGTACTTAAGGAAACTAACCTTTTGTTGAAAAAAAAATTATACTGCTCTTATATATGGATTAATGGATATGTAACCAAAAAATAATAATATAGTATAGAAATAAATCAATAGTAGAGATTAGAGAAAGGGCAAGAGTTTATCTAAAGAATCCTCGTGCACCAAGAATCTAGTCCACTAATTATGGTATCATTCTTCTCCTCTAACCTCAAAATTATGTCTGTATCTTTCTTTAATTAAAGACAGGTTGGACATTAACAAACAAATAAATGGTATTTAAAATATAATAATTAATTAATACTATAATAAATCTATGAATATATTATAAAAAAACAAAAAAGACTTTCTTCTCTATATCACATGAAGAAAGTTCAGTTCTGTTTCCGCCATGTCTATCTGAAGCAATGCACGTAGCCTCCTCTCCTAAAAAATTCAATAAAACCATCAGAGATCTCTCTCTTTCTCTTCCTTATCTTCTTTTTTTCCCATAAAATATATATATTTGATTATATAATAAACTCTCAAGTTCATCAAAGTGTTTCCATAATCTGTTCTTGTCTTCTTTTTTTTTTCTCTATTGTTGGATTTCCTCAGATCCCAAACTTGTGTTTTATTTTGTTGGTTCATTTTTTTACCATATATATAAAGCTAAACCTGAGGAATTATTTATATATATATAATTTTAATCCCATAACAAAAAATAAAAATAATATATAAGTGGGTGATAATTACTAATGATCAAGTAAGTATCGAAAGAGAGGTGTTTTGCTCATTCTATCGCCAGGTGTTAGTTTAGTTCCTTCCCTATCCTTTTTTAATCGCTGGTGAGAGGAGAGAGTACTTAATGAGCAAAAAAGAGTGTAGATTTCCAGATCTAGTGAGGTCGTGGTCATGAGATTTTTGTGAGAACGGAAAAAGCTCTTTTGTCGTTTTGCTCTTTTGCTCCTTTCTTTGTTGCTGTGAAGTCCCAGAGACAACACTCTTGTCGGGAACTTGTTTGAGATTTTCAAAATTTACAAGAAGAAGAAAGAAAAATGGGTCACTACGCAGCTGTGTGGGATCATAAAGCAGCTACTGAGATTACCAAAGATTGGAATGGCATTGACCAAGTCGTTCTCAGAAACCCACATGGAGCTTCCGCAAAGGTACCCACTTTGATTTTCTTTTAAACAACCTCCTCTTGTCTCTCCTCAATGTGTTGTGGGTTTGATTCTGTAGATTAGTTTACATGGAGGACAAGTGGTTTCATGGAGGAATGACCAAGGCGAAGAGCTTCTTTTCACCAGCAACAAGGTATGTTTGTAGGCTAAATTCCCTCAAGCATAGCCAAGAAGAAGGAACCTAAAAATCTCAACTTTTACAATTGTAAATTGTTTAGGCTATATTCAAACCCCCAAAATCAATGCGTGGAGGGATTCAGATTTGTTATCCTCAGGTAATTTAAGTTTGTTTTGGTTAGTGCTCTCATTGTTGGATCTTTTTGATTGAACATTGTGATTGAGTTTTGTGTGTGTGTGTGTGTTTGAAGTTTGGAGATTGTGGATTACTGGATCAACATGGATTTGCAAGGAACAAAATCTGGGTAATCGATGAGAATCCACCTCCTCTTCACTCAAACGAATCCTTCGGAAAATCATTTGTTGATCTTCTTCTCAAACCATCAGAAGAGGACTTGAAGCAATGGCCTCACAGGTAAAAGCATTATCATCACTTGCTTTTTATGTTCTTTCTCTTTACAGATTCTATATTCCGTGTTTCTTTGTTTCCCTTTGCAGTTTCGAGTTCCGTCTTCGGGTTTCACTTGCCATAGCTGGCGACTTAACATTGATCTCTCGTGTTAGAAACATCAATGGCAAGCCCTTTAGCTTCTCATTTGCCTATCATACTTACCTCTCTGTCTCAGATATAAGGTATTTACTCGTTATATAGACATCATCATCAGCTAAAGATTCTGTGTTTTGGTGAAATCGTTCATCATAACAAAAAACATGTTCACTTTTGTGGTTAATAGTGAAGTGCGGATTGAAGGGTTAGAGACATTGGACTACTTGGACAACCTCAGCAAAAGGGAGCTTTTGACAGAACAAGGCGACGCAATAACCTTTGAATCTGAGGTAAAGGTTCTGCCAATATAGATGGCGAAGAACAAAGTTATCTTCGGTTAACTCATATCAGAATGTTTCATTTGATTCAGATAGACCGGACTTACCTTAGATCGCCCAAGGTGGTAGCAGTTCTTGATCACGAACGGAAAAGAACATATGTTATCGGAAAGGAAGGACTTCCAGATACCGGTAAAGAATCAGACAACATTTTGTGTTTTGGTTTCTAATGCGTACATGCTATGGTTGTATTAATTATGATGGTGATGATGCAGTGGTATGGAATCCATGGGAGAAGAAATCGAAAAGCATGGCGGATTTTGGGGACGATGAGTACAAAAGCATGCTCTGTGTGGATGGTGCAGCAATTGAGAGACCTATCACTTTGAAGCCAGGAGAAGAATGGACCGGCCGGCTTATGTTAACCGCTGTTAAGTCCAGTTTCTGCATTGATCAACTTGAACTACAGAGCAAAGGATTCTGATTCTGACTCTTATAGAATCTCATCCTGAGGAATATTATGCTTATTCCATTGCAAGTCTCTGCAGTTTTTTTGTACTGCAACAATGGAAGAGCAGAATCATCGTTTTTATTCTCTTTTCTTTGCATGTTTGTTCTCATTTTCTCAGTAGAGAAGTTTATATAATCCGGTGATTTCTCAGACCGGTCGGTGATGTAGTGACAAAAAAAAGCCTATGTTTTTTTCTCTCGGCAACGGCTAATGCATGAATATATGAGACTTGTGACCAATCTAGCTTTCGGTTCAACTCGAATTTATACTGCCGTTTAAATTTCCTCGGTTTAATTAGGATTCGCATATTCACCAAAAAACAGCATGACTTTGCAAGTTTGAATTACTAACTTTCAGGTTGGGAAAATCAGCAGCAACATTTAACAAACTCACTGAGTAAAGGATTCACATATTAACCAAAAACAAGATAACTTTTGAGTTTGGGACAGTTAGCAGCAAAATTTAACGAGCTCATTGACAAAAATCTTGGGACATTTTCGTTTTCCTCTAGCTCTGAAGTTTATGCAGCTCGACGATACTCTAGCTGTTTGATGTTTTCTTTAAGTACCTTCAAATCAAAAAGCAGAACCAAAAATTTAGAAACAAAATACTCTTCAATGGTGGGAAAGGGAGACCTTATAATGATTCAGAACTCCATTGTTACCTCGCGTATTCTCTCTGCAATCGCCTTGCAACCTTCAGAAGCCAACGCAAACACCGTTTCAAATGTTTCCATCGGTAACTTTGCATCCATCTACACATTTTAACCCAATACATAAACACGTCAACAAACCAATTTGATTGCGGATGTACTAGAAGTATGATATGAGAGAGAAGAATATGAACCTGAAGGAGAGTCACTTTGTCTAACTTAGGTAGAATGCCGACGGTTACATCGGCTCCTCCAGCGCTATCTTCGACATAGTTAAGATCAAGAAGTGGAGTACTGTTTAAGTATCCAGCGCTGCAGGAAACAGCAAGATCACGCATTGGAATCCCAGCGTCTGCAAGAGCTAGAGTCGCAGCATTGATACAAGCTGATCTTGTTCCTGATTACAGAAGAACATAACGTTAATGAAAGATCCAGAGATTAAGAAAAAGAGGGGCTTTACAACTAGAGAGAGCCTGTTTGCAGAAAAGTACCTCCATCAGCTTGTAGAACCTGAAGGAAAATGTCAATCTGCAGAAAAAGAAACAATCCATCAAGAAACAAGCGAAAACAAAGATATCTATCGAAAATTCAATATTCTCTTGACAATTTTGGTTTCAATTTCACAGGAAAGTAAAAAGGTAAACCTGAGTTTGAGGCAACAATTCGGTTAATATGCACGCTTCCATTGTCTGACGGATAACAAGAGATAACTCTGTTGATCGCCTGACCATACACAACACAACAATTCAATATTTATGATTATTTGCAAGAACAAGTTGGAGTCTTTTAGACGCATAGTAAAATGATAACCTGTCAGTTTTCTGTCTTCTACGATCACCCGTACTAAAATGAGCCATACTGTACTCACACAGCACCTACAAAAATACACAATAAGAGCGACGAATCCATAAGTGTTCAAATCCACAAAGCTTTTTCCCAAGAAGAATATACACAAAAAAGTATCAAAACATATACACATACCAATGCATGGCCATTCTTTTGTTGGCTCTTGTTTTGAATCTGAGGGAGCACAGAGATACAATTAAACACAGACAAAACAAACTCAATCCGCTTAATTCACTGACTCATACAATACAAAGAACTAGAAAGAACAAACGAAAAAGTTCGAGTTTTTATTCATGGAAATGCCAAATTAGAACTGCAATTACTTTAGTTCATGTGAGAGTACCTGTCTTGGGCCATAAACAGCTGCAATTACTTTGGTATTACCCATCTCGAAAACAGCAGAGCTATATAACAACACAAGACCAAAAAAGTTTGAGTTTTTATTAATGCAAGTGCCAAATTAGAACAGAGATGAAGATAGTAAGTTCAGTGTTTACCCGTCAGCCTTGGGAACCACTCCAATTTCAGCTACGATTTGCCTCAGCTGAGATTTTATTACAAAAGCATCAATAAGCGTTAAGAGAGATTGACTAGTGAAGGCTGATGACAAAGACAATAGATAGAGACACAAAGATCACCTCGTTGAATCGGCGACCATCTAATCGAAGACCTTCAGGGTTTACGTACTCCATTGTTGTGAATTCACTGAAAGACAGAGACCGAACAAGTTCGATACTTTCAGTTTTCCGATACAGAGAACCAACAAAATCTGAAAGAAGCTGAGAGAGAGAGAGAGAGAGGAGAAGACGAGAGATACCTAAGTCGAAGTTCGCGGCGGCGATATGTCGGAGGTTTATGGACGGCGTCGACGAGAGAACTCTCAAGGAGTGAAACCAAAGAATTAGGGCTTTTGGTTTTGTTTTGTGAATTAGTTCAGATTTTAAGGGTATAAGCGTAAAAGCCATATACTACATTAAGGACCGTTTGGCTGTAGCCGTAGGTGCATACTCGAATTTTTAAGAAATTGTTTGATTTTGGCTACCAACAACAATCAATTTAGTGAGACATATATACGATGTTATTGGATTGATGATTTCTGTTCTATTTGAAGCGAATCAGAGTTAAATAAAAAAAGTGTGTAATTTGATTCAATATGTTTAATTCCTTTTCAACCTTTTATAGATTTTAATAGTGTTTAATTGTAAAAGTTGTGAAAAATAAAATGTTGATTTTAGGTAACAAGTTCACTATCAATATTCAAGCTCTTCCCATTTTCGCTCAACCTTATAACATGTCTGCTTAGTGCTTAGAATTGCCAAATTAGGCTAAGCTAATCCATACCAAATTGAAAGCATGCATGGCCAGCAAAAACTATTTCAATACAAACCAAATACAAGACACAACTGAATCTGGTTTTGTCTTTCCATACGACTAATATCCGAACAAAGTGCAACGCGCGTCAAAAAAAAGTTGGATTAGAATATCTGGTCTCTCGGCTCTCGCTTATTTGCAAATACTTAAAAGCAAAGATACGAAATTACGAATCAAAACAAAACTGAAAATGGGATCCAGTCATCCTATATCCACTGATCATCGATCTCCAAAATGCCCTGCGACTAACCTAAGTCAAAAAGAAAATTCAAGATCCTGTTTGAATATCAAGATGTGCATTCATTGTAGAACAACTTTGATGTAAAATGTTAGTTTTGTGTATTGATAATCTGATATGTAGATTCATTGCTAATAAAATGATATCGACGTGTCGGGATATGCGTGTGTAGTGCAGATAATGAATTGAAAGTGGGGAGTCTAGTGACGTATATGAAAATGACGGGCTCGTGACGGAGGAGATGATGGAATAATTAGTAAGATTTTTCTTCTTCTGTATATGTATGTAGTAAAAGGCATACAAAACGAGATTAGACATTTCAAGACATGCTTTCTAACTCGTACCTACTACGACTATGGTCCTAAAGTCCTAACGAGTGGCATGCAATTTATAGTTCCAAATGTCATATTATATCGTTTGACTATTATATTGTATGGTCTCACGACTCTCACCAAGATGTACAAGGCTAATCCCAAGTACCAAGTTCTTAAAAATTTGAAATCACATGTAATGTAAGTAGTAGAATTTTAGTTTTAGGAAATAAGGATTTTTAGTTTGTCGGATTATATTATGGATTTTCGTATTTTCTAACGATTTTTTTCCCCGACCAATTCTAGTCAAAGCTCAATCAAAACATAAGTAAATCCAATCTAGTTACCTTTTTCTTGTTTCTGACAAGATACATTAAATATCAGAGGGAGGTAGTGACTTGGTCTCCAAGCGAAAGATCGTTGGTCTCGAAGCAAAAAGATCATAAATTTCCAAAATAAAAAATACATTTATAATCAACACGAGATTATATTACTCTTTTTAAACACATCATCATATTCATTACCATTACAATTTTTATTGCGAGTGACATCCTCGTGACCAATCTCACACGAGAGGGCCCCTACTCTCTGGCGCGTGAGTAATTTGAACAATCAGAGTGCGCGTGGAAGAATTAAAATTGCTTGGAGACCAAGCTATTAGAATAAGACAAAGGCGCTACTTTCGGTACGGTAACTAACACGTGTCAGATATCTAACGTCTCAATCTGAGATGCGGAAAGCCGTTTTGGATCCCCGATGGCCGCCAGGAACCGCCTTAACCCTCCTCATTTTAATCTTGCTAATACCGGTTTGCCATAACTCTGTGAACCGAATAAAATTTAACGAAAAATGATTTTAAATCAAATCTGATTTCACTGGTTTTAGTTTGAATTTCATTCGAAGTAAATTGAGCTGAATCAGTTTTGTTTTTTTTTTTTTTTTTTTTTTTTTTTTTTTTTGTCAACCAACACCATAATAAGGTGATAAGTTGGTTGGAAAGATATAATTCTCTGATGGGTATCCAACTGACGGATCTCGACCCATATGAGAGAACAAGAGGCCTCATGCTCTACCTCTTTTAGCTAAGGTATCGGCACGAACATTATTAGTACGCGGAATATAAAAAAGGCTAAAACTAATAAACCGAGATCTAAGGGATCTAAAGCTTTCTATTTCCATTTTGAAGGATGGCCAGTCGTCGGGATCTTCAATCATCCTCACCAAATTCGAATAATCTGTTTCAAATTGGATAGATATTTTTTGACATTCCGATAAGCAGTCCATTGCCGAAATAAAGCTTTCAAACTCAATGTAGAAGGCCGAAAGGTAGTTTGTTTAAATGTTCTGTTGATTGAGTCATATCGAGTATTGTTAAACCTGTTTGAACGCGCATTAATTTCTCTCGTACAGTTAAACAAAAACACAGAAAAAAATTTAATAAAAATTAAATATTTGGAAAATTACAGTATAAAAAGTAGAAAGGAAAAAAAAAAATATGGAAATAATAAATAGTCATGACTAAATATATTTAAAGAAGACGTTCCTAAGAAACGGCGATTCTTCTTTAGTATTTTGACTCTTCTCTTTCTCTCTACAACTCAAAAACAGTGAAAAAACAAAAATAAAATCATCTTTACTCTCTCTCTCGTTGGTAAACAGAGATGGAGAGACGAACAAGAAGAGTAAAGTTCACAGAGCATCGTACGGTCACACCCGTGCCAGCTAAGCCATCTAACGGCTCTCCGAGAGTGGTCCGAATCACTTTCACTGACCCTTTCGCCACTGACTCATCTAGCGACGACGAGGACGACGACAACAACAACAACGTCACGGTGGCTCATCCGACTCCGAGAGTGAAACGGTACGTGGAGGAGATTAGGTTCGGTGAAAGAGTATCCTCCTCCTCCTCCGTCGCAGCCGCGGCGAGGAAAGCTAAGTGCAAGGCGGGGAAAGGCGGCGGAGAAAGAAGAAACGATGACGTGTCAAGAAAGTACAGAGGCGTGAGGATGAGACCGTGGGGGAAATTCGCGGCGGAGATTAGGGATCCGTCGAGCCGTTCTCGGATTTGGTTAGGGACTTTTGCCACGGCGGAGGAAGCTGCTTTGGTTTACGACCGTGCCGCGATTCATCTCAGAGGTCATAACGCGCAGACCAACTTCCTAACTCCACCTCCTTCGCCGCTCATCGATCTAGCCACGGTTTCCGCCTGCGAAGAGCCTCGCCAGAGCCTCCGCTCTCCGACTTCTGTTCTTCGGTTCAACGTCAACGACGAAACAGAGTATCGAACCGAGCTGGAGATGGAACCAATCGAGCTCGAGTCTCCGGCCGTCGTCGAAGAATCTCGTCAGAGTTTGTTTCCGGATCCGTACTCGTTGCCGGATTTGTGTCTCGCCGGCGAGTATTTCTGGGATTCGGAAATTCCTCCAGAGCCTTTGTTTGCTGACGATGACGTAACCGGAATCCATAAACCGTTCCCGATTCCGAAAGAAGAGAACGAACCGGAAGATTTCTCCTTCGGTTTGATCGAAGATTTCGATGCGTCTCCATGGGATGTCGACAATTTCTTCGAGCCTGATTAATTAACAAAAAAATAAAAATAAAGGCTCTGAGATTTTTGTGGAGATGATGATGACGCGGATGCGTCTTGACCGTTGGTTTGTCTTTTCTGTTTTTTGACGTGGACGGTTCTGATCGGCTGGAGCGCGAGAGAATAGCTCTATTTAATTTATTTGTGGGTAAATATTTTAAAAGTACTTTAGTTAAGATAAAAATGTCAGTGTTTATGAAGGTTTTTTGGCTCCTAATGTGCAACAGTTTCGTTATTTGCTCTACTCTCGGAGATTTGTCTCGACGTGAGGAAGCAGTATATACGAAGTGTTTATAATGTCTATATTAATAATATTTTTCATTAAATGTAAATCTTTTATCTTTTCCTTTTGTTATTTCGCACCTTCAATTTCAATGAATCTTTCTAATAGAATTATGTGACAAATGACAAGTCTTGTGATAAAATAAATCTCTTTTTCAGAATTTTCACATATGAATAATGAATAATAGTTTTAAATAAAAATGAATAGTCTAAAAGTTTGTTTCAAACTGTAAATTAATCTTTTCCCTCCAAACATAGTATTAAATTCGAATGCCGGTCCAGTAATATTAAAAGCATAGTTTGAACGGGTTAAACTAATATATAGTCAAAATTTTACCAGATGTCATATGATTTATCTAAATAAAGATTTGAGTGGGTGTGGTGTGAAGTGAGAGGATTCAAAGTATATAGCCGAGAGACATGTTCTCGTGTCTGGTGTTGTTTTCCACTTAAGTATCAAAGCCCATTCATGTGAAGAACCAGACCATTGAATCCTATATTAGGCCTACCAAATGCGCCTCCACTTATACAAATCGTCCTTCACGTTTTCAAAATTCACCATAAAAGAAAACCGCAGTACTTGTACTTCATTTTCTTTTCATATATTATATATAATAAGCGTATTATATGCATTATTTGCATTCTATCAAAACTTGGTCGAGGTCTACGTGAAGAACTAGACAAATGAAGTTTGGTATATATCAATTTTTGAAGGACAAAGTGTATTTGTCTTCTAATTAGTTGGCTGTTTTCTATTTTGTACTGTCCATGCGGTTGAGACAAAGGTTTTGAAACCTAGGGTTTATGGCCATTTTGATCAAAATTTTTGTTCAGTACTAGTAATTATTATTCTTGTATATACATAAACGAGTCTCGTGATGAAAATTTTGATCATATTAAAGAAATAATAAGAGAACGTGTTGTCAAATTTGATTGTAGTTCCTAGCTTCACTCTTTTTCTTACTCAATCATTATACACTAGATTATACTTTTTCCCTTTTAATTAGCGATATTGTTTGGATTAAAAATTCTCCTAACACTATAACAAACCAAAAACTCAATAAAAAGTTAAAACATAAGAGCGACACAAAACAACTCTGGTCTTCCCGAGGTCAATAATTTGACCAACTCGATAATTTTTTTTTATAGATTTGCATCATTTGATATTGAACCTCGGAGTGGGAAAACTAATGTAAGTCTCCTAGTCATTCAGAAGCTTCCTCTCATAGTACTCCGTTCTAAACTCAATACAACTGCATATGGTGCGAAAAGAAATAATATACGTATGCTTATTTCTTCTGTTACAAACGGTGAAATTAGAATTGCAACTTATATCTTACACAAGTAAGCACTACCAAATGTTAAAAAGGAAGTAAGCGCTACCACGCCAAAGATAAAAAAAAAAGGAGAAATAAAACGACTAAATTATAGCCACAATGGTGAATAAAACATTGAATATCCTCTGACCGGCGAACTAAATTATTCGTGGTTTGAGTCCATAAACAAGTTTTACCAATATTACAAGTAGACTTGCCGAATCCCAAAGAATATGCAAAAACAAAATATAGAGATGCACACAGTCAGAACTAACCACTTGCAAGTTGCAACACACATGTAAAGCATCGGAGCATTTAATGCCTGGGGCTTGGACCGACCATATGGAGAAAAGGAACAAGATTCAAGAAACAAAAGGAAATAGTTATAGTTACTGATACAAAATTCAAATTTTAGCCAATTATAGTTCTGCATTTCAATTCAAACTGGACAGATATTTGTCTGAGAGGATTTAACTGTCACAAACTACTGAGAATTATGATGAGAGGTGATATGAACCACAGCATAACTAAAACGATTTAAAAAATCTGATAAAAATATACTACGTTTTAGTTTGGCTATAATCATTATTTTTTTTGTAAAACACGTTATGGTTCAAGCTTTATAGTTTAAGATAAATAATAACAAAAAATCAGACCAAAATCTTTTTGAACCAATTGTATAATTAAAAAACATGTTCATAATAAGTTTGAGTACATACATATCTGGATGAAAATGAGAAAAAAAGCATTCAAACTCTTTACCAAAAAAAAAAAAGCATTCAAACTAAATGAGGGCACGATTCAGTTTCTTAATGAGCTTTGTAATCGAACAAGTTTAACTCGGATGGTTTGGCTAATTCTAAAAAAGATACAATTTTGTAAATCATCTGGAACAAATATTAGATTCAAACGAGTAGAATAAAATGAATAGGTGGGTCTAAGCCCATATAGTGAACACGAGTTAGTCAAAGATTGGGCCACAAGAGATTGAGAGGTGAAGCAAGTTGGCCAGTGGCCACAATCTAATCTACCGTGGGCCCCAATAAGATATTTCAACCCCTCTGAAGAAGCCTTTATAAAGTTGTTGCCGTTTACTCTACTCTTATTTATTTTGTTTTTAGGTCAAAAAAGATTAAATAAAGTGCGATTTACTACAAAAAGAATAAAATAAAAATTCAACAAAGCAGGTCAATGATAAAAGAACCAAAAGAGCTTAATAATGTTGCCAGGTCAGTCTTCATTTTTGTATTTTTGTTGAAGTAGAAATCCATTTTCTTAATTGCTATAGTTTAATCTCGAATGAAAATTATTTTCTAATACGAACTTTGTGTGAATAAACAATATGAAAAATTTCTGTAAAAAAATATCAAAAAGTTTTATGATAAACATAAATATAGCAAATTTAATATCAACACTACAAGGAAAATATTAAAAAATTATGTAAATAATAAAATCTAAAAAATTATGTAAAATTAACTGAAAACATAAAGAACTGTGGATAAGGAAAAAACAAAAAAAAGAAGATTTAACAGGTAATATTATGTAATTGAATAATGACAATAAATAATAATTAAGTTATAAATAATTTAAAATTTATAGATGAAAAACTGTGAATTTTTTTATACCGAATAAATTTCGCGAAATAGAGAAAATACAATTAATCTGAAAAGGATGACTATGGTAGAAGATTAAATGGTGATGCAATGCAAAGCTAAGTGACCAGAGGTGAGGCGATTCAACTGTGTTTACACCAACACAAACACAGTTGAATCGCTTCACCTCTGGTCACATAGCTTTGCATTGCATCACCATTTAATCTTCTACCATAGCCATCCTTTTCAAATTAATTATATTTTCTCTATTTAATCTTCTACCATAGCCAGAAACTTAGTCATGAGAATCAGTATCCTCCTCTCCTCTCTGCTCTTGCGCAAACCCAACTGCTGACAGGTCTTGCCAAGACAATAGGGATGAGGCTCTAGAAACCTATTTGTTTCAACTTGATGCCTTGGGTCTGGCTCTTGCTCTTGCTCTTGGTCAAACAGGTGTGGACAAACCCACAGTGGGATTCTCTCACGCACTCTCTCAAGATTCGAGCATACAGTGATTCCAAACCTAGTTCGTGCTTCGTCTACATCAAGCTTAGGCATTGCAAATAAAACACGGCTGCCTCTGCTTCTCAAAGAAGAGGCAACCCTAAAGATCATGTCCCAGTCTTGTGCCAATTTTGTGACGATCACCAATCTGGATTGGTTGTACTTGTCATTTGAAGCCATCAAGCAAAGACTCACTAACATCAAAAGAACTCTTTCATTTGGATTCCCTTTCATTGTCTTAAAACCGTAGAATCCATCGTACATAACATATGCATCCATAAGTTCTTCCGAGAATAGATCCTCATCACCATAAACCTTAAGACGAGGATTATATAAATGTGCCTTACAAAGAGATGAAGAGAGAGAACGACAAACTAGATGAGGCTCCTCCTTATAGTTATCCGGGAGCCAAGCGTCTGCATTCCATAAGATGATTGTCTGACGCACTGCAGGTTTCACAAAACGGACAATCATTTAAAACTTTACATGGACGATTAGATGATCAGGTGAAGGAGACAAAGAGGGGGGAGGGGAGAAAGAGATCTTACCGGTGAAACGTCTTGTGGGCGGCATGGTTCTGACGTCGGAGGCAGAAATCGAGAAGGGAGAAGCTGTGTTTTATACTATTAAGGGGAGAAGCTAGTCAGAGCATAATTATCTTATAGTCTCTAAAAATGGGATTCTAATAGAGTTCAATATAAACATGAGTTTTTAATAATTTAATTAAATTAAAAAAGATTAACCAATAGTTACAAGACAGCCTTAGAGTTTTCCAATTGTCTGATGAGTTCACGGCCGTTAAGTTTTGGTGGTCTACTAATCTTCTTACATTTCATTCTTCTATTTGATTTATTTTATACTAGTTAATATAGACGACACTGTCATCTCATAAACTCCAAACTCATCCACATCATAATACATTAAAAATCCAATTCAAGGTTTACAAACGTGCCAACACTCTTTATCGTTACTACTTATCCTACCAAAACCCATTATAAAGTAAAAACCTATGATGACCTGAAAAATCTCAGTTAACAGTGAAACACCATGACTTTACTCTTGAATTTCATCTTTTATTCAGAACGCCAATTTAGGATCCACAACTCCTGAAGCATTCCCTTCACCAGTTAAAAGCTGTTCAGGATCCTGATAGAGATAGACACAGCATACAACTATCGTTTAGTGTTCCTCCATTGATGGCAAAAGCTTACTAGTCTAGGACTATTTACATACCTCCATTCCCCATTTGATGTAATCTGGAGATTCACACGCCTTATATTCATCTACCAAGCTCTCAATGATGTCCCTTGCTTCATCAAACTCTGAAAGATCATTGTCCTGTCCATATCCACATATATATTCTCATAATTAATAGCCAAAGCTTTGGTGCACTAAACATAAAACCCCAACAAAGGCAGGACATTTAAGCGGTCGGTCAAACTTACAGCAAACATGGGAAACTTTCGGTAATTGTCAAGAAAAGCTTGCTTCTTCCTCAATTTCTCATATTGGCTCAAACATTTGCTGAAAAGGTGCCTGATACTAGTGTGGCTTGCTAACATAAGACCACTGACCTGCAATTGCAGATACACCACTAAAGTAAGAGTCTTCATGTACTGGCAGCCTAAGATTTATATATAGAACAACGAAATATTACCCTATGTGCAGTTTGAACATAAGGGGACTTCTTGGAAAGTGCAACCTGTCGAGAAAAAAAATTGTGATGCAAGTCCATGTTCAAGTCAAAAGCAATAACTGTTTGCAGACACAGTTTGGTTAGAACCTGTATGCTTGCAGGTCCCCACTCAATGAAGTTAACAAGCTTCCTTTCTCGTATCCTCTGCAAACTCTCATGCACCTAGTACCAAGTAGTGAAACAAACAGAGCAGATCACATCAACAAGACAGAATCAACCGGTTCATCCTCGGTATATTGACAAGAAAATTGTACCTGAGTAGGATCGACTTCTCCCTGAATTATATTCAATATTGATATATATTTTGCCTGACTAGCTTCTTTGTTTCTAGCATAAGACGACACCATGACATTTTTTGTCTGCGAATTCAATCATGTTAAAAGACATCCGATTCAAGTTTCGAGAAAAGGAAGGAAAAAGCAAACAGCTCACCTGTAGAAGCCTTCTCATAACATCCAGCACAGTAGTTTTACGAATAACATTTGCCTGACAAAAAAAGAGAGAGCATGAAACCAATAATATGGAACATTGCATACTTATGTGGCTCTAAAGAAGATGCAAGATACGATAGTAGACTCCCACATAAACGGATTCGTGACTGATGGTCTCAATTATTAAACAAGAGAGAAATCTCACCTGGCGCTCGACAGTCAACGGAGTATATCCTGTCATGAGGAAGTGACACCTTGGTGTTGGTATCAAAGATGCTAGCAAGCCAACCAAGTCATTATTCATGTATCCTGGATAACGCAATGTTGTTGTGCTAGCAGACATGACAGTTGACACTAAGGAATTCGTTTGAGCAAAGGTAGGATTGGTCAGATGCAGGCGCTCCACAGCTATTCTATTAAGTGCAGTGTTGTCAAGGACAACAACGCAATCAGCATTTAAGGTAAGTCGCTTGAGTGTCAAGAGTGAGTTGTAGGGCTGGACAACTACGTCACTTGTTTCCATCTGATTGGGGAAGACACTGTATGTCTGAACCAACTTCTTGCTGTAGCGATCATTCAAAGTCTCCAATAGATAAGAGCCCATACCTTGATGCGGAAAAAAAAAAAAAGAGAGTCGTTCAGACTAGAAGAAGGAGTGAATAAAAACATGAGAAAGCTAGCTCTGGAAATGCCTATATGCCAAGTCCCACAACAACACTTATCATTTAGCCAAACTAAACACGATGGAGGTAGGTCGTCCTCAAGGCTAAAGTGAAATAGGGGTTTCGAAAAACGCTTAATAAGTCATAACTTGATGCGAACAGAACAAAAACAGTCATTGACACTAGAAGAAGCAGAACTCAGAAATGACTACATGTGTATTCTCATAACATGAGTTATCAGTAAGCAAACGCATCTCAAAAATAAAAAGAGAACCTGAGCCAGTTCCTCCAGCAATGGAGTGGCAAAGAACAAATCCCTCAAGGCTGTCACTTCCATCAGCTTCTCGATCAATCATGTCCATGATTTCCTCTTCAACACCTTTCCCCTGGGCAAAAGAGAAGAAAGACATGAGAAATCAATCATCATAGATAACGAAGCATGCTTTAATGAAAAGAAGAAGCAGAAACCTGGTGATATCCACTGGCCCAGTTATTGCCAGCACCACCACCGTGGTCGGAAACGAAGATGTTCTCATGATTGTAAAGATTCCGGTATTCCCCATTCTGAATGCCATTGATAACTCTGGGCTCCAAATCAATGAGGAGAGCTCGAGGTATGTAGTGTTGATCATCCGCTTGGTAAAAAAACACATCTTTTCGATCACCTCCCTACCACCATGACAATAACAAACCCTTAATTAAGAGTAAACCAACAATCCCACTGACCAACCCAAACCAGATTGTACCGGCTATGCTACTCAATTAACAATTAGAGAGGGAGTGAGAGAGAGAGGAAGGACCTGAGTAGCGAAGTCCTCGAGGATACCATCTTTACTGATCCCGTGCTCGAGGCAAAGCTGTTTCCAGAACTCCATCCCGATCTGGTTCCCACATTGTCCCACTTGCAGCGTGATTATCTCCCGAGGCATCTTCTTATCTACCTTTCTCTATCTCTCTATGAATTCAGAAAACTAGGGTTTTCAGAGAGAGACTGTCTTAAGGAGAGGAGATGAAATGATTAAAATTAGCTCTCTGGCGCGGATCCCTTTTTAAAAGTCGACTCCAAATGATAAATTTAATTTAACTTTTGTAATCATAAACTTACTTACCAAAAACCTGCTGAGTCACACTCTGCTGTGTGGCTCGGTCAAGACTTTAGGGATCCACCACATCTTTCGGGCATAGTCCTGTTACCTAACCCACACTACACTACTGTCTCAGCTTTCTACTAACCTGCGCTCTCAGTGTTCTCTTCGCTATTCACTTTGGGCCTACTATCGGCCCAACGTTTCTCTATTCTCTCGGCCCTTTAGAATTTTGCTGCTCAAGGAATCTTCCTTTTCCCAAACTGATTTTGGCATAAACAAATTTTGCTTCTTAATTAAACCGTCAGAAGGAAAAGCATATTGGTCAGTCTCTGAACTCGATTCAGCAATAGTCATATATATATGTTCATGATATAGATGCTAAGCCATCTATATGAAGGGCAGTCTATTTCTACACAATTGATTTACTACTCTTATCATTTGCCGCCACAATTGATTCTCCATGTGTACAAATATGCTTCATTTTACCTGATTTTGTCACTGTATTATAGATCGGATGCGGGTTGGTGACTTTGCTCTTGAACCATTTATTTTTCTCCTTAAACGCGCACGAGGATGATTGCTTATGGCTGTAGTGGCAAGATAGGCAAATAATAATATGCAAAACTCAAGCCGTCAAGCGTATTAAAATATACATGATTAACATAAGACCACAGTTAATAATATGCAAAACTCAAGCCGTCAAACGATTTTTTTCGAATGTCCATGCGTATTTTTTTCTTACTTTTTTTTTCTGTTACCTCTTTACGCCATTTGACTTCCGTTGAACTTGAAACCAAGAGAGAGGTAGATAATGATCGGGATGTGTTATTACATATACCACATCGAACTTGTATCAAATAAATGCATTAGTATTTTCAGAAATTTGGTGAATGAAAAATTAATTAAAGAAGCTGAAACTAGTAATGAGAGGGATAAAGGAGACAACAAAGAATGCTTTGAGACGTCAGGCAAAACGAAGAATATAATATATCTTAAATTAGGGGAATGTTATGGTAAAAAGTACAAGGATTATATTTTTTTTTTCATTTTTTCAGTTTCACCAAAACTCAAAGCTGGTTAACAAGTCTGGCTGATAATCTGTGAGTTGAATGTAAAAATATTCCGTGAGTAGTTAAATATATAAACAAACAATTTCATCAGCTTGTTTAATTAACTCTTTTAAAAAAAGATTCATATCTTTTCATGTAACAAACTCGTAATCTAATTCTGTATACATTTTTCTTTCTTTTTCTTTTTATCAATGTTAAAACAATAGTCGGGATATTATAAGTAACTAATCGCCAATGCTGCAAAAGAAAAAGGAGTTATTTAATCCTCAAAAACGGAAACAAATATCGCCAGCTCGGATGTTATAAGACCATACGACCAAAAAACAAAAACTAAAGGAAGAAAACAAAAACCTTAAAACAGTTTAAATAAAAGACACTCACATTGTCAGAAACCTACATCGAGAAACACACTTCCACACACACACCATTCATGAAAAACACCACAGACAAGACTAAGAAGATGGTTGATGATCATGACAATGATCGTATGTTGTGGGATTGTGGAAGTCCACTCTATGATTCCTACGAGCTCGTCTCTCTCACTCACATCATCGAACGCCATTTCATGTCTCTCCCCTCTCTCTCCGGCGCCGGAAAAGTTTGTTGTTCTCGTACACCTTCCGATCTGGGGGATAAGGCAAGTCGTGTGACCAGTACCGTCGTGGATCTGTGCTGTTCCTCCGATTCGACGACGGGTAAATTATTGGGCGGTGTCTTTCGGACGAAATGGTGGAAGAGAAAGAAAAACGCCGATGTTGTCGAGGAAGAATACAAGAAGAAGACGAAGAAGGTGTTTCGTCGAGTTCTCTGTGGGTTAAGGATTCCTACAACAAGATCTGATTCTCCGAAGATGTGATTTTTCTCTCCTTCGTAAAAAAAAAAGATGTATTATTATTTAATTTGTTAATTTAAAATTTATTTAATTGAATAAACTGTAATGAGACCGGGATTGAATTTGTTGCTTCGTTAATTAAATGCAAATTTATTGCATTTTTAATATTGATATTATCATCATATACTGGGCGTTGGAGCATGTAGGGCATGCAAAGTGTGAAATGTGGGTTAACATGCAAGCCACGTTTACGTCGCGAAATAAGAGATGTAACGCTAGGATTAGAAGCAGTTAAAACACCAACGGTTCAATTGTTTATTAACGATAAAAAAAATATTTAAAATGCTTCATATTTTTGTTTGCATATTTCGTAATATGCACAAGTCAAACAAAAACTGTATTTGCGTTTACAATTTGCAATATTTCGACAATAATAAGCGATAGAGAAATAATAACGTCTCTCCTTTTTACTTTTATTAAAAAGGCACATGCAAATTTGTATTTTACATAAGAAAAACATAAGGAAGTAAAAAAACAAAACAAGTAAAATCTTAATAGTCGATGTGTTTTTTGTAGAATAATCGTGTTGGTTACAAGCTTGAGACGAGAAAACAACCTTCTTTATTACTGGTCACTACACATCTATCACCCTCATCTCAGATAATATTATTGTTTGCCTAAGGACCATTTTCCTTTTGTAAACTGTAGAAATTAATTATTCGAGTTTAGCTAAAAGGAAATGATTTGAATTATTAGCATATGTACTAATTTAGAAAATATACCAATTTTAGATCTCGAATCCAAAAGGCAGTGTCAGAAGAAAAAATGTGAACTTGATAGAAAACACAAGTGAATGAGAAGGACAAAACATGTGAAGCAATGTGTGTATAATGGCTTTGAAATATTTCATGATTTGTCTGATAATAGTCTAACAAACAAATGATTTATTGACCCAGTCAATGATTTAGTCTTTGAAACTTGGTAATTTCGTAATTTGATATATTATTATTTTGATGGATTGAGAAAGCGCAAATGGGCTTACTGGTTAAAGTTGATAATGGCCCATGTGTATCATACCAAATTCGAACAGAGTTAAATGCTTTTGTGTTTCCCGTTAGAATTCTCACCTTTTCTTCTAATATATAGTTTCCCCTAAAGTTTTGGTTTAGCCGTTACAGCATAAATTCCTTCCTATATAAAGCATTAAAGCTCACGATATCAACGAGCATCTTCGAAAGCTTGATTCCTCCTATCCAATCAGTATAACTTATGAATTTTAAAACCAGCGAACTATTATATTTTTAAGATCGAGGGGTTTGATTTACACTCCAAAATCACGCGATCATCAAGTACAAAGGCTGCTGAAGAAAAAAACGAAGGGCACACAAATCATAATAATTGTAACATTCACAAGAACATCTAAAATCAATGCGCAACAGACCAATAGCTATGATTATTAAACTTATTTATCCTTCATCAATTGTTGTCTACAAAAAGCAGTTAAGTCCCATTTCTCTGGCTCTCCATCGGTCTCAGAGATCTTTTTTGGGCTCCACTTTTTAATTTTTAAAATTTGGAAATATTAAGTGTGTAAAAATCTATTGCCTATTATCAAAAAAGCAATTTTGTTAAAATCAAAGTATTGTAAGAAACGAAAATCTAGGGAGAGAAGTAAAAAAATACTCCCAAAATTTGCCGAGTCTGTGGTTAGTAGTCAAGATAAGATCCCACTAAAGTAAGAGTCGTAAAAAGAGTTATAAAACAGTCAAAAGAAGCACACCAAGAAATATGTGTTGAAGCTTCGATTTTTATTCCGCGAAGAAATCAGGAAAGTGGGCCCACCATTGGTGGTTCGCTTGGTGTGATATTAGGTCCCACTATATGTACACATGGGCCAGTTTTAAGTAACGTTTGTTTTTCTTTGACCTTTAATTTGCGAGTATTCCCTTTTTTGCCATCTCAATTTTCTTCATCTTTTTGTTTTTCTGATTCTCTCTCGCCATCTTATTTTTCATTTTGTTCTCTGATTCATAAAAGTGCTATATTATACTTATATTTAAAATTTTTATTCTGTCACATCTTTTAACAAAGGCCAAAACCCTGCTTTTCTTTTTACCTCAGTGGTCGCTGACATCGAAGCTAAAAAGAAAAGCTATACATATGGTTGTTATAAAAGCAAAAGCAAACTTGTTCCTATTTGTTGTTATTTATTTTCTTTATAATTTGGTAATTCTTGATTGTGTTGGTGTTGGTTGGTCCCTATCCATAATCCAATATGCTGTACAATGTTCACTGAAAAAGATAAAACATATAAAATTCGAGGAACCATGAAAACATTTATACGTGTAAGTTTGTAACGTATTTATATAAATAATTGTTTTAAAACAACCAACCATTTTGTATTTGGCAAACTTATCATTACCGTAACTTTTTTTGAAATAAACGGGTGAAAGCAAAAGAAAAAAGAAACACCAAAGAAGTGGTAAACGTACACATCAGCATTCAGCAGAAACCACTGACGGCAGAAGAAGATTAGACGGAAGTCAGAGTGCCGTTACAGGGATGCTCCGTTTGGTTTCAGTGTGGTTGCGTCACAGCTCATAATGAAACTAGTAGTAAACACACACACACACTGTTAAAAACGAAGTCGTTTAAGTGAAAACGTGACGCCGTTTCTTTTGCAAGTGATTGTTTTATACAATGGTACCCCGTGTGAAAAGGAGCGAAAAATAGCAGAAACATAGCAAAACCCCAGATTAATCTCCCAACAAGACCAAACTTCGAACTCAACGAGAGAACAAATAACCATAAAAGGCAAAGAGAGAGAAAGAGGAAGAGAGAGAGAGAGAGAGAGAGAGAGAGAGAGAGAGAGAGAGAGACACAAGATTGCTTACTTTTTTACTCCAAAGTTATTATTATTATCTCAGACAGCATTTTCCTCTGTCTTTTTCTCTTTGTGATTTTCTCTTCTTCTGGTATTGGGTTTACCGAGAAAAATCAAGAGGGAGATCGAGTAGCACGAGAGAAGCTAAACACAATCAAGAAAGAAAGCTCTGAGCAAAAGGTTCAGTTTTTATAAACTGTTTCCTTTCCTTTGTTCCATTCACTAACAAGTCATTCTCTCATTCCTCTAGCAGACGCTCTGTGTGGGTTTTTCGTTTTCCTTGTGAGATAATTGGAAAGAAAGAATGGCTGAGTCGACCAAACTAAGGCTAGTTCGTTGTCCCAAGTGTGAGAATCTCTTATCAGAGCCTGAAGATTCCCCTTTTTTTCAGTGTGGTGGCTGCTTCACCGTTCTTCGTGGTTAGTTCTTCACTTCTTTTTCGAGTTCCCCAACAATAAATGCCAAAAATTTCTAGGAGTGTTGCTTTTGGTAGAATCAATGTAAAGAAAATTTCTCGTTTTTGAAGAACAAAGAGGTTAATCAGCTTCTGATCTGTCTCAGATTTAAGTTGTTTTGTTTTTCTTTGGTTAATGGACCCCTAAAGTGACTTGTTTTACTACATACAGCCAAAATCAAGGAGCGTGAAGCTGATTCGGTTTCAGACAAGTCCGTTGAAGATAGAGCCAAACCAGTTTCAGTTAACTCTACTAGTTCCCCAGAAAAAGCTATTGCGGATTCTAGTGAAACGTCATCTGACTCTGATGTTCCAACCCATTCTGCTTCTTTCAGACATCAGCAAAATGTTCCACTTGCCGTTGAGAGCGATCCTTGTTCAAAAACCAAAGCTTTTGATGCCGGTGACAGCTCTACATTAGGGGATAAAGATGACCCCAAATCTCAGTCGGGGAGACAAGACTCGGGTTTGGATCGGTTTAGGAAAAGAACAACCAAGAGATGTGACTCTGATGGTGCCATCAACAGGTTGTCCACTTCAAAGTATCCTCCTTGTGACGAAGGCACTTCTTCTTCTGCTAACTACTTACCAGATTCACTCCATGAGTTCCAGAAACATTTGAAAGATCAGAGCCATGAAGCAATCGAGCAAGACCGAGCTGGACTTCTGAGACAGTTGGATAAGCTCAAAGAACAGCTTGTTCAGTCTTGCAATGTGGCTGCTGAGAAACCGAAAGAGCAGGGTCCTTGTTCCTCGTCTTCAACGGGGTTGAACAACAAGGCGCCTCCAGTGAGATTTTACAGTTCAGGAAATCACGCTGTTGGAGGTCCTTCTTATTACCATCAACATCCCGAACCGCAATTTCCTTACAACAACAATGACGTCTCTATGCACCATAGTCTGATGCATCCCTCTTATGGAGACCCTCACAGGTTCCAAATGCATGGAAGAGGACCTCCTTCGCTGCAACCATCTCATCCATACTACTCCGGACAGTATGTTGGTAATAGTAACAACGGTCATGATCTCTTTGACGCATACCCGCAGCAAAACGGGCGTTTTCATCACTCATCTTGCTCTTGTTACCACTGTTATGATAACAAATACTGGCGAGGTTCTGCACCGGTGATCCCTGATGCACCTTATAACGCCGGGTTTTATCCTCCTGAGAGTGTGATGGGTTTTGCTCCACCGCATAATCCTAGGACTTACGCTTCTCGTGGTCTACAGCCTCATGGAAGATGGCCTAGTAACTTCAGTGATGCGCAAATGGACGCTCTTTCACGGGTTCGTCCTCCTAAAGTTGTATTATCAGGCGGATCTCGACATATCCGCCCCTTGGCAGGTGGTGCTCCATTCATAACATGTCAAAACTGCTTTGAGCTACTCCAGTTGCCAAAGAAACCGGAAGCTGTAGGGAAGAAACAGCTGAAGATGAGATGTGGCGCATGCTCGTGTTTGATAGATTTATCTGTCGTCGATAACAAGTTCGTTCTCTCGACAAACACAGCTTCAACGAGACAAGGAGAAGCCCGTGTGGCTGCTGATTACACTTCTGATGACTATGATCTTCTTGGTTACGTGTTTCATTCCTTGGATGATGAACCAAGAGATTTGCCAACTGCTACGGGATTGGTCTCAGAGAACTCTCAAGATATGCAAATCGTTCATTCTCATTCCGCTAGCCTCTCCGAGGACGAGCTAAGCTCAGACAGTCTAACAGCTAAACCACTTGCTCAAGCACAAGATTCGCCTCTTCACGATAACTATGTTAATTACTCTTCGATCAACCACGACCGGTCTGGAGCAGGGAGCCGTAGCTCTCGTTCAGAGCAAGACAGGGTCACACTGAGTAAGACAATGAGACAGAACTCCATGAAAGAGGTGTCACTTGCGAGTGAGATGGAAGTTTCCTTCAATGACTACTCTCATCACAACAGTGGAGTATCTAAAGATCACCAGCAAAGATCAAAGAAGAACGGGTTCGCGAGCATTGTGAAGAAAAGCTTCAAGGATCTGACGAAATCTATTCAGAACGAGGAAGGGAACAAAAGCAATGTCTCCATAAATGGGCATGCTTTAACCGAACGTGTGCTGAGAAAAGCAGAGAAGCAAGCCGGAGCCATTCAGCCAGGAAACTACTGGTAAAACCTTGCGAATTTGGACTATCATCTTATTCATTCATGACTGTTGTAAATGTGTGTTCTTGGGGGAATTGTAGGTATGATTACAGAGCTGGATTCTGGGGAGTAATGGGAGGTCCAGGTCTTGGAATAATACCGGTACACATTTTGATATTTGCTTCTTCTCAATATGTTTGTTTCTAAAGCTTACGAAAAGGAAACATCTTCGTTTGTTGTTGTTGTGGCAGCCATTCATAGAAGAGCTGAACTACCCAATGCCAGAGAACTGCGCAGGTGGAACAACGGGAGTGTTTGTGAACGGAAGAGAGCTTCACCGTAAAGATTTGGACTTGCTTGCGGGTAGAGGTCTTCCTCCAGACAGAGATAGATCATACATTGTCGACATTACGGGTAGAGTCATAGATGAAGACACCGGTGAAGAGCTCGATTGCCTTGGGAAACTCGCCCCGACGTGAGCCTTTCTTATATCACTTTTGTTTTTTTGGCCTTCTTCACAAGATAGTTTGTGTCATCTGTTTTCTTTTTCTGGATGGTATAGGATTGAGAAGTTGAAGCGTGGCTTTGGGATGAGGTTTCCAAAGAGAGCTACGTGAACCAGATAAGGGAAACAACAAGTAATGGGATGTATTGGGATGAGGTTTTCCAAAGAGAGCTCATATCGCATATCTCATTCTCATAAGTTCAAAGTGTTGTCTTTGGTTTCCAACAGAATTGACATCTTATACATCACTAAACACCAATATGTGAACACCAAAAACAGATATTCTGCTTTCGCCTAAATAGGGTCCTACTTTTCGGAATGTAAAAATTGCAATGCCCTGTTGATTATGCTATCAATCCATCCCGTTTAAATGTTGGAATCAGAGGTTCTGAACCTGTTTGAGTTTTGATATATGCATTTGGAATCAAAGGTTTGTTTGATTTAAGGAGTTGAAGCAAATCAGTTGCAAGAAACTTTATGAAATTAAGCATTTTGGAGTTACAAGAACCGAAGAACCGAAAAACAGCAAATTGCAACATAGAAATCATTCTAACGGAATAGTTTGAGCACAATTATAACGTAAACTTGATAGACCTGAAAAATCTCTGGTAAAATGATTTTACTCTGGATTTTCTCTTTTATTCAGAACGCCAACTTAGGATCCACAACTCTCGAAGCATAATTGCCTTCACCGGTTAAAAGCTATTCAGGATCCTGATAGAGAGACACACGTATACAATTATCGTTTAGTGATGGTGACTATAGATGGGAAAAGCCTAGTAGTCTGGGACTATTTACATACCTCCATTCCCCTTATTTTCATCTACCAAACTCTCAATGATGTCCCTTGCTTCATCAAACTCTGAAAGATCATTGTCCATTTGTCCTGTAACATATCCACATATATATATTCTCATAATTATTAGCCAAAGCTTTGGTCCACTAAACATAAAACCATAACAAAGGCATGACAATTCCCAAAACTAAACAAGTTGAGAACCTTTGCTTTTAGCACCACGGCAAGTGAAAATTGCCATCAACTCGGCCACAAGCTCCTTGTCACCATGATTTTCCACAAACCTCTTTAAGAAGGTCTTTTCTGTAGATTTCATCACAGAAAGTACCGAGGGGAGTTTTTCAATCAACCCTTTGGACATGAGAGCTTTTACTACCTTGCACCTTGGTACAATCCTCTCCTCCATGCTGTATGAGAGTATTTCAGGTCTCACTTCAGCCAAAGGCCAATGCATCTCCTTCACCAGAAACTCTGTCTTCTTCTTCATAGACTCTGCAGAATATCCCATCAATGGAGGATGTCGTTTTACCATCATCCTGAACTCATCTCTGGTGAATCCTAGGCCTAGAAATGTTTCAGTGGTGTTTGATATATTCTTCTCGGAGATACCCAGACTCCCAGGAAACTTCTTGAACATTAAGCATACATCCTCCACTGCAAAGCCTAAACTCCGATAAAGATTGACCTTTTTTTTTATTGTTTCGTCCCCCATTCCCTCAATAACATTTAGAGCCTCAACAAACTTTGGGCTCGTGGGATCAAGACCTTTCTCAACAAACTGCTCCATGGTTTCTTTAACTCTTCTTTTTCCAGAGACAACTTTGTGGTCCGATGTAAGCAAGGGGGACAAGAGATTCTCAGGCACACCAAGCTCGGTCAATGAACCTACATTTATCTGCTTTGGCAAAGAAGAATGAGCTAAATTTTCGACATTGGAACTCTTATCTGCTGCTAGGATGTCTTTGATGAAATCATAGTATACGCCGGTAGTTTTCATCCTTTTCATTCCCAAGATTTTAGGAAACTTTGAAAGGATCTCACAGAGCTCAGAGCTTATAACTCCTCTATACAGCAGAAAGTTAAGCTTGGGAGCAATGGACTTCCGAGCATGTAAGACCAGCAATTGTGGGTAACTTATAACCATGCCAAGAATCTGAGAATCTGTGAGCTCATGAAATTTAAGAAGCCTCCCAAATGAATCTCGGGGGAAGAAGATCTTCCTCGACATCCTTTCGGCCTGTGTTTTAGTTAGACCCAATTCCTGTATGAGGAAAGAGACTCTCGCATTCTTCTCTTTTTCACCATCTTGAGCATCACTTACGGATGAGAACGAAGTGGGAAAAGCAGAGAACACATTTTGCACAAGCTTCACTGAACCTTTCAAAAGATGGCATTTATGTAATTCTAGAGACTTTCTTCCACGGATTAAAAGAGAATACATGACTGACAAATCTATCTCTTTCACTGCAAATCTGAAAATAAATAAAACGATTCAAATCAAAACTTAGACTACACGAAATTCAAAAACTAGTAACTCTGAGACAAATGAACTCTCTACTCTCTAGCTTATAATCAGTCACCGAGATCATCCATAGAACAAAAACCAAAGCTAAAGCATCTCTATTCCACAACTAGGACATAGCGAGAGAGAGAGATCTTACTGGCGTAACGGGAGGAAAAGCACAGCAAGGGGTAAGACAATACGTTAACTTATTAGGGTTTAAGAGGACCTTCCGTACTCTAAAAAAAGTCTTGCATATCCTTGTTATAAAAATTAATTTTTATTTTGATTTTTGTTTTTAACCAAAACGGAGGAAAAGATGATAAAAGGTTTTAATGGATCTATTATATTACGACCCAACCAATTTTTTTCGATTTATGTAACAACTAGTAATCGATCCACATTTAGTTTTTTTTTTGTTTTTTTTTTGTTTTTTTTTTGGAATTTGGTTTGAAAAAGTTAGTTTGTTTTTCTTTTTATTAGTATTAAAATTAAATTTTATTAAATAGAATGAAGATATAATCGCAATGGATTATAAATTTACTTATTAATTAGATAAAAATCTGTTTAATAGGTGAGTAAAAAAAACTAATAATAAAATTCATTTGAAATTATTCAAAAATATTTTTTTTGTAACATATAATTAATAAATTTGAAACTTTATAAAAATAAATATTAAAAAGTAAATTAATAATAAATATTTAGAAAAGTAAAGCTTCTAAATGAATAAAAAGTTTCCAGTTTGATTTTAAATATTATATCATTTAAAACTAAATATAATTTATAAATAAACAAATTCATAAACACTTTAAAAAGATTATGATGTATATATTTTATAATTTTTAAAAATTACATTAAAATAAATCTTTTAAAACATATCACACATAATAACAAATTGTAATGAAATATTTTACATTAACACTAAGGGAAACAACAAGTAATGGAATGGAATGTATTGGGATGAGGTTTCCAAAGAGAGCTCATATCGCATTTCTCATTCTCATAAATTCAACAACAGAATTGACATCTTATACATCACTAAACACCAATATCTGAACACCAAAACAGATCTTCTGCGGGTCCTATTTTTCGGAATGTAAAATTGTAATGCCCTGTTGATTATGGTATCAATCCATCCGGGTTTTTTTTTTTTGTCAAACTATCGCCATAATATAAATCAAATTCTGTCTGGATTTGGAAATTCAATAGAATTCTTAAATCAAAGTTGGAATCAAAGCTACTTGTCCTTTCACTCTTTTATCAAAGTTGGAATCAAAGGTTTGTTTGATTTAAGGAGTTGAAAGGAAGGAGAAGAAGTAGAGCAAATTAGTAGGACCAAAAACTTTGTGAAATTAAGCATTTTGGATTTACAAAGAACCAAAAACAGCAAATCATATGAACTAAACTTCAACACATAACGATAGAAGTCCAAACGCAAAAGCAACACATAATGAATAATAGCAAATCGCAACACAGAAATTATTTTAACGGAATAGCTTTGAGCACAACTAATTTTGATAGACCTGAAAAATCTCTGGTAAAAATGAAAAATCATGATTTTACTCTGGATTTTCATCTTTTAATCAAATCGCCAACTTAAGATTCACAACTCTCGAAGCATAATTGCCTTCATCACTTTGAAAAATATCATAAAATATATTTAAAAAAAATAATAATAATAATAAACAGTTTTCTTAAAAAAAATACAAAAGAAAAAAATTAACACAAAATTACTTTTACATTTTTTGGGCAAAAAATAAATTTCACACTTTTAAAATGTTAAAATAACAAAGTGTCTATATTTAAAAGCAAAACACAAAAGTGTTTCATAATGTAATTTTCTCTTAAATGACAAAAAACTGTCATTTGCTAAAAAGAGAGCGCATTGAACTCCATACTCATTAAGAGAATCATAACACCTAAGGTTACATTCCTGCAGAGAAGAGGAGCAACGAGAGTAGAGCTTTGTGAGATCATTCCACAAGTCCCTAACATGTTGGGGATGAGAGGTATGGAAGCTACACAAATATACTATGATTTTGTGAAAGCAATATTATAAGCAGATGAAAATGCAGCTGCTCCTCTTTTCCCTTTGATTAGTAAAAATATGAATGCTTTTAGAAAGGTCTGGCATTTAAAGGATCTTGGTGTCCTTAGGAAGACTTTATTCTCCCTCCTCTCAGCCAACAGATTGGTATGTGGAAAACGTAAATTCGAAGCAACCATCCAGAAGATCATTGGTTTGGGATTTGATCCGAAGAAAGTACATTTTGTGGAGGGTCTGGCCGTTCTTATTGGAATAAGCAACATAACCACAAAATCAAAACTCATTGCTTTCTAGGAGTTCAGATTTTCTGCAGTCGAGGTATGGGAATTGTTCAAAAGGTTTCCAATGAGTCTGGAGGTGTCGCAGGAGAAACTATTAACCACGTGGGAAACATTTAAAGGTCTAAGTTTCAGTAGAGTCCATTTCAAGATGATTTTGAAAAAACATCTCCCATGCTTTGGATACTACGGCTTATTTGTCGCTTCGCGATGAGTTCAGGATGATGGTAAAACGACATCCTCCATTGTTGGGATATTCAGCAGAGTCTATGAAGAAGAAGACAGAGTTTCTGGTGAAGGAGATGCATTGGCCTTTGGCTGAAGTGAGACCTGAAATACTTTAATACAGCATGGAGGAGAGGATTGTACCTAAGTGCAAGATAGTAAAAGCTCTCATGTCCAAAGGGTTGATTGAAAAACTCCCCTCGGTATTTCTTGAGGCCTTGTTGGTTTTGGATATTTTATATTATTCTAGTTTGAGAATTTTAAAGTTATACTTTGATAACTTCCTTTTCTTTAGCAAGAGAAGCAATTTTTTGCTAATATTGTCATTAGCATATGCAATGTGGAAGCTTTGTTTAGCAAAAATATTGGATTTTGAAAGATTTAATCATTATTTTTAGTGTTTCGATGCATCATAGATTTTAACCAAAGAGTTTTTTCAGTGTTAATAAAACTTTCTCAAATTTCTACCATGTTCTTGGTTTTAGTTTGTTCTAATATCTTTCTTGATATTTACAAAAAGAATTAATTAAAAAAATTTCAAACTTGATGATAACTAGTGAAAGTAGAAATTATGGACTGATTTTATTTCTTTCTTTTCACTTATCAGTGATTTATCTATTGCCACCTTTATTCAAAACATGGAAAAAACTCTCTCGGTGACTTACCTTACCTCCAAGAGAAAGGAGAAAAATCCCGGTTCAGGATTTAGACAGCATCAAGTCATCTCCGTTCAGAGCATCAAAAGTGCATGGTCCTAAACCCTCTGAGGTGTATGGTTTTGTAGGGTCCATATTGACTGGTGTTGCCACAGTGATCTTCTTGATATGGTCATATATACCAGATAAACCGTTGGAGTTATAGGGATCCATTACTATCCAAGCAGGTAATAGCAATCCCGACATTAGAAAAGATACAAGTTATTTATTTCTTCGATTTCCAATCAGCGTATCAGCCACTATTTCTTAAACGAGAACATGTTGATTAACTTCTTTTATTCATGGAAGTAAAGCAGTAACCTTTCCTATTAGCTTTATATAAAAAAAAAAAAGCCGAAAGATTATATATAGAAGAAAAAATAGAGGAATATAGAGTAGATGAAAATAGAAGAAAAATAAGTAAAATACAAATCAGTAAAAGAGAAAGATGGAAAGTGAAGCTTTGGAAGTTTTTGGTGAAGAGAAATAAGCTTTGAAAAATAATATTTTGTATTTTGGATGTATTTGCGTGTTTAAAACTTAGTATTTTTTTATTTTAAAAGATATTATTAGATTTATTGTGTATAAGTATGATTTAAAAAATTTTGATATTATTTGGGATTATTAGGTGTTAATATGAACAAATAATAAAATAAAATAAAAAACACATTTAACATGTTTTAAATATACAGTTGTCATTTAAAAAAAAATAATGTAATTTTAAATATAGTTGTATTTGGGTAATAGGTAGTACTAATATAGAGATAATTATATTTTGACAATTTTTAGATTTATTTAGTTAAACTTGATGAAAATCTAAATTTTGTAGTTGAAATATGATAAATATTATATCATTAAAATATATTTATCATACTTTCATAGTTTCATGTAATAACATGGTTTAGAAATTTAAATTTGCTTAAAACACTTTATTCTTATATGATTATTAACAATCTTTTTTTAAATAAAACAGAGGAAGATTCATTTTCTTCTAATTTTTTCATTGAAAAGGACTTAAAACAATTACTTGAACTGAAATTCCTACAAAATAAGAAATGTTTATTATATCCACGATAGATCACGAGTGGAAACGAGAATATTTTCTAAAGAAGAGAAACATGAATCATCTGTGGGCGAATTCGCGACAGAAATAGAGGTGGATAGCAACTCGTTGGTGATTCCAGATTCTGATGTTGTAGGAGATACATTTTCCATCAGATATTTCCACTCGAGCAAATGATCCGTCTCGGGATTTGAGAATGAAAACGTCCTGAAAATCTCCTTTTTGTAGTCCAGATCCTCGAGACTTAACATCAATTCTTCAGATTTTATGTGTTTTATTGTGTCTTCGGATTGCTTTGCATCATGTAGCTTAGGTCCTCTCTTTCCTTCTTCTTCCGACACAGCAACAGAGTATTTGGTGGTTGATGGAATGCTGTTGCATGTGTGACTCTCTACATACTTGACTTCATAGCACAAAGGATTTGTGTCTGATTTTTGAACTTGCTTGACCGCCAAACAACCTCTTGTGAATCGATGTGTGCATCTATAGTATCCTCTGTATCAACAAAACAGAGGAACACTTTAAAAATTTTGGTATCGTCCAAACAAAGAAAACACAAACCTAAATTATTGTAGTGCTAATAAGATGACTGTAGTGATTTATTTACCTAGGGTTCTTGAATCCATGAATATCTTTCTGGCCATATTTTCTCCAGCAATGACCATCCTCAAGAGAAGTTCCTTCTTGTCCTGTTTCAACACACATCGTCACTTTTTCGGCCTTCTTCTTCTCAGACATTCTCCTGGAAATCAAGAAATAAAAACAAGAAAAATATAATTAGAAAAATGTCTTGAAATTCAAATCCAAAACTCGTTAAACACACAAAATTGAATAATCTCTTTTATACCTCTTCCTATTACTCTGATCAGTTCTCTCAGGGATTCTCTTAAGAGATTTCTTATCAAGACTCATCATAGCTATTGTGTTTTCGTAAGAACGGAGGATTTCCGATATCAAAATCTTGTTTGATTCCTTAGAAGAAGAAGGGTTTTTCAAATTGTTCATCAACTGATTCGCTAACTCTTTCCCTTGCTCCAGCTCCTTAATCACAAGCTCTTCTTCCCTCGACATCTCTTCCTTTGTTACGTTATATGAGGAGCTTTGGTGAATTTGATGAGATATGAGCTTTTGTCTCTCTGTTAAGTGTGTGTATGTTAAGAATATGAAGATATGCATATATTATATATATATATATATATGATGTGGTGCATCTGTGATTTTTTTTTTTGTTTTTTCTTTTATTTTATTTCTCATAATAATGCTTTAGGCAAGAAGTTGTGGAGAAAAGAGAAGGATGTTGGAGAGAAATTAACGAAGATGACATGGATTCTAATATAATAAAGTTTTTTTTTTGTTTTCTTGCTAATTTGACTCTTTCAAACATGTTATTTATCGTTATAGGTCGAATTATATTTTATATCCAATCGACCAGATAAAAAAATAAGTTATCACAGGAATATTCAAAATTCTTCTCCGCGTTATAAGATCCTGCAGAATGTATTTTCGAATTTCGATGACGTAATGTCATCTAGTTTTATCATTCGGTCTCGTATTGTCGAAAATATCATTTTAATTTCCTTCTTTCTTACGTTTCAGAGATCTTCGTCATTTTCATTTGAATTGTTTGCTGGTTCGTTACNGTTTTTTAAAAACCTTTTAAAAAAAAAAAAAAAAAAAAAAAAAAAAAAAAAACGTAGGGATCGATGGGGTTACAAAGAACTAGAGTCTAGGCATTGGCGCTCTCGTTCACACGATAAATTGACATTGACATGTTCATATCATTTTGGTGGTAAAGTGATATGGTTAACATCGCAATCATGATGATGTTTTGACCAAAAGTATATGTGATCTAGAATCGTTTTACTATTGAATTATAATCTTGATCAACGTTATGCGATATTTATATTGCACAACTCAATAGTAAATCAAATAATAAATTTAAAACAATTCAAATTATAAATATTAAAATATATAGTAATTATAAATTGATTAAATATTCCCATCTAATCGTATATTTATTTAGTAGTTATAATTTATACCCAAATTATAACTACTTTTTTTTTACTTTGACTGTTGTTAAACTGAGTGCTTATGTGCGGTTAGTCAGTGCTGGTGAAGCTTAATTAACTATGGTAGAAATTAATTGTAGCATCGAATTACTAGTCTAAGAGATTAAATTAAATAAGTACAGTGCCCGAGAACTGGCATCTACATGACTACATGCACTCATGCACATGGCTTCTTAGTTTGTGCAAGTTATAAGATAGTCATGGACTCATGATTGATTATTGTTTGTGAAAATCAGCATGTATGGACCATGCATATCCTTGTTTATTTTATGATAACTTATATAAGTTATATTACAAATCAATACGACAATACGCGTTTGCATTAATATTCTAGTGACTAGGATGGATGCATATACAGTATGTCTTCCGTTAAAAATAAATCAATACTAAAAAATAGCTTTAACTTAATCTCGAACAAAGCCTTTTGGGATATGATATAGAACATTAAGTGATAAATACAACACAGCGTACTGTATAATGGTAGATTAAAAATTCTGACATTTGTGAAAAGTAAGGAAGTTTCGACGAAGACGAGAGAAATCCTTTTTTTCAGACTTGGGTGTGCGTCAAAAATGAAATTGACATGAACCTTGCTTCTTTGAAAAGAGCCGCGTGGGTCCCTTCTCTTGATTTTGTTACCCTAGTCCCATAATCATATCCTATTACATTCGTTTAGTATAAATTTATAATAAACACGTTTTAATATTTATTGATATTTGATTGAGATAGAGTGATCAATGATAGTGGATGGATAATTTCTAAAAAATATTAAAATTTACAAACAATTTAAGATCTCAGTTAGGTTGTTAATTGTTGGGAATGAATGAACGAGAAATTGTCTATTCAAGAATATCTAGCCTAGTGTTGATCCCCTAGAGAGAACCCCATAACTATATAACTAGTAAACTAGATTACACGTAAATTAAGAAGACGAAAAAATAAAGATTATACCTAAATTGTAAAAATCATAACCAGTAAGTATGACAAACTTTCGATATATACTGGATATGGATCTGGATGGACCAGATTAGCTCATCGCTAACACTCTAGTCCGGGNCCGGGAAAAAAAATTACAGGATTCCAAAAAAAAAAAAAAAAAAGGAATTACAGGAATCAACATGTCTTACTACTGTTCTCGCTCGTCGTGACGTTACGGAATCTTTTTAACTCTACGAAAAATACATGTGAAAGCAGTTGGAATAAGACAGACAGCTAAAACGGTACGCATTTCATGTATATATACAATATTCAAATGGCATACGGGCCAACTGCCCTTGCGGTTTCAAATTGTTAATTCGCTGATTATTGGGTTTGAGAAAGATCCCACGGCATGTAAATATATTTAGGTCCTTTCTTATATAAGCAGTATACGTACCATCAATGAAGTTCAAATTATGTAATTCAAATCTGAAGCTCGTGCCTGTTTTACTTTTTTTTTTTTGGGTTGGCATTTACGTATGCTGTCATCTTGATAAACCAATAATTAACTAATTTCAAAAATTTAGAAAATGAATTTAGATTTCAGATTTTGAAGCGTAAGTTTATAGCTATTTTTGGTGAAGAAACCAAAAACTCACTAATTAAAACACCCATTCAAATTTTTGAAGTTTCTGATTCCTTGGAAACTAATAGTGTTGTTTAAAAATATATTCTTATGCATAAGTTTAAAACTTTCTAGTTTCTTTATTAAAAACTCACGAAAACGAATATCTTATTTTTAGAGTAAATTTGGTTTTACTTATTTGGTAGAATAAAAATATCTTGAATATATAAGACAGACATGAACAAGTCCAAAATAATCTTTAACAAAAAAGGTCCAATGCTAAAAATTAAAGCAACTACTGAGATCTTGAAATTTCAGAATTACCGCATCATATGTTTTGTTTTCAAAGCCTACGATCGAAACCCTACTATTCCAAATGTAGATTAAAAATGGTTCCCAAGAAAAGTACTGATTAATTAAGATATAAGAATCCAACCTAAAATTCGAAGTGCCTTTCATTTTTTCTTTTAAATTACGATACTTTCATGATAAAAACTTTTGTAACGACACTTCTTAAAATTAAACCTAACACTGATGAGCAGATTTAGCAAATACTATAACTTGGAGCACAACATATTAAAATATATATACATATATACATATATATATATATGGTTTTGAACTAAAGTGCATAGAACAATAATAAAGAGATTAAAAGTATTTAATACTTTTCTATGTGGCACTTGCCAGTTCTCACATAGATCCACCCTTGATGCTAACACCCATACACAACATTACGTACGTGCTTCATTATTCATAGATAAGTACCATCTAATAATTGTATACGTCTTCGAACACCATAGCAGCTAGAACATTTATTTTATTTTATTTCTCTTCCATTACATAGGACAAGGAAACATATAATACCAAATTCACTTTAATTACTACCAAACAAGCTATCTTATCTTCTTACGTTTGCGAAAAGAAGCCGTGCTTCATAAGCCAGTACCTCTCAATCGCCTCTGGCGTGCGCCCTGGGATCCTGCCGGCTATCAACGGCCACCTTCTCGCCATGTGTAATAGTGTCGTTAGTTACGATATTACACTTCCGAATTAAGGTTATTAGGATCCATTATTATATAATTAATGCTGGAACAAACAAAAAAAGTAGTGAAACAACAAGTTTTAAATCGAACCTGTCACCGACAAGTTGATACATCCGAAAAATGAGATCATCTTCTTCTTCCGACATTATCACAGCTTTCCACTCGATACTAGTCACTTCTGCGAGCACAACGGAGAAATCAGACAATAGAGCCGAGATAGAAAACCTAAACCTTCGGAGCAAAGGAGAAAAAATAGCTAAACCTTCGGAACAAGACGCCTTAGTCATCTTTCTCTCATTCCACCGGCGTTTATCCATTTTTGGCTAGTCGGAAAATCAACTTGTCGTTGTTGGTTTGTCCAAGAGATGTAGTATATACTAGTAGTAACCAACGAAACTATTTAATAGCTTTCTTATGGCATGTGTTTTTTTTTCTTTTTTCTAAGCATCTCTATTGGAAAACTAACGTACAATTCAATAAATTTTATCTTACCGTTGGTGATGTACGAAACAAAACAATTTTGCTAATATAGATACTGATTATATATATCTACTTAAGAAATTTCAAATTTTAAATGAGATGGAGTCTTACAATCACGGTAAAATAAAACTTACTGGATGATTTGTGTTTTCGGATATTTACTTTTTCAGCTACATAGTTTTCCGTATAGAGTTTGTGTACAATATCATGTAATACGGTAACTTGTGTTTTGTCCAAAAAATTGTAACTTTATGTTTTAAGAAATTTAAACACAAAATAAGGAGAAAATGCGCGTATTATATATCTTGTCATATTTGACAAATAAAATAAAATAAATATCTTGTCATATATGAGACGAACTGTTGAGCTCGGAATCACATTGATTGTGGTAGTACCGCGTTAGGTATGACGTATTGTCCTCGTCATATTTAAATAATTTTAAGCAGATGGTACTGAGACAGTACTAGCTGTGTATGTGTAATATTCATCATGTCGAATTATACCGACTGATATAAAAACTGTTATTTACAATTACAACGATCTTCGTACGAAAGAATCAAGGCCTTGTATTTTGAAACTTTAATTTATTTTTGTGTGTCACATTCATTACTTTAAAGCTATTGTTAAATCACTTGTTTTTTTTACTAATCACTAAGATAACCGAATAACACAAATCACAATTCCAAATATTGTTTGAACGTTATTCAATTGAGAAAAAGCACCATCATAAATCAAGTGGTGGTGGTCTATTAGCTTCCACTTGGGGAGGAGTAAACCAAATGGTGGTGGTCTAGTGGCTTCCACTTGGGGAGGAGTCGTCCTGTTGGTCTAGGCCAGGGATCGATTCCCCTCAAGTGCGAAGTTGCTAAACATTTCCCCATTTGGCCACACGGATATGGGTCCATGCTTTATGGCCCATTTGCAAACCCGGAGAGAGGGTTTATCCATGGGCTGCACCTTCCCTGGGGGATTAGTTGGGCTTCGGTCCAGATACCCTCCCGGTCTTACAAAATTAAAAAAAAAAAAAAAAAAAAAAAAAAAAAAAAAAAAAAGAAGCACCATCATGTTCACTGTATCCTTCATTTTTGAAAAAAATATGATTTGCTAAGAAATTAAACTTTAGTAGTCCAATTCTGTTTTTGTAACAAAACAGATCCCCTTTTCCTTTTTCTTTTTCTTTTTTCCCCTAGAAATATGCTTAATCTATAAGAATTTCACAAAAACGAGAGAAAGATTTTTTTTTTATCTCCCATTTAGCTTTTTTGGGGGAATTTGTCAAATAACAAAAAAAAAAACTAAATCAAATTTCTAGATAAAAGATAGCGAGATAGAAAGAGAAAGAAAGAGAGAATGAAATTTTGGTTAATTTTTTAATTTGGGGGTTTTTTTCTTGGCTATATGGTGCAAATTCCCCTTTAGTTTTAAGTAGATCAAAAAAAAATTAACTCATTTTTGGTGGTCCATATATTTGACAAATAGAAACATGACTCAACGGTAAAACTACGTTCCTAGTAAATTACAGAGCCACAGTTCATAAGTTATACAACCAGTATACTCACATGGACTAATCAGTCATGGAGCTGTCCCAAAGGAGTACTAGAGGTTTAAGACTTGGCAACACTCGCTAATATAATATGCACGACTCTTTGGCTATAATACATTCAAAAGGCAGAAAAAAGTGGGAAAACAAGAAGCCATTAATAAGTTTGACACATGATCAATTTTCGTTTACCAATGTTGCTATACGATCCTACAGTCTGAGGAAGAACACTAAAGTACCGGTCCATTAACTCAGATCCTGTCCTGATCAGCCATTCTTTCGCAAACACTGGACAGGGATTTGAGATTGCATCGTATAAGAGCTTCCACGAAGTAACAAGTCTCGTCTTTGGTGTTCCCTTCAGGTACATCAACCACAAATGACTCGATCACCATTGTGCCCGCTCTTCCATCTATTATCTCTGGATGTACTGTAACCACTGACGAGTAGTTCTGTGCAAGAACAATAAATGAATCCAATTAGAAACGTTCATAGAAAGATGCTAAAGCCAGGTTACGACTGATTTAAGCAATTTGAATTTGAAAAGGAGGAAGACCTTAAGCCTGTGATCACCACCGAGGATTCTGATACCAAGAATGTGTTCGTTATCGTCCAAGAGCTCTAATCTCTCGGTGCTAGTGGTAGCAGGGAGACCAGATCTAACGTCCACTTCTCGGACACAGCCGATTCCAACATCACCTTTCATCACACACCTACTCACAAATGGCTTGTACTTCTGTGGCTGATCGAATCTCCTCACCAGAGACCAAACCTGATGATATATTCAAATCAAAATCCTTTGTATGTTTGAACAGTTGCACAACATATACAAATCAAGCTTTCTTATATTTTTAGGTCTGAGTTGCACGAGAACGATCATCAAGCCTCAAAATCAAAGAGACTGCGAAATCCAAATATAAACACACAAGAGAGAGCGAGATCAAGTGATAAAGAATCAGAGACTTACGAGATGAACAGGCGCTTTGATATGCTTGACAAGAACGGAAGAACACTGATTCCCGTTGGGATCGTGTCTATGATTTAATCTGATCTGAAGAAACTCAGTAGCGCAACCGGAAACGCCTCCATCTCCGGCAGCCATCGTAGAGTTCATATTTCAGAGCGATTATAGAAAAATGTTCACTGCTTTTGTTTTGTTTTTCTTTATTTATGTTCTTAGGAATCTCTTTGTATTAACGAAAAGAAATGGAGAATAGAAAAGATTCGATGATTCGAGAGACTTGGTGAAGAAGAAGAGATTGAGATAAGGATGTGCTTTCAAGTTGCAGAGAGTTTGGTGCAATGTACAGAGCACTTAGCGTCAGCTTCATATTCCCTCGATTTTTTGTTTTGAATTCATTATTTTGTATTTTAAATTACTTATTATTCGCATATTAGATTTTTTTATCGTGGATATGTTGGTGAAACAAATCTTCGGAAGATCGATAATTTTGTTTATTATTCCCGGTGAGTTAGGTTAGTGTTCTTTATTAGTGTTGGTCCCCCTCTCTTCTTTTTTTTTTGTAGTGTTTCATATGCGATGTGATCTAATTCGTTTTCTTTTATACATTGGACATCACTTTCAGATTATAAGGTTTATAATCAGCTTTAACCTAACTTTCTTTCAAATTAATTATGCCTAGGATTGTTGACTGTTTTAATTTTAGAGTTTTATAAATTTGTCACTATCATAGTATCATCTAAAGGTTCTAATCTAGAGTTTTCCTCTTTCAGATACAAGCTACATATACTATTTTCTAAATAATAGATGGAAATTTTTAATTGAGTGTGACATTTCATATATTAAAATCCAAATCTTTATTGACCGACCATTTGACTTTTGACAAAGAAAAGACAATCAGCATGGGCGAAATAAGCCAATGGGCCTTAGTAATGTCTTGCAGAATTATAAGCCCAATATCTAAGGAAGCCCGCAAATATAGTGAAACGGAGGGTTATTACGAGGACACGTGGGCGAGCGGTGAAAGCTGACAAGTGGTTTCTCTTGGCAGCAGAAACACTGACCTCAAAATAAGGTAAAAAAAAAAGTGCAGCTAAAAGAATAGGAAAATTGAAATCCGGCGGGAAACAAAAGGCGGCTGTGCTTGCCACCACCTGTGGGACGATATGTGGAGATTACTGACGCTCGTTCCTTCATGCAACCGAACATTTGGCACGTCGTGGTCGTTTTCTTTCCCTATATGAATTTACCTTTGTACCCTTTCTTCATCCGTGGTCAATTAGATATTTTCATCTCTCATGCACGCCTCCGATACATAATGACGAAAACACCCTCGTCCACTGCGTGTAATTACGTTGTCGTATAGGGGGATTTTAAATTTCTTTCACTCAATCGATTTTGTTAGATTTTTGGGGTTTGACTAAAATGTGTAAGAAATCGAGGAAAACTTGTGAAGTATAAAGTCGCGAATATACGAGTTCAGCAGAGAGATGACTTAGTACTTTTTTTCTTTTTTTTCATAACGACATTTACCAAAATTATCTCGCTAATTAAGCAAAAGAATGGCTAACTACTCTCCAACCACCACGGTTTTTCCGATCTGTAAATAAAAAAACCAGGACGAGGGCATTTACGTCCTACTTGGCTTTTCTCCCTCCCTCCACGTGACTTGATTCTCTCTCTCTTCTTACATTTTTTCACATATATATAAATCCGGCTTTGCATCTACATCTGTGAAAGTGAGAGAGAGAGAGACAGAGAGATTCATGAATCTTTTTTACAGGACAAGAACGAGTTTCAGAATCTAGCCTGACTCTTTGTAACCTTCCCATTCTAAGATTCATCGTACGTGTTCATATCTCCATTTCTCTGGCATTGTATATCGGAATCTCCGCCCCGTTAATTATATCAAAGCGTTGTTCAGTTTCATCTCGTCCGGGGAATGGCGACTTTCTTAATCTCGAGGATTTGATGATGATCCACTCCGGCTGATCCGACGGTTCAGAAACGCTGTTGTGATCCTCCATTGTTGTTTGCCATTGATCGATAGATCAACACCTAGAAAGAAGGTAACGCATCTCGAGACTCGTGTGTGTTTTTCAATCTCTGTTTTGTTTCTCCCAAATTATTCTCGTGAAAATCCGTAAAAACTCCGTATATTAATGAACGACGCACATATCATATACTATGCTTTTGTCTGTTTTCTTTTTTCAAAATTTCGAACAAATTTTTCTCTTTTCTTCGTATCCTAAAAACTCTGGTACTCGAATAAATGAAAACTTTCCAGGTATAATTTTCGATGTAGTTTGGAAGGTTTTCGTCGTAGTTAACTCTTGTTTTTTTAAAAGAAATTCGTGGTAGTTCATAAAAATATTATAACGATCCAAGCAAAAAAGTAGATAGAACAATATTTAAAATGGGAAGGAAAAAAAATAGACAAAACTTTGTTTTCTATTCTCGATCTTTTATTGTAATGAAAAATGATCATACGATGAGCACATCGTACGTGGCGCACGTGGAAGTACCTCTGTACGACGGACCCAGTCCAACTATTAAGATTCGAACACCACACCACACATTAGTCACATTCGAGACATAAGCAAAGGTTGTTAGTTGGTTCGTAGGTATATTGGAATTAATGACGTGTCACTTCTTTAATAGCTGGCTCGTCACCTAAAATCGGTCCATAATAACACACTTTCCAACTGTATATGCCAACAGTTGACCCTGGTCAAATTAATTAAAACGTTTCACTTATTTTCGCCAATAAAAACGTTACATTATGTTCCGCATATGCCAAGTATGAAATATAGTAAAAGATTTTCTACTACTTTTTGTTAATGAAAGACGAAAACAACAGGAACGGTTAGACAATTTAAGGTTGTTTGTTCCCCTTCTATTTTTGTCTGATTTTCTTATAAGACGCTATGTTCCTTCTTTTTTCGTAAATTGGGATTATTGTCCTGTCTTGATTGCTAGTACAGTTGGATTTTTGTTCATAAAGAATGGCGTTTAATGCGGCTATGGCGTCTACATCTCCAGCGGCTGCAAACGACGTTTTCAAAGAACATATCGGCCTCCGTAGATCGATGTCCGGACAAGATCTCGTAGTGAAAGCCGGTGGAATACGGAGATCGAGTTCCGACAATCACTTGTGTTGTCATTCCGGTAATAACAACCGCATTCGTGCTGTGTCTGTACGTCCTGGTCCGGGAATGAAAAGCAGCCGTTCTGTAGGAGTGTTCTCGTTTCAGATATCGAGCTCCATAATCCTGAACCCGATAAAATCATTGTTATTCGAAACGGATACGTCTCAGGAAGAAAAAGAGAGTGATGAGGTTGAGGTTGAGCCGAATCTAGATGGAGCCAAGAAAACTAAATGGGTCGAGAGGTTACTCGAGATAAGGAGACAGTGGAAGAAAGAACAAAGAACAGAGAGTGGAAATGGTGATGTTGTAGAGGAAAATGTAAACGTTACGTGTGGTTGCGAAGATGGGGAAGGTTGCGTCGCGGATTATGGATCTGAAAGCGGTGATTGGGAACGCGAATCGTTTTCTAAATTGCTTGTCAAGGTTTCTTGGTCTGATGCTAAACAGCTTTCTCAGTTAGCTTATTTGTGTAACGTGGCATACACGATACCTGAGATCAAGGGTGAGGATTTAAGAAGAAACTACGGGTTACAGTTTGTTACATCTTCGTTAGAAAAGAAAGCCAAAGCAGCGATACTTAGAGAGAAACTAGAGCAAGATTCGACACGGGTCCCTGTTATTACATCGCCTGAATCAGAATCCGAGAAGCCTCAACAACGATCATCTTCGTCTTCTGCTTCTGCTTACAAGATTGCTGCTTCGGCCGCATCTTACATTCACTCGTGCAAAGAGTATGATCTTTCGGAACCGAACAACCCGGTTTATAAATCAGCGGCTGCGGCTCAGGCTGCAGCGTCTACGATGACCGCAGTTGTTGCTGCGGGTGAGGAGGAGAAGCAGGAAGCGGCGAGGGAGTTGCAGTCTCTACAATCTTCTCCTTGCGAGTGGTTTGTGTGTGACGATCCAAACACATACACTAGGTGCTTTGTGATACAGGTAAACAAATTTCAGTCATAACTACAAGGAAATCCTCTGTTTTTCCAAATTATAAGCTCCTTAATGTGGTCGTCGATGTCATAATTTTTGCAGGGATCTGATTCTTTAGCTTCTTGGAAAGCAAACCTCTTCTTCGAGCCAACTAAGTTTGAGGTAAAGATAGTGAACTGTGTTAGGGATGGACAATTATGGTTCAATTCGGTTATTTAGGTTGGATTTTTATTGAGAGGGCCTTAATATGGTCATTTCAGGATACAGATGTATTAGTCCACAGAGGAATCTACGAGGCAGCAAAAGGAATATACGAACAGTTTTTACCCGAAATAACTGAGCACTTGTCTCGACACGGGGATAGAGCTAAGTTTCAGTTTACAGGCCACTCTCTTGGAGGCAGTCTCTCGCTAATAGTTAACCTGATGCTGCTCAGTAGACGACTCGTTAGCTCTGAAGCTATGAAACCTGTTGTGACATTCGGTTCACCGTTTGTGTTTTGTGGTGGTGAGAAGGTTCTGGAGGAGCTTGGCCTTGACGAGAGTCATGTCCACTGTGTAATGATGCATAGAGATATCGTCCCACGAGCCTTCTCCTGTAATTACCCTGACCATGTTGCTCTCGTCCTCAAACGTTTGAACGGGTCGTTCCGTACGCATCCTTGTCTCAATAAAAACGTAAGTCTTTAAGTCTTATTTTATCAAGCTGTTTAAAAAGTTCTAAACACAAACGCAACAAATTGGGAAAAAAAAAGAGTTTTACATTAATACCAATAAAAATTGGAAAAAATTAACCAGTTCTTAAAGATATTTGATATACACGAATATTCTAACTTAATAATTTGTTTCCAAAATAATCGTATCTTCTATACACGGAATTGATACATACTAATATTAGCGTTTGTAGCAGTCAACATCGCATGTAACGTAATAACGTTAGAAGTGTTTTGCTGTGTCTTTTCATTTTGCAGAAACTGTTGTATTCACCGATGGGGAAAGTATTTATTCTACAGCCAAGTGAGAGCGTCTCACCAACGCACCCTTGGCTACCGGCGGGAAACGCTCTCTACGTTTTAGACAAGAGCAACGAGGGTTACTCTCCCACGGCATTGCGTGGGTTTCTAAACCGCCCACACCCGCTCGAAACGCTGAGCCAACGCGCAGCATATGGCTCGGAAGGTTCGGTCTTGAGAGACCACGACTCCAAAAACTACGTCAAAGCCGTGAACGGAGTTATCCGGCAGCACACGAAGCTCATCGTTAGGAAAGTCAGGAGACAGAGAAGGAGTACCGTCTGGCCGGTGCTGACGTCAGCAGAACGGAACTCTTGGATCAACGACGGGAGTCTGACGGCGCCGGAGGAGATTATGACACGTGTATAGTGAGGAGAAATGTACGGTCGATGCCTCGTTGAGTTGTGTATATATATAAATGGAATCTCTTCTGATTATGCTTTTTGTTTACATTTTCTTGTGGTGACCCGAAACGAGTTAATAAAAATGTTGTAAAGCCGTAAATACCTTTTTCCGTTATCAAAATTAAATACAAAAATGGAAAGCTATTTCTTTAGAATAACATGCAAGTCAGAGTGTCTATGAACACTTAGCTCCGCCCGTCTCTCAGCTCCAGTTTATCTGCACCCACACTCTCTTTTGTTAACATTTAGACCCAAAAAAAAAAAAACATAAGTCAGATGAACTGGTCTTTTTAACATGGTTGCATAGTGGATCATTTGTATTTGGTGGCTCAACTACGTAAGAAATTCATGGGCCGGTCAACAAGAAACAATTAAGCCGAATCTTTCATATTATAAGCCCATTAATAAATCAGGCGTATTAATTAGAGAAGAGAGAAAATTAATCCTCACCAATATGATAATTTCTCATAAGATTAACCAAGAAATAGGGAACATTTCATAATCATTAAAAACGTAGAAGAAATCTTGTCTACAGAACCGAAAGCGACCACCTGTGACCTGTTATATATAAAGATATACACATCAGAATTAAATCAACAATAGAGAGATAGAGAGAGGTCGATAAAGTCACTTGAATGTCTTTTATGGAATTGTGTCATCCATAAGAAATTAGCAAGCACGTGGAATATTTGCATACTCAAAATAGAAATACGTAACATTTACTACCATTTTAATCGTTTCTATTATTATTAACGAGAACAGAATTGATTAATATTGGTGTGCGTGTTGTTGAGACTTGAGACTCTAGAATGATAATTAGCAAAATTAAAATCAGAATAAAAAGTACGGAAAAGTACGGAAACACCCCTGAGAAGCAGAATTGGGTAATCCCCGTCACCAAACAGTCCCACATTTTCCTCCTCCTCCCAGAAAGAGAGAGAGAGCAGGGGAAAAAAAAAAAGAAAAAGAATATCAACAGAGAGAAGATAAAAAGAAAAAAAAGAAAAACCTAATCGATATATATTTGGGTAATGTCTGGTTCATCATCTTCTTGCGCACGATTTGAGTCCGCGAGTGTAACCGTGATCAATCTCGCATTTGCCACTCGATTCGTCGATACTGCTAGATTTTCTCTGGATTAAAGCCTTAAGGGGTTGTTATTGATTTCCGCCCAATCTGTTTTTAGAATCTAACTTCCTCCCTCCCTCCTTAGGGTTTTCGCTCTTATTCTTCAATTTCTTAATTTCGATTAGATTGTTACAAATTCGGGGGTAATCTGGGCAGATCGAACAATTAGATTGAATCCATTTTGGGATATCTGCCGGTTTGATTTAGATTAGAGAAGGGAGAGATTTGCATGGGTGGTGAGCGAGATTCATGGACGGCTTCTCCGCCGTCACCTAGTGGCTTGTTTCCGAACGGGCTGTTGCCAGGGAAGGCTGCATCTGTGACGCGGCCACTCGATGCTGAAAGATGGGCCAAGGCGGAGGATAGAACCGCTAAGCTCATTGCTTGCATCCAGCCTAATCCGCCTTCTGAGGATCGCCGAAATGCTGTTGCCAAATACGTCCGCAGGCTTATCATGGAATGCTTTCCTCTTCAGGTTGAGGTGCGTTTTCGATTAAGCTTGGAGGAGTTTTGTTTTTCCTGATTAACTCGACTTTGTGACTTATCACTTTTCATGCCTAGCAGATCTTCACTTTTGGATCCGTTCCCCTCAAGACTTATTTGCCCGATGGAGACATCGACTTAACGGCCTTCAGCACCAACCAGAACCTTAAGGATTCCTGGGCTAATTTGGTTCGTGATATGCTCGAAAAGGAAGAGAAGAACGAGAATGCTGAATTCCATGTCAAAGAAGTCCAGTATATTCAGGCTGAAGTATGCTTCTTTTATATTCTTGCAAGTTTTATTAAGTCTCTGCTGCTTCGTCACATACTCCACTTTGTATTCACATTTCGCTGCTACAAATGTTTCAGGTCAAGTTAATTAAGTGTCTAGTGGAGAACATTGTGGTCGATATATCTTTCAACCAGATTGGAGGTCTCTGTACATTATGCTTCCTTGAAGAGGTTAGCTGCCAACCATACACAACATTCCACTTGCTTTCTCTTTATGAGTTTTGGCATTTCTTTTAACTTCTGTGCCTTTATGTTGTTATGTATGCAGGTTGATCACTTTATAAACCAGAACCATTTATTCAAGCGTAGTATCATATTGATTAAAGCCTGGTGTTATTACGAGAGCCGTATATTGGGAGCACACCATGGGCTTATTTCAACATATGCCCTCGAAACCTTGGTTCTTTACATATTTCATGTTTTCAACAACTCATTTTCTGGACCCCTCGAGGTAGTGACATTACCAAACTGTCTTTATTTTGTCAAGAATGGTTCTCTTAATCGTCTAACTGGATTTCCTGCATTTTTGTAGGTTCTCTATCGTTTTCTTGAGTTCTTTAGTAAGTTTGACTGGCAGAATTTTTGTATTAGTCTCTGGGGCCCTGTTCCAGTTAGCTCGCTACCAGATGTAACAGGTATTTACTAAATGCTGTCCTTTCTCACTTTTGCTTTAATTGTGCATCTAACTGTCTTTAGTACTGATTGTCTTGCTATGCAATGTTTCACAGCGGAGCCTCCTCGAAAAGATGTTGGAGAGTTACGATATGGCGAAGCGTTTCTTAAAGCTTGTAGTAGAGTTTATGCAGTTAACCCTGTTGCACAGGAGTCACAGGGGCAGCCTTTTGTTTCCAAACATTTCAATGTTATAGACCCTTTGCGTGAAAACAACAACCTTGGACGCAGTGTCAGTAAAGGTGCTGCTTGTTTCAGATTTTCATTTATTATAGTTGAACGCGAATCTGCAATTTCCATACTGTGCATATCTTGCCTTAGTAGCTCTGAAGGTGTTCGTTTCTTTATACAATATGAAGCTAGAAGATGCCCAAACACGTTGATTTGCTTACATGCTTGGTTATTGTTTTTGCTGTTCTATTGTTGTGGCAGGTAACTTCTTTAGAATACGAAGTGCCTTTACTCTTGGTGCGAAGAAGTTGGCTAGGTTACTTGAATGCCCTAAGGAGAATTTGATCCATGAGGTTAACCAATTTTTTATGAATACATGGGAAAGACATGGCAGTGGTCGTCGTCCCGATGCTCCTGGAAATGACCGATGGATATCCAGAATGGGTGATCCTGAGCCTTGTCTTCAAGCTGAAAATGTTAGTAATTCTTCAAGCAGCAAAAGAAACCAAAATTCCGCCCGTCTTGGTGGGGTTCAAGGAGCTCGCAGTATGCCATCTCAACAGAACAACTGTGGAACGGATGTTTCATCTAAAGCAACATATCAAACCCAAAAGACTAGTGGCAACTCTTACCAACTTGCTCAGGAAGTTCGTTCTAATCAAAATGCTTCAAATGATAAACTTCAGCAAACTGTTAAGCCAGAAATCATGGTAAATAATTTTCATGGAAGGCATCTCTTTGCCAGGACGCGGTCTAGCCCTGAGCTTACTGAGACATATGGTGAAGCTCTTTTGCAATCAAGGCGTAGTAGAGCCCCAGAATCTGGAAAACGCCAAACTAATTCTATGAGGGCTGATAATATCAGGAAAAAAAATCTGGAGTCTGAAAGTTTGTCAAGCAATGTCAGATATGCGGCTGACTCATCGTCAGTTAGGCATACACCATCCCCTCGAAGTCCTGATAGTACTGCTGACATGAGCAGTGCAGTGAACAGTTATTATGATGATTTAGGTTCAGTTTCCGTGAATGAAGATTTTTCTGCCGCAGGGGAACAGGGAATGCAACAGGAAGAGCAAGATCTTGTTAACTCGATGACATCTGTTACAGGGCAAGGTTTTAATGGACACTTCCCTTTCCCTTTTAATTTTTCTACGGGCCACGTACCGTTTCCAATTACACCTGCCATCTTAGCTTCAATGGGATATGGTCAGAGGAATGTGCCTGGTATTGTTCCTTCTAACCTTCCTTTCATGGAGACACCTTGGGGTGCTAATATGCAATTTCCGCAAAACTTTGCTTCTCCACCATTTACCCATTATTTTCCCAGTGGATCCCATCCAATTCCAGAAAAGCTGAGCAAAGCTGGTAACGAAGAGATGGGGTCTCCAGAAGTGAATGTTGACGAGTCTGACCATGAGCACTGGCACGAGCAAGAAAGGGGAACTCATAATCTTAGACTTGAAAATGGTGGTTATGGAATGCATCAGGCAAATGATAAACATCATTTATCTTCTTCAGAGCACAGTTTTGTACCCTCAAGTCGTAAAATACGGTCAACAAGGGGAGATGATTTAGAAAATTCCCACTCTCCAGTCAGAGGCAGTCAGGTTCAGAGTGAGGAGAGAAATGCAGGCTCTAGATCTGTTTCTTGTGCTAGTTCCGTTAGAAGCAGGACTTCATCTGAAAGCTCTTGGGATGGATCAACTACAAGGGGCTCAAAGCCAGCTAGAGATAAACGGAATAGGAAAGTAGTTGCTGGGGCTGCGTCTGCACTGTATGGAAAAGGGAAGAGTGTTCCTGAGCACTCAATCCAGGTTGAAGATGATAACAGGGAATGGATTCCTGTATCAAGCAATGAAATAACCGAAAGGGATCTGGGCCCTCGGCCTACTGTTGCTTCATTTCAACTTCAGAGGCATCAAATACATGGTCATGAACTAGCTCAGGCAAGTGGATCAGAGTCCACAATGTCTCTTGCTCCATTCATCCTTGGCCATGGCATGCAACAAAACGAGGCTGATAGTTCTGGTTATACTTTTTATCCCACTGGGCCACCTGTTCCGATCGTTGCAATGGTTCCAATGTACAACTATCAAGCTGGTGGTAATGCGACGTCAGATACCTTGGCAAGCCACCTCAGTGCGGACGGAGTAGAAAATCACGATCCCTGTAAAAGTTTTGACCCATTCAGGGGACTTGATCAGTCTGAGACAAATATGTCTTCGCACTCCACCAGAGTTGGCTCTTCTGTAGATCCAACGGAGCATAAAAATGATATTCTCAATGGAGATTTTATCAGCCATTGGCAAAATTTGCAGTATGGCCGCTCTTGCCAGAGTTCTCAACAACCGCCGGTGTTATATCCCGCTCCTGTTGTAGTGCCACCTGCTTATCTCCAGGGGCGTTTACCGTGGGATGGTCCTGGAAGACCTCTTGCTTACACCAATGTAGTTAATCAGCTCATGACCTACGGACCTCGTCTTGTACCCGTTGCTCCTGTACAACCTGTTTCTACCAGGCCACCTAACATTTACCCTCGTTATGCTAATGAAACTCCCAGATATCGAAGTGGGACGGGGACCTATTTTCCAAATCCTGTAAGAACTGAATCCTTCCTTTAGCTTCCATTATATTGTGTGCATGGTTTCGTCGACTAAGGTACAAATTTCATTTTGTTATCTGGTCGTGTGATGTGTTGGTTGTTCTTTGTCCAGAGGTTTTGTGAAATTTCTACAAACTTGAGCTACTTCCTAAGGCATATAATGTTTGACAGTCTTATGGCCTATGCATCTTGAATGAATTCACAGCATGATCTGTCTGCTTAAGCTACTTGCATTGGGTCTTGAATGAATTCCAGCATGATCTGTCTGCTTACGCTACTTGCATTCAAGTCTGCTACTTTGAGAAGTTTAGGCATGTTTCAGGCTATGCTTCTGGATCTTGTTCGTTCTATCTTTACCCCTCCCCCCCCTTGCTTGTTATATGCTATGGTTATATTGATGAAGCATTGCTATCTCCTCCTTTACTGATTCTATATTGTCTTTTGTTTGTTTGTATCTTATGTTATAACACTCATGTCAGTTTTGGTTTGTCACACTGCTCTAAACTTTTGTTGAATTTATTGTAGAAGATTTCCCCTAGGGAGCAGCGGCCTACATCTGGCATGAGGCGAGGGAATTATGGGCATGACAGAAACGAACATCACAGCGATAGAGAAGGTAACTGGAATGCTGGTACAAAGGCACGTGGTTCTGGACGTGGCCACAACAATCGTAATCAAGCTGATAATAAGCCAAGGCAAGACCGATCGGATAGGCATTGGGGGTCGTCGTATAGGCATGAATCGTCCTCGTATTCTTCTCACCATTCTCAAAACGGTCCTATTCGCTCAAATAATTCACAAGATGCTCCTGGAAATGTTGCTTATGGCATGTACCGCCTGCCACCGGGCATGAAACAGAACAGTGTGACTTCTTCAGAAGGACACAACGGTCCATCTGTCATGATGTTTTATCCATACGATCATAACTCTGTTTACAATTCACCAACTGAACATCTCGAGTTTGCGTCTCTTGGACCTGCGGGTGAAGCGCCACATCTAAATGACGGAAACCTTTCAGCTGGTGGGACATTTGAAGATCAGCCAAGGTATCGTGGTGCTCGTATGTCTTCACCTGATGATCCTTCCTCGCCTCGCTTCCCCAGGTAAGTTTGGTACTGTAGACTTGTAATTGCAGACAAATGTTATGAATCAGAGCGAAACAGTATTCTTGATCAGATTTTTCTCACCAAACAGGGGAAAGTAACATCAATGTGGGTGCTCAAGTGTAGCTGGAATAAACTCAAGAACTTAGAAGAAACAGTGTGATCACATCACTAGGGATCTTTGGAAATCAGAAGAAGGCAAAAAGCTGTGAAGCCGTGAAAAGAAGAAGAGTCAAGACAGGAATTGATCAACCTCAAGACCAATCTGGAAGTTTGTGTTCAAGCAACCAAGAACGAAACCAAGTCAAGCGGAGTCGGTAAGCATCACTCAGCGATCCATCGTGGTTTAAAAACGCAGCTGCTCAAAAGCTGGCTGGTTAGAAAACGCAGGACTCTTTCTCAAGCGAATTACTGTTGGGTAACTTTTTTTCTCTTTTTCATTCTCTTTCCTTAGAATTTCATTCGATAGAAATTGTAGCCTTTTTGCCCCACATAGGGAAACTATTAGAATTCAGGGCTTATCGTCAAATCTCAATCATGTTTCTATAAAAATTCAAGAAATAATTTGTCTTCTTTCTTTTAGAAAAAGAAAAATCGCACACTTTTAGCTGTACTTGTAGTTTTGTTTTGATTATTCTCCACATCTGCCATAAATTGTGGAATAAGAGAGAAAGATTTTACCACTGTGTAGTAAAAAGCCTTTGTCGGGCCTGGCCTGAATAGGGCTGATTTTGCTTTGCTTGTTGGGCCATTTCGGGGATTAGAGTGCTGTTTACGTCTGACCAAAAACGTTTCTTTTCCCCTTCAAAAGTGCAACAAAATCAATAGAAAAACTCAATACAAGAAGTGGAAGAGAATGGTATCAGTTGCTTTAGCAAAAGAGGGTCCTAGACATCGCATTGCCATCTTAGTTGGTCTTCTTCCGGTTCTGCTCGGCCCTGACTTCTGCTGTTCCCGAACACGAACCAAACTGTTACCTTATCTGTTGTGGATCCCAACAAACCGAATTGTTTTACGGGCTAGGTTTTGGGTTGGTGCGCGTGTGCGCGTGTGTAAATCAATAAGGTCATTGTAGCAAAAAATTCTGCATAGGGTTCTTTCCTTGCAATTTTCTATCATCCAATTAGAATCGCAAAACATATTTTATTTTCTCTTATTTTACTTTTGTTTTAAACTTATTCGGATATTGAACCTACTAAACCTTCAATAAATAAATAAAATGCAATAGGCCCAATAGGTTTTTGGTAGAATATAGAAGCCCAAAAAGTCTTTTAAAAGATTTTCAGAAACAAAAAGTATCCTAAAGAGAGAGCGAGAGAGTTTACCTAATAAAACAATTCTAAGGGCCGTCAGGAAATTAGGAATCGCCAAAGAGAACGATTAAGTAAAGATGCTGCGTGGGGTTCCCCATTAAAACAGGACTTGGTGGGCTTTCTCTCTCTTCTCTCTCTAGAATCTTTCAGAGAGAGAAAGTCACCTTTCCTTTTGTTTTTTGATCGGAATTTTCCTTCCGGTTGATCCGGATCTTCTTCTTCCGTATATCGGATAATAAATTCCTTCCGGTTGATCCGGATCTACTTCTTCCGTATATCGGATAATAAAACTCCGACTCTGTTCGGTCCCTCTCCGACGTTGTTCGGTTTTTATGTTTTTATCTCCTCTTCC